>OY783195.1:17778260-18097940 GCA_963678675.1 Xiphydria camelus
AGAGAGAGAGAGAGAGAGAGAGAGAGAGAGAGAGAGAGAGAGAGAGAGAGAGAGAGAGAGAGAGAGACAGAGAGAGAGAGAGTACTCATTTGGCTTCGGAAATAAATAAAACCGTAAACGCACATCTTTATGAGATTTTGATACAGATTTGAGTTTATACACACAACAATACTCTTTACTTTTACTTTGACGAGGTGAAAATTCGCCAATTTCCATCATAAATTTCTTTTCACAGTTGAACTAACAACGACCAAGCATATTCAACTTGACGCAGAGAGTGGTTCACATTATTCACACCAGATGTCATATCGCAATATGTCAGTTCCCTATAAGGCCGTTTCGCTCAAGCGTCACCCCCACCACGGCGTGAGTTTATGTTACATGTATGTATACAGCTACAGATGTATACTTTTATGTATAAAAGTTGATATTTATCGTTTTTGATCAATTCTCCACTAGACTTTTGGATTTCAGTAGGCTTTTTTATAATTGTGTTGTTTCATAGGAGTGAAAAAAAAATTAGTTGATCAAATTTTAAAAATGAAAAGACTTAGCGATCAGCATACAAAATTCGGAGGACGAAGATTAACGAAAACTAACATTTATCCAGTACCTATTAGAATCAACTTTTATTTTGACCATTAGTACATTTTCTGTTTTCAATGTAGGATCAGAAAGTAGTAGGACTGAATTAATTAAAATTTTTTATTGAACTAATCGGTACAAATCCTTAGCAGTACTCGAAATAGCACCCTTGTGCTTCGACACACAACGCGTATACGCGATTCCCACTGCGCGTACGCCTTCTGGAACTCGCTTTCCGGGATCCCCTTTAGAGATGTCGTCACGGCTCCTTGGACGTCTTCTACGGAGCTGTATCGGTTTCCCTTGAGGTCCCGCTTGAGCCGAGGAAAGAGGAAGAAGTCCGGTGGTGCCAACTCTGGACTGTACCTGAAGGGGGGGTGAGGCAACGTGACAACCCTGTGCTTGGCCAGAAACTCCCTCACCAGCAGCGCGGTATGGCACGGAACGGATCACGACGACACTTCTTAACAGAGGTTCACGGAAATCAACGTGCCTACTCTCCACTTACCCGCAGGCGAATGGAAAAAATATCAGTCTTTTCGGAAGGCTCCCGATTACCACACCCAGGTGATCCAACCCTCCTCCACCGCTCCGTTTGCGCTACAGAAATTTAGTCCTACTACTTTTCGATCCTACCTTGTATTTGCAGTATTTTCTACGAGCGAAGGGAAACCAGTCAGAGGAATTTTAAGAGTCAAGAGACTCAGAAATCGGAATAGCAGCATTCAACATCGAGAAGAATTGACGAAAACGACGGAAATGAATTTTTATTGAATACTGCGAGGATCAACTGTTATTCATTCCATAACGTTTAAGCCTAAGTAGATAATGGGACAACGATGGGATCTATTTTTTTCGATTTTTCAATTTCCATATTTTAGTTATCCGTGTTGAAAATAAATATTAATATTTTTTCAGGCTCATCGATAACGGTCATTGTTATTTATGAAATAAAATAGATATAATATAACAAGGCTCACGAGGGAGCACCTGTGGAACATGGGCCTCGGTACGGAGGTCCTGTACCACAGGTGCGGAGATGAAGAGGAAACTCCTCTACATATATAGTGGCGCGCTGTGAGAGGTTGATGGCCCTCAGGAACTCTATCCTGGGGGCCCCCTCTTTCGGTGATGCCAGTATTGAGGACATCGGGGTGGGTGAGCTTTTGCACTTGGCGAGGAAGGCTGGCATACCACGTAGTCACATTTGATAAGGCTTCCCCAGTCGGGGCCCGGGCACATTGGTTCATTAGGACTGAACGCCCGGTTTTGATGCCACTTCATTAATACAATACAATAGTTATCCGTTATAAAAGAATACCTGTGTATAGGGGAAAAACTAGCTAGGATTCGAAATAAAAGTCTCTCTAGCACAAAACAATTAAAATTGACTTAGCTCGTTCTTTCTCTGTACCCTTTATATATCGACCACCCCCGGTCTTAAAAGGTTAAGGAGCACAAGGTAGAAATAGCAAGTATGGTAAGATTCTTCAATCACACTGCATAAAAGCGGACATTTCAATGTATATTCACGTTATAACACATGTTTTCCATTTGATGGGTACTACGAGTAGTTCTGACAATTATACCTATTATCTTTGCAACATATATTTATGTAATACTATTATACAGGGTATTTAACTCAATAGGTTCATAGAAAGTATATTTTTATCCTAACAATTTTGCCAATACTTATCTCATTGGCGAATTGCAAAACTTCACATGATTACATGATGGGATAAGTAGTGATTAACTGATCCTCAAAGTGACCAATAATTAATTATTCCATCGATCATTAAAATAATATTTCCATTTATTTACGAGATAAATATTGGCAAAATTAAATATACCTCATAAGAAACTTTTGAGAGGATTACGTCGTGTATTTCTGATTTTCAATAATTCTGTACTGCCTGAAGAAGTTTATTAACTTCTTCTTCTAGGTGTAAAAATAAGTTTTAAGGCACTTTTACAAAAATTAAAAATTTATTTTTGAAATAAGTAAAATACATTAATTCATCAAAATAATCCCCCTCACTTTCAATGATCTTCAGCTATCTTTTAGGCAACTCATGGATACCTTCCGCAAAGAAAGTTTCATCTTGCGAGATGAGGAAGTTATAGACCCATTTTTGGACTTCTTCAAATGTTTTGAATCGCACATGAGACAATATGTTTTGCATTTTTCGAAACAAGTGAAAATAAGTTGGAGCTAATTGTAAGTCCAGTGAAAATGCCGGGTGTGGTACAACTTCCCACCCAAGAGCCATTAACGTATCCTTGACCGGTTTACCCACATGAGACCTGGCGTTGTCATGGACCAGTTTTACTGGACGTTTTCCTTTAGCAGTAAATGGACACTTTAGGTCAATTTCTTGATCCAATCGTATTAATTGTTGACGATAGCGATCGGCAGTAACTATCTGGCCAGGTTTTAGAAGTTCATAATGGAATACGCCTTTCACATCCCATCATATACACGGGATGACTTTGGTACAGTGAATATTGCGCTTTGGCGTCGATGTCATCGTCTCGCCGAGGTCAACCTAACGATATTTGCGTTTCGGATTATCAAAATAAATCCACTTTTCATCGCTGGTCACAATTTTCTACAAAAAAGACTGTTCCGTCGCACGATAAACGGACTTCTACACATCGGTACGTACCGCTCGCGATCATAAATACCTCGCCAAACTAGAGTTAATCCCGTTGTCGGTCAATCGGCATGTTTCGGCGAACGTAGGCTGCGAACGCGCTCGCGGTCCCGCACCTTTCCCGGGAGGCAATTACCAGACGGATCGTAGTAGGCCATCTCCCGCAGTACCCACTCTAATGCGCACCGCCATAACGCGAATACCGAGCCAGCTTAAGGGGAGAAATGACGAATTCAGTTTATGACCAATCGGGAAACCCAATGCCTGGCTTATCCAGGTACGAGGTAGATCCTTATGGTCAGAAACGAGCATTCGGTATTCTTGATTGCTGAGTGCGGAACTCAGGAAACATCTAGCAACGGCACCCTTGCCCGTTGGACACGGGCTTCGGAAAGTGCCCAGCGTCAATCGTTTGTCCCACCGGCATTCCTCCTCCAGCCAATCAGGGTACATGGCGCCAGCCCACGCTATCCCTCCGTAGGCCAATTGCTGTTACAACTGAGCTATTGAGTCTATGCATGATTCCGTAGCGAAATCCCGACAGCTGTCGTTCGCAGATGTATTTCCGCTCTCGCATGTTTCAAAGGTATGAAGTGTTGTACATTAAATGAATGCTGAAATTTGTGGCGACATTTCAAGAAAGTATTTTTCGAGATCCGTGACGTATACGAAGTTTAATTATATTTTGAACACGGAAGGAAAAAACGTGTATTTTCGGGGCATTTCGGATCGTAAACCTACAAAAAAAATGCGTCACGGGACGCCTGTTAGATGTGAAACATCGAAATTCTTCTTTGTATTCCGTTTATCGCGAGACGGAACAGCGACCGATATCAGAGTTAAGAGAGAGTAAACTAAATACGCTTTTTGAATTAGACACAACGGTTCGTACCGTTTAATAGTATCACAGTCATAAATACAAATGCGCACTGGCGCACGTGTTCTTTCGACGGACGCGTGGTCCATCCTTCCTATCGCATACTTTCTACAAAGAAG
Source organism: Xiphydria camelus (assembly GCA_963678675.1). Taxonomy (NCBI): domain Eukaryota; kingdom Metazoa; phylum Arthropoda; class Insecta; order Hymenoptera; family Xiphydriidae; genus Xiphydria; species Xiphydria camelus. The sequence continues at coordinate 17,782,496 of OY783195.1, forward strand.
AATTCCGATGTTTCACATCTAACAGGCGTCCCGTGACGCGTTTTGTGTTTTTTTAAACGTACTAACCAATGATTAATCAATCCTCATGCTTTCATTAATGAGGGTAAACGCCACCGTAGCTAATGAGGGCATGAGAAGTAATTGTTCATTAGCTAGTATGTTTAAAAATGACATTTTAGAAAGTCACTAGCGACAGAATCTGAGACGCTGGGTGTACAGGATATCCCGCGTAGAACCGCACAGTTTAGCTAGAAAAGTAGTGTGAACGCTAGGGGATGACGCTTCAATGAGTCATGTACCTAACGGGACCGAGAGGTGGTTCCTCGTACCGTACGGAGAGGTCGGAATTCGTCCCTATTTCTCCGTATAAGCGGATTAAGTAGCCGGCGCTTGGCGATGATTAGCAAAGTGATTTCGGTGACGCGTGACTCATTAGGAATCGTCCGGTAATTAGCTTTCCGCGAAAGGTACGGGACCCCGAGCGCATTCCAGCCCCTGCTTGGCCTTAACATACCCCATCTCATCCCTCGAGTGAGCTTCGTTCTACAAGAGTATATGCAGTAAGAAAGAGATATGCTAATAGCGAGATTTTCTAGTACACGAGTTTTGAATTTGAGAGTCCTTTGAACAGCCCGCGTTCTTTAGCGGAAAATATGACGGTCGTCACTTCATGCAGACCTGTCCAAAGAACTGTCACTCTACGAAAACGTGACGTAATGTCACACACTTTCTACACGGTACACAGGGAAAGTTAATATTTTGTGAGAATTAGTAACAAATTCTATATAAATGAAAGGTTGTTTTTCATTATGCCTAAGTCGAGACTATCGTGCTGCATAGTGGGGTACAAAAATCGCCTTGAAAAAGAAGAAGTATATGGCATACTTTTAAATCTACTTTATATTTTGATTCGTAGACACTTGTTTGCGGCAGTACTCTACCTATAATTATGGCATTTGCCGGGTCGTTGTATTTCAACAACATTTCTCACATGATTCTCGTCAGATAGTTCTTTTCCTTTCGTCCTCATGGTTTCACAAAGGAAATTTTCATTAATTGGAATGAATCCGAAAGAGATAAACTTTTCCATTTTTCTATAAATAATTTATTTACTTACTTCACTATGTACACCCGCCGTCTCGGATTCTGTCGCTGGAGAATTTTTTAAATGTTATTTTTAAATGTACTAACCAATGATTAATCAATCCTCATGCTTTCATTAAGGGGTTACACCACCTTGACCCTCCCAAAAATTACGGTTTTTCAAGAATGTTTTCTGAAGAATTGAAACGTTTTTATCCAAATTAAAGTACAGTAAGGTATTATACTACTATTAAGCTACAAAAAATTTTGTTTGTATTTTTTTATTTATAAACATGGCGGCTTTAATGGCAATTTACTAGAGCGCTGCGAAAATCGATGATCGTGCGGTGGGCACGATAACTCAGTCCAGGTTTAAGTTAGAACAATGAACGAAAAAGAATTAGTTTCAGTAGCTCAAAAGCTAGCGAAATACGTAGCCGTTTTCAAAAATATGCATTTTTCACAAAATGGCATCGATTTGAAAGGAAAGATACATATTTTGCCCTGAATTTCGTTCATTAATGTGGTATAAAAAACGCAAATATCAATACTTTGAAAACATTGTACGTATTTTGCTAGATAAACATATAACGAATAAAATAAAAAAAGAATCAAGACGATTGATTGAAAATTGGCGGAGCTAGGGTGCCGACCGATTTTTAAAATGTAGTTTTGAGAAAAACGCGTTTAAAGTTTCGCGAGAACATTAGCGAGCCAAAAAAAATTTGTGATTTCTTGAAATTTTCAAAGTGGTGTAACCCCTTAATGTGAGGGTAAACGCCCCCGTAGCTAATGAGGGCATGAGAAGTAATTGTTCATTAGCTAGTATGTTTAAAACTGATATTTTGGAAAATCACTAGCGACAGAATCTGAGATGCTGGGTGTACAGGATGTCCCGCGCAGAACCGTACAGTTTCAGGGACCTTGAAATTTACCTTCGACCGGGCTTGGTCGGTACTCGAATCATTTATGCCGGTAGAAGTCGAGTCGGTAGTTAGAGTTGCTATCAATTCGGGAGATCGAAGCGTCTAACCTCGAAATCTTGAATTTCTGAATAATGGTAATTAATTTCCATTATTCACAAATTCACGATTTCGAGGTTAGATGCTTCGATCTCCCGAATTAACACCAACTCTAACTACCGACTCGACTTCTACCGGTATAAATGACTCGAGTACCGACCAAGCCCGGCCGAAGATAAATTTCGAGATCCCTGCAACTGGTAGGTTCTGCGCGGGACATCCTGTCTAAAGGCACACTTTGTAACGTATTTAAGGTAGTTCCTCCGCAACAACCTCAACCAAAAGTTACATACCATGTTTATGTTTAAAATACTGATAATTGGTTTAATTAGTAGTAAATAAAATTAAAAACTACGCAATCTTGACTCGGTACTAATAGATAATACGATGGATATCATTTATTGCCGTAACATCATATCTTCTATATTGTGTTTTTGATGTACCATTGCCAGTAAACTTCTTGCCGGGACTGTCCGGGCTTTGCCCCAATACACGAAATAGCTTGTATATCGATACCTTACTTTGAAAACCTCGTAAGTGCAATTTTTGACAAAAATGCTATTTATAGCTTACTGTGTTCAGATTTGAAACCTTAACACAGTAAGTTATAAATGGCATTTTTGTCAAAAATTCCACTTACGAGGTTTTCAAAGATAAGGTATCGATATACAGACGACGAACTCTTAGGTGTGCGTGTGAGCGACGATCGTGGCTCGCTGTCCCGTTCCCCCTTCGCGCACTCGTTCGCTTGCAGGCCTTGCAGATATATGCTATACGACCAAAATTGTGAGGGCTTCTCATGGTTATATCTTGGAAACTAGATGATGAATCATTCTCATTTTTTTTTCACATTATTCGTGATATCCTACTCTACCTTATCCTCGTTTTTTATCAACTTCTTAATTTTAATTTTGACGGTAGAATTAATGAAGTACTCTTTTGCCCATCATAACGTATTTGTTACGTGTAAATCAAGCCAACTTCAAGTGTAAATATCTCAGGTTTGGGACGGTCAAACTTATTTAAATTACACAGATGTTTGGATAACGCATTAAACAACATATGTTTATGTCAAATTTCAACCATTTCTTAATTCAACGATCTTGTGGGGGGATACTACCTTAATGCTGTTGACGGCCACTGTAGCACTGAATATTGCCTACTGCCGCGCCACCACTCGGGCATGCACGAGCCCTATAGAGAACGCTCCGTACTGCTTCGTACTCTGATACTGTAAGTGTGAAGCTAACGCCCAGGGAAAGGGGACCGCCGAGTCGTGGCGGAGAGAGCCGATGCGTCCCGAGTTTTGCGTCCTCTCATGCCTGCGTCGCCAGGAGTTTCGACTTCGCCACCCTAATAGCCGTTCTCACCGCCGTAGCGCGGCATTAGATGTTTCACATCAAAAATATGCGCCGTGTACGGAGAGAACGCCGTAAGCGAAAGTGTGTGTCAGAAGTGGTTTAAGAAATTTCGTTGCGGAGATTTTGATCTCGAAGATTCTCCTCGCTCTGGTCAGCCAGTCACTACTTATGTTGATCAAATCAAGGCTTTAATCGACTCCGACCGGCATTTGACGACTACCGAGATCGGATATAACCTCTACATTAACCAATTAACTGTTTCGAGGCATTTACAGAAGCTTGGGATGGGTAAACAAGCTTGATATTTGGGTGCCGCACAAACTGAGCGAAAGGAATTTAATGGACCGAATTTCTGCTTGCGACTCGCTGCTCAAACGCCATCAAAATGAATCATTTTTAAAGCAGATGATCACTGGCGATGAAAAGTGGATTGTCTACAACAATATCAGCCGAAAAAATCATGGTCGAAGCGCGGAAAGGTTCCTCAAACAGTCGCAAAGGTAGGATTACACCCGAAGAAGGTCATGCTCAGTATCTGGTGGGATTATAAAGGAATCGTATATTATGAGCTGCTGTCACCCAAAAAAACGATTGATTCCACCAAGTACTGCTCACAACTGATTAAATTAAAGCAAGCAATTGATCAGAAGCGGCCCGAATTGGCGAACAGAAAGGGCGTTGTGTTCCACCAGGACAACGCTAGGCCACACGTATCTCTGGTGACTCGGTAAAAATTATTGCGGTTTGGGTGGGATGTTTTGGTGCACTAACCGTATAGTTCAGAGCTAGCACCTTCAGAATTTCACTTGTTCCGGGCGCGACGGAACAATTTGAATAACAAAACCTTCAGTTCCCTGAACGTCCTCAAAAACCACTTAAATGACTTCTTTGCCCAAAAATCTCAGGACTTCTATGAAAGAGGGATAATGTAGCTCGTGGAGAGATGGCAGAATGTCATTGAACAGAATGGAACATATTTAGTTGATTAAAATCGTTTTATTTTCTAAATATTTTTCGTTTGAAATTTACTCAATTTTCGCTATAGAATCATGCATAAACCCAATATATAAGACGAAACCAACCGCGCCTTAGTAATGTACTGTCAAATATCATCATGTCGTGTTCCGCATCTCAACTCGCAGTCATCAAGTCAACCAAGGTCCTACACCGAGTCGATCTAATCTAGCGTAAGCATATAACGAAAGGTACCGCGGAACATATACAGTGTATTCAGGTGCAAGCGGTCTAACTTGTAACTAAACAATTAGTCTCCATCGCAATCTCACTCGCAGTCAACAAGACAACTGTTGCGCCCCGACCAAGAAGGCACATGAATCAGCGCCTCCGGAATGTCCGAGGGTTTTCCACCCATCACGGACATCCTCAGAGGCTCCGCTTGCCCTGTTACCTGCCAATGGGCCCGATCAAGGGAGCGTCCGGTGACAGGTACCTCCGGAATGTTCAAGAACTTGCGTACATTCCGGAGTTTCCAAAAGTCCCGTTCGCCCTCGCTACCTGCGAGTGCGTATTGGGTAGGAAAGCTCGAGAGTCAGTCGAAAGCTAGCAGCCAAGCGGTTCGGTCGTTAGTAGCCCTTCACGAAGACATAACAGTGGCGCAGTCATAATGGCTAGAAAACCCAGTTCCACCGAGCTACTACTGCTAATGCTGAAGCAGCAGGATGTGATGATGGCCATGATGAAGAAATTGGACACATTACCATCAGCAAGGCCACACTCGCCAGTAGCCTCATCCAGTCAGGCAATCAACACACAAGCCATCCAACTCCAGGAATTCATCCCGGATGACGACGACCCGTACGTCTTTGACAGTTGGATGAAACGCTTCGAGTTGGGGTCGATTGTGCTTTCCCGGATGTAAAGCCACCATATACGGAGGAACAAGATGCATACCGGGTGAAACTCATCATCAGCAAACTCTCCAGTACGGCATTCCATGAGTACCAAAAGAACTGCTCACCTAAAGACGTACTCGAGTTCAAGTATTCCGAGACAATAGAACGACTAAAAAAGCTATTCGTACGTCCGGCATCAATAGAACTTGATCATCTCGCGTTCCTCGAAATCGCGAAAACCGACGGGGAGCAATTCGACACGTTCACCAATCGTTTCCGTGATGCGTATCGGCGATATAACTACTCCGAACTCTCAGATGAGCAGTTCAAGTGTTTCATGTACATGGTCGCGATGAAATCACCAGTGGACAATGCAGCCCGCACGCGTATGTTGCACCAGCTCCGTAAAAAGGGGGAAAACATCGAGTTCGATGAGTTGGTCGAAGATGTTCGAGCGTTCCCAAGGTCAACGCCATTCAGGCAAAGAAGACCGACAGGAAGGAGCGAAGGGGATTGGAACTACCGAAAACCAACTGCTTCCGCTGTGACGGACTACACTGGTCGAAGGAGTGCCCTTATACAAAGCACGCGTACGTACAAAGTGCAAAGAGAAAGAAAGTCTACCAGGCCGTACACGAATATCGCCGAACCAAAGGACACTAAAAAAGTGAACTACGTGCGGGTAAACAGCATCAGCCAGTCGAGGAACTTAATCCGCTGCGACGTACAAATCGACGGATCGCCAGTCAATTTCATGATCGATTCTGGCTCGGAGGTCACCATTATCAATGAGGACACCACATCACGCGATAGGTTCGCCGGAGCTCGCTAGCTGCAACACACAGGGACAGGCGCTCGACGGAACAGCATCCAGCACATTCATCGGACAGCTCAGAATGACGTTGAGTTTCAATGGCCGCTCAACACAGCAAGGTATATGCGTCGCTAAAACAGGAGCCGACAACTTACTAGGCATTATGCTTGCGACGCACTTGGATTCCTAGACGTACCGCTAAAAAATTACTGGACTATTAATGCCGTACACACACCACCGACCGAGATTTTCAAGTCGATCAGTGAGAAATTCCAGGATGTCTTCGCACCAAGACTCGGTTTGTGCACTGCACTAAAGGCTCAGCTGCAGGCGAAACAAAACGTGTTACCTACTTTCAAACGCGCGCGTGTCATCGCATACGCAAGTCGGGACGCCGTCAGAAACGAACTAAACCGACTCCAGAGCCTCGGCGTCATCACACCAGTATCATACGCGGAATGGGCGGCACCCATCGTAGCCATACGGAAACCGAATGGAGCAGTCCGTGTATGCAACGATTACTCAGCTGGACTTAACCAAGCATTGAAATTAGACAGCCATCCACTTCCACTTCCAGAAGATATATTCGCGACGCTCAATGGAGGAAAGATTTTCAGCCAAGTCGAATTTTCAGATGCGTATCTCCAAGCAGAGTTGGACGACCAATCCAAAAAGGTATGCACTATTACACGCCTCAAGTATTGTCCCAGTACACCCGTCTCCCATTCGGCGCGAAACCAGCACCAGGCATATTCCAGCGGATCATGGACTCTATGCTCGCCAAATTCAACTTCGCGATCGCATACCTGGACGACATCATCGTCGTCAGTAAGTCGAGCGAAGAACATTACGAGCACCTACACGCCATATTCCAAGCAATTTCAGAATACGTATTCAAGGTTAAGGAGGAGAAGTGTCGTTTCGCCCAACCGTCAATCAAATACCTTGGACACATCATTGACAAAAGCGGCCGCCGACCTGACCCAGAGAAGGTCCAAACTATCGCCAACATGCCAGCACCAACCGACGTCGCGACGCTCCAATCCTATCTGGGCATGGTAAATTACTACTAACCGTACGTTGCGAATATGGTTAATATGCGGAGGCCATTGGATCTTCTACTCAGGAAAGACAAAATATGGAATAGGAACCACGCATGCAAACAAGCATTCCAGCAGCTCCAAGACATTTTCACGTCCGACCTACTAACACACTACGATCCAATACTCCCAATGATCGTAGCTGCCGATGCGTTAAATCAAGGAACTGGTGTGGTTTTGCTACACATCATGCCTCACGGATCCCGCAAAGCAGTCGTTTATGCTTCCCGCGCACTCACTTCGGCTGAGCAAAATTACTGCCAAATCGAGAAGGAAGGACTCGCATTAATATTCGCCGTAACGAAATTCCACAAAGTGGTCTACGGTCAACGTTTTACGCTCCAAACGGATCACGAGCCGCTGCTGCGAATATTCGGTTCCAAGAAGGGGGTCCCAGGATACGCAGCAAACAGACTCCAACGATGGGCACTCATATTGCGGTCATATAACTTCCACATCGAGTATCAACGGACTCATAATTTCGGGACAAGCTGCCACATTGTCGAGATTGATCGCCAGTACCACCACTAGCTCAGACGACGCGGTCGTCATCGGCGCGCTCAGTGTCGACGACGAACTGGGCGGAAGATTCGCCGAAGATGTTCGAAACGTACTCATCACTTTCACCGATCTGGTTAACGCAACAATGAGCGACAAGACGTTAACGATGGTGAAAACCGCACTCCGAGAAAACAATTGGCCAATCGATGACGGCGTCCAGCTTTTCTACTGCCAAAAGGAGCACTTAACGATAATTCAAGAGTGCCTCATGTTTCAAGAACATGTCGTGATACCACAACGCTACCACTCAGCTGTTCTCAAGCTCCTCAATAAAGGTCATCCAGGGATTCAACGCATGAAACAATTGGCTAGAGCATACGTCTACTGGCCACACGTTGACAAATATATTGAGAAGATCGTAAAAGCATGTCGGCAATGCGCAGAAGCAGCAAAAAATCCGTTCAAACACGCCCTTCAACCATGGCCCAAGGCTACGTACCCGTGGCAACGTGTACACGTGGATTTCGCAGGACCAATCAGCGGCAAGTGGTTTCTTATCATCGTGGATAGCTACTCAAAATATCCCGATGTCTGCGTCATGCCTCACCCGACAACTTCAGCAGTGATTTCAAAACTCAAATCACTATTCGCTCTTTTTGGACTTCCCGAGCTTCTCGTAACCGACAACGGCACACAATTCAGCAGTGCGACATTAAAGGAGTTTTGCGCAAGCCAGGGCGTAAAACAAATGTTCTCTCCGCCATATCACCCACAATCAAACGGGCAAGCCGAGAGATTTGTCGACACTTTCAAAAGAACATTGCTGAAAGCTAAAGAGGGAGGAAACGTGGCGGACACGGTCACCGAATTCTTGTATCATTACAGAACGACGCCGTGCCAATCAGCACCCAATGGAAAGTCGCCGGCGGAGGTGTTCCTAGGACGAATGCCGCAAACAGGACTCGGACTACTCCTACCATCAAAACGCGGAACGGACCGCGACCAATCAATGGCAGCTCAATACGATAAACACCATGGAGCCCGAGCCCAGTCATTTGCGCCAGGCGACTTAGTCTTCGCCAAGCGTTCGGAAAATGCCCCATGGGAAGCGGGACAAATAGAGAAGAGGCAAGGAGTCGTGTATACCGTCAAAAGCGAAACGGGAGCAGGACAATATCACGTTAACCAACTACGACCACGAATGGACGTTGACGAGGAACTTCACCTATTTCTGGACACATTCGATTTACCAGTACCTACCACAGCCGAGGCCGAACCTTCGACGCCGGAGCCACAAACGACCTCGGCAACCATAGAGCAACCCCGACGCTCCTCACGGACACGCAGACAACCGGACCGTCTACAATACCAAACGGAACCGGCGAGGTCAAAGTACAAGTAGCAGCAAGCCTAAGGAGGGAGGTGTTGCGCCCCGGTCAAGAAGGCGCATGAATCAGCGCCTCCGGAATGTCCGAGGGTTTTCCACCCATCACGGACATCCCCAGAGGCTCCGCTTGCCCCGTTACCTGCCAATGGGCCCGACCAAGGGAGCGTCCGGTGACAGGTATCTCCGGAATGTTCGAGAACTTGCATACATTCCGGAGTTTCCAAAAGTCCCGTTCGCCCTCGTTACTTGCGAGTACGTGTCGGGTAGAAAAGCTCGAGAGTCAGTCGAAAGCTAGCAGCCAAGCGGTTCGGTCGTGAGTAGCCCTTCGCGAAGACATAACAACAACCGAGGTCCTGTACCGAGTCAATCTAATTCAGTGTAACTCATTATAAACCACGATCTAAATTTTCAAGACTATATCTCTTTAACTCGAATATATTGCTAACAATATAGTGAGTGTATTGTTCAGTTTATTAAACTAGCCAAAAGGTTTTAATCTACCTTGCGGTACGTTCGGTTTATCACATAGCCGTGTCACGCATAGTGTCCTCGGGATTTACGACCCCGAGGAGATCCATAAACTTGATTACGCGCCGACCGAACAAAGACTTTCTTTGTTGCTTGTTGTAAAAATTCACACACATGTCAAGACAGATATTTTTATTTGCTTGTGTCAAAGAATGTGGCACCCACTTTGTTCCTTTTCAAATCTTTTCCATTGCTTCGAAGCGATAGAAAATAGTTTGTTGGGCTGTTGTGTCCAATAAGTGCTACCATATCATATGTGAGCGGTAACTTTGAATTACTTTTATGACACGGAATGGAAGTGTCCTAAAACTTATTCGTACACCTAATACAAATCGATAATTGCATTATCATACATATCACCTGTCCAATAAGATAGCATTGATTGTACTGAACATTTATGGTAACTGATTTAGTCTAAACATAATACGAACCATTTAAAAATAACAATTTGTTCAGGCACTGTCCCGCCACACACAAGTACCATTTTGAACATTGGTGGCCTGTTTTGTTAAAGTCAGTTATTATTTCGATCTCGGTCATTTTTGTTAGGTTTGATTATACCGAGTGATTTGCAGAGTAGGCGACAGGAGATGTTTGAAGGATTAGTCGAAGTTCTCACGGGCCCTTGCGCGTCTCTTATGTCACCCACCCTGTAAAATACTTGGTAGAAATACTTGGCACTACTCGTACATTCAGATATCAATACCTTTTTAAAGTAAAATATTTGTTTTGAAGGGAGGCAAAACATGGCGTGCAATTTTCGTTGGGGATTTTCTATAGATAAGATTTTTAGTGGGTTATTTTTTAAGTCACCCCTCCCCCCTCCGCCATCTCAGAAAGATTTCTTGGCGTATTTCTTACATTTTTGATGCATTTTTTAGGTCTATTATACTTTGTCTCTGCTTCGTATTTCGCGTCGAAGGAAACGCCACCGGTCGGAAGGCTGCTGTGGAGGGTGCGAGAAAGGGTTGGACCCGGAGGCTCTACACCCGAGTTAAGTTTCGTAAAGGGGATATTTTAATTACCGGCCATATCCATTCACTCGCAGTATATTTCGCGATACACCTGCTCCTATATCCGGCGGCGTTGGGAAGGCAGCATCACCCCTGAACGACCTCGCGCCATTTGTCTTCCGAGTTTATATAAAGGCAGCCACCCTAATCTCCGATACCTTCGCGCGTCCCGCATCATCCCACCTAGACGTTCTCCAACTTCCTTCCTTCCTTCCTTCCTTCCTTTCGCTATATGTAGTATACGGATACACCACGGGAGAGAGAGCCTCTCGATGCTACGCGTTTTAGACGAGAAAACTCACGCGGCAGAGATCGACTGCGTTTCGATAAAGCTATTCGGTGGTCCTCTCTCCATTCCATCTAAAAGAGAAGTTAAGAGAGTTCTACATAATTAATGTATTCCCTTTTCTACTACTATAACAGACGTAGAGGAGACCGGAATTACTTGACTAGCCTTTTGTTATTTTCCCATCTTTATCGAGTAATAAATGTTTTTACATTGCAGTAGGTAGTTAAAATGATTGATCTGAAATAATGCGTCAAAAATTGATCCAGACGTGAGAGGTTATCGTCGAATCTTATTCGTGAGTTTAAAAAGTGTTTAAAACACCTAAGAATTTTCGGATATCTTTTCTTTGCTGCAGAACAATTTTTCCTTTTGAAATGAATAAATTTTAATATAAACCACATTACACGCTCGAAAAGGGACATATTACCGTAAGTGGAATCCATCTGCGACAAGAGGAAATTCTTCTTAATTTATGACTCTCATAGAATTCTGCTTGTAAGAAGATTAAAATCCTCTTCATACCTAGTCTACTTACAATAACCAAATTGTCAGCTTGACGTAATTAGACAAATATGCAGACTTCGTATCAGAAGTCTTTCTATTGAGGTAAGAATATTTTTCCCCTGAACTGAAGAAGACATCTTCCCATAGCCAAAACTAACCTATCTACTTCGTTATTTCAATGAGAAATGTGGTTTCATATTGGTCTGTTTGGCGCCAAAATATAGATATAGGTACATAATATACAGAGTGTTCCGTCATGTAATGTCCATACTGAATTTACGTGTTCCTGGGGTCAATCTGGACCTAAAAGTCCAGTCTTAATATACAATGGTCCCAAAAGCCACCATGCGTGTGTTCCCTAACGACCATGAAATTCTTTTACGCTCCACAACAACGATTTCTCAAAGAGCACAGTTATGTATTGATCATCAAAGTGGTCATTTCGAACAATATGTGAGATGATTGGATTTTATTTCAATTATTGTCTAATGAAAAATAAAGCTGCTTTACTTATTAGTATTAATTTTTTTACTTACACACGGTGACCTGTAGACCCCTTGTGTATTAAGACTTTTCGGTTCAGATTGACCACAGGAACACGTAAATTCAGTATGGACAGTACATGACGGGACACCCTGTATATCATATTTTTAGCCCAATAAGCCAATATAAATCCATAAGTCTCTTTTATATACTATAATTTTAGTTTATATTATACATAGCCGGCATAGACGCTCATTGACAATCGTGCACGGAATGACATACAATAGGCTATGGTGATACAAGATTATCAAGGGTCATTCCCTGCCAAAACTGTCACTTTCTGGGGCAACATTTCAATTTTCTTCAAATTGGGATATGCTGTTGCCAATTGCATTGCAAACGTGTGTGCCGAACGGTTTTTGAACATTTTTAAAAATGTAAAAGTTGTAAAGTTTAACTCTTTAATGTTTTCGAATCAATTAGATTCAATAAATTATAGCATTGAAAGGAAAAATCGCAGCTTAATGAAATTCGGCACACTCACGCGAAAAGGTTCGAACTTTATAAGAAAAATAAGAAACGTTAAAAAGTTAATAATTAAAGTATTTTTTAAACAAATCGTTTTCAGATGCCTGTTTTTCGGGTCTCGCCACTTTAACAATCTGAAAAAAATTGGGCATGTAGCTACATTCTTATTCCCTCCGGTCGTCTATTCAAGAATATGGTCACTTTATAAACAAATTTGTTATAATTATTTTAATAGAAGTGCAACGAATCGCTTCGGCGAGTCTGTTAGCGGTCCTCGCGTGCATCTACGCGTCCCCAGTCTACCCTTCAATACCTAGAACCTAGTACACTCATTACTGCATGACTATGTACCTTCAATATCCATATTGCTAAACAATTAAAATTATTCGGACAATTAAAATTCTTTAACAACATTTTATTGCATTAGTAACGTTAGCAATTCAGATGTTCTTCTTAAACGAAGTGTATGTTGTTTTCTTCAAAATAGATTGTATATTACATAAATTTTCCTTTACCCATCGCTTCTACATTGATAATTATTAAATAAAATCGTTTAAACAATTTCAATCGTTTAATGATAATTTATGAATTACTAACGTTATTAATTCAAAAAATGTTAAATAATTTTAATTGTCTAAAAAATTGTAGTTGTTTAGCAATATGGATATTGAAGATTTGTAGTCATGCAGTAATAACAGTAGGTACGGCTCTAACAATAAGTACCGAAGAGGGGCTTGTAGCCGCATGCGAACACCGACAACACAGCCTTCGAACTGACTCGTTGCGTTACTATTGGATTAATTATAACAAAATTGTTTATAAATTTACCGTGTTTCTAAATGGTTGACCCGAAATAGCAAGAATGTGACTAGGTACATGTTAAATTATTCTCAGATTTTTAAAAAGTGGCGAGACTCAAAAAACAGGTATTACAAATTATTTATTTACAAAAAAGTTTTAATTATTAATTGTTTTCATACGTCTTATTTTTCTTATAAATTTCAAGCCTTTCCACGTGAGTGTGCCAAAGGACGCCGCACAAACCTTATGGGAATTTGGTCCCGGTGGATTTGACTGGGTTTCACATATGTTGTAGATCTTGACATTCTGATCAAAAGTTATCATTGTCGCAATAACAAAAAATGGACAGTTTTTGAGTTTTGAGACCTTAAAGTTCATACTTTTTGCTTGCCGTCATACGATCTATTGGATCGAAATAATCATGTAAAATCAGGTTTTCTGTGAATTTTGCTAAAAACCACGTATGTATTTGGTGAGCTAACGATTCAGGTATCACCCGGTCAGACAAAATATAAGCAGTTCTGGGGGGGGGGGGGGGGGGTTTAAAATTGCCGCTTTTTACCCGAAACCATACGCTCTTTTTCAGCCAATTCAAGCACGCGTTCAAGATCATGTGCGATCTTGTGAGCACGTGTTTGCCTCCATATACTTATGCGCTAGTGTGTGCGTGCGCATAGATATTTATTTTTTAATGTCTGATTTTCTAATTTTTTCCGTGTATCTGCATTGTTTTAGCGCACAAATCTTATGTGGAAACTGATTCAGTACTGGAATCCTCGCGTACTTCACATATATTGTAGTTTATGACCTCCTGATCAAATGTTACCATTGCCATAGACTCAAAAAATGCACCTGAGCTAAGAGACTTTTAAGTACTGCGCATTTTACTTGCGACCGTACGCTCTGCTGTATTAAACTAGTCTTATGGCTCTTAAATCCTGGTAAATATGTCCCACGTGCACGAATATTGCAGGTCATGATCTGCTGTTCAAATGTCACCATAAATGCAAACTCAAAATGAAACAGATTCGAAAATCGAAGACTTTAAAGTTGTCATTTTTTACTTGCGATCTTACGTTCTACTCAATCAATCTCCGGTATGTATGCAACATGGTTCGAGTCGTATGGACATTTTCTTGCTTCTATACATCCAGAAATGTGTGTGCAGCTTTGTATGTATTTGTCATATGTATGCGAATGTACATATGTGTACAATGTTACCCGCTCTTTGCGTTGCCCAGTAGTCCGGGAGCCAGCAACGGTTTTCGTTACGTCATAGAGAACAGGGCTAGAATTTTTATGATGAGCTCCTTGTAACGTGTGAACAAAGGAATGACTGGTCTGGCAGCGCTCCGAGGGTGGTTTTGGCAACAATATAATTTTCAAGATTAAAAAAAAAAATGGAAGTTACGTCATGTATAACAGGGCTCAAATTTTTATGAGGGCTTCGTTACAATGCATAAAGACGAGATAGTAAAGTCTGGCACTCTTCCGAGGGTGGAAAGTGGGTGACAGAAGGGGTTGAAGTAGCTCCACATAAAGTCGTCTCACTCGCACTCAAGTGCGCGCATAAGACTATCTCACTCCCACTCAAGTGCGCGCACAATCTATCTCACTCGCACTCAAGTGCGCGTATAAGACTATCTCACTCGCAGTCAGGGGCAAGGTTTTTCTGACCTGGCAGGGCGTTTCCACTAGAATTTCGGTCTGGCATCGATAATTTCACTTTTATGGAGTAAGAGCTACTCCAGACTGCCCCGTTTACACTAAAATAATCAGTCTTAGTTTTTGACATATTATTCGAAATACCTGCCAAAAGTGAAATTCTTAATACCAAACCGAAATTTCGGTGGAAGCACCCTGCCAGAGCAGAAAAACTTTACCCCTGAGTGAGAATGAAATAGTCTTATGCACGCGCGTGAGAAGACAGTCTTATACGAACCGCGAAATGCAAAATAAAAAATCGAAATAATGTCTTTGCCGATTAAAAATCATTGCTAGAGGAATTGCTATTATTGAGAATAATATTTTTTGTCCAGATTTTAATTTGAGAAATTTAGAATTTAATTGTCGAAATGAATTTTGTGCGTGTGTGTTGGGTTCTTTTCTATTTGCGGAAACCTCGGGTAGACGATGGGATACACGTTCACATACATACATATATACTATTCTGAATACCGATTCTTACCGATCAGTATCTAACGGTCTAAGTGTCTCGCTAATGTAGAGTTAATCTCGCCATCGGTCATAATGCAGGTAATTCAGGTATATATTTCTACAATCAATATGTTAATATGTTTAGTCAAATTATTGTTTTCATTTTTCGACTCTGTTACAGAGGAAGTTATCGACGAGATTGGAAATAAAGAAAACGAGGAAGAATCGGATGAAGATGAGCCGGAATGCGAATATGGTTAAAACTCTTTGCACTCGAGCGGCGCCGCTACGGCGCCGACAATTCGATGCGTCCACCCGAGTGGCGCTGTTCCGGTTCTCCGGCGTTTTGGGGAACTCGATATATTTTTTTCCGATTAGCGATAAGATATTGTTATTTAAAGACGGCTGCGAAACGTCCGTTAATTAACCTCTCCCAGAAAGGTACGAGGCTACGAGCTCGATATCAGTCTTAATTTACCGCACCAAATCGCCTCGCCATTATGACCGATGGCGAGATTAACTCTACATTAGCGAGACACTTAGGGCCGATTCCACCAACTCTGATTAAATGCTTGATTACCTAATCACGATTATATTTAATCGGCGTTCTAATCATGATTAACTGCACAATTTGTTCCACCATGAATTTTTAACCCCCGATTATCTAATCATATACCCTCTTCGCAATAAGTTTTGGTTTTGTTGTAACGGTGATTCTGATTGGTTCATCAACGGAACTTGTAATAGAGTAGGAGGAAAACCTGACGTGATCAACTGACGCGCTGCAAGCCGAGCTCAGTGAGCTGCCGAAATCTCCAACAGAATTTAAAAAGGAACCAGTTGCATAATACCGGAGAGCAAGCAAGAGTTGTACTCTGGGTGCAATAGCGTGGTTTCTGAAATGTGCACTCCCTTTATTTAGTAAAGATACAGAGAATTCTACGGGATTTTTAACGTAATATGATAATGTTGCGATATTTTAAAATAGATTATATATTATTTAAGAAGTAATTTATCTTTCTGTAGCGTGTTGCAAATTATGTACAATTTCCAGAAGCAAAGCTTCAACACTGTCTTTCGATAACCGAAAACGCGTAATGAAATCCAAATCATCCAAAGTTTGGAAATAATTAATTCGTTCCTTAATTAAATGTGGCCTTCTATCAATTTCGATACCATTTTCATCATCAGATGATGATAAAATATCGTTGTAAAATAAATTCATGTCCGATATAGTATTGCACTGCAGTGAAACGTCGACTTTGAGGTTATGTTGATCCACGTTAATCACTGGTTAGGTTCCTAATCGGCCAAAAATGGCTGATTAAGTTCAACGGTGATTATCTCACTTTAATCATGGTTTAAAAATTGGTGGAACGCAAGAGCATGATTAAATTAAGCTAATCGGGAATTAACAATTTAATCAGAGTTGGTGGTTTCGGCCCTTAGACCGTTAGATACTGATCGGTAAGAATCGGTATTCAGAATAGTATATATGTATGTATGTGAACGTGTATCCCATCGTCTACCCGAGGTTTCCGCAAATAGAAAAGAACCCAACACACACGCACAATATTCATTTCGACAATTAAATTCTAAATTTCTCAAATTAAAATCTGGACAAAAAATATTATTCTCAATAATAGCAATTCCTCTAGCGATGATTTTTAATCGGCAAAGACATTATTTCGATTTTTTATTTTGCATTTCGCGGTTCGTATAAGACTGTCTTCTCACGCGCGTGCATAAGACTATTTCATTCTCACTCAGGGGTAAAGTTTTTCTGCTCTGGCAGGGTGCTTCCACCGAAATTTCGGTTTGGTATTAAGAATTTCACTTTTGGCAGGTATTTCGAATAATATGTCAAAAACTAAGACTGATTATTTTAGTGTAAACGGGGCAGTCTGGAGTAGCTCTTACTCCATAAAAGTGAAATTATCGATGCCAGACCGAAATTCTAGTGGAAACGCCCTGCCAGGTCAGAAAAACCTTGCCCCTGACTGCGAGTGAGATAGTCTTATACGCGCACTTGAGTGCGAGTGAGATAGATTGTGCGCGCACTTGAGTGGGAGTGAGATAGTCTTATGCGCGCACTTGAGTGCGAGTGAGACGACTTTATGTGGAGCTACTTCAACCCCTTCTGTCACCCACTTTCCACCCTCGGAAGAGTGCCAGACTTTACTATCTCGTCTTTATGCATTGTAACGAAGCCCTCATAAAAATTTGAGCCCTGTTATACATGACGTAACTTCCATTTTTTTTTTAATCTTGAAAATTATATTGTTGCCAAAACCACCCTCGGAGCGCTGCCAGACCAGTCATTCCTTTGTTCACACGTTACAAGGAGCTCATCATAAAAATTCTAGCCCTGTTCTTTATGACGTAAGAAAAACGTTGCTGGCTCCCGGACTACAGGATCAACGACGTGGACATATCTGAATTAGAGTAAGATTGTCTGTACTGTTTCTGGCGCATACCTCTAGTCGTTGATCCTGGGCAACGCAAAGAACGGGTAACATTGTACACATATGTACATTCGCATACATATGACAAATACATACACAGCTGCACACACATGTGCGGATGTGTAGAGGCAAGAACATGTCCATACGACTCGAACCATGTTGCATACATACCGGAGATTGATTAAGTAGAACGTAAGATCGTAAGTAAAAAAACGACAACTTTCACCTTCGGAATACGGACGGCCAAATAATTCCGGGGGTGCCGGACGGGGTACATTTTGTACCCCACGCAATATCCTTGTAATAAATACCTTCTAGACTCTCTTGAAGTGAAACTTCTTTGCTGAGGGTACTAAAAGCGCGCTCTATGCAACGAAAAATTCCTAAAATACCGTAACGAAACCCACACACTCCAGCGCTACCGTACGTACCTCACTTACGCACCGATCTCGACACTGCCCCGTTCCACTTAGGCCCTTCGCACACAACGCTACGCAGGTATCCGATACTCGGCGGGTGTACACACACCACGCGACGCGATTTTCGTCGGTGATGCTATATATTATACTCCCGCGACCGGCATGCTCAAGTGGCCGATACTCGCGTCGCCGAGACCGTTTCGTCGCACAATTATGTTTTCTTTTGTTTTACAACGATTTATTTTGTTGTTTGGCAATATGTTTATATGTACTCGAAAGAGCTCTTTCCGCTCTACAAAACTGTTATAATTGTTATTTCGAATAATTAAATTTTTGAAGTGAAACTTTTATGCTGAGGGTACTAAAATCCACACACACACACACTCTCTCTCTCTCTCTCTCTCTCTCTCTCTCTCTCTCTCTCTCTCTCTCTCTCCAGCGTTTCTGACCGTGACTCACTCATACAGCGCTCTCGACCCTGCCCCAATACACCGCTCTCAACTCTGCCCCATTCCACCGCTCTCTACCGTACGTACGTAGACTATCGCCTTTGCCAGGGAAGCCATGTGTCGATTTTGCGAGGCTGGAGCGCCAGGCCGCAGTGCGACTATCATTCACGCGACGAGTCTCACTATTATCGCAACCTAAGTAACGCACTAATCTAGATATCATCTGTACATCGGTCGCAATAGCGAGGTAGGCGGTAGATATGTTTTGGTGAATGGGGGTTACGAATGCGTTCGCAGTCCCACACATTTCCCTCAAAACTATCTCTCATATCTCTCAGTGTATCTAATTGTAAACCACGGCTACATCACGGAATTACTGTATCTCTTTGAATCCAATATAATCACCAGTAATATTGTGTGTGTGTGTGTGAGTGCAGTATTAAATCATTGCAACTAAAGGTCCCCATACACGTTCAGTCGGCCGGCCGGCCGTGGCCTGCAGGCCGACTGTCAGTCGGCCGTCAGTCCTGGCCGACCGGCCGCACACACACAGTTAAGGTACCTATGCACGTTTAGTCGACTGGCCGCTTTCTGCTACGCACACAAATTTAAATGAGAAGTCGCTACCTGCCGGGGGCCTGTTGATTAATAAAATTAAACGCGTGTTGGAGTTCACCGACAGGGATTCGTCCGGCGACGGACTGACGGAAAAATTTTACTCCAGTCTGAAATTATATGACCTTGCAACCACGCCCTTTCTCGGAAAGGTTAATTACCGGACGGGCCGAAATAATCCGTCTCCCGCATTACCTATACCTGTATACCTATTGTAATACATATCGCTATCATTTTTTATTCTTATTTTATTAATAAATTTTAAATATTACTTTTATTAATACCTATATCCTAGGTATCAGTTTAATGTTCATTAATTTTGGAATATAAAATACTTAAATATATTTCTATATATTTTTACACTTTACCTTTAAATATTCCTCCTTCAAGGTCAAAAATATATATTTGCAAGTCTCTGGAATAATTTTTCCCAGAGCTTGTGGCGAAATAATTGCGCTGAATTTTAAATCCTTCATACTGCGCCCTGTTGCCAAATATCTCAGGGTCACTAAAAAGCCGTTCTTCTGCGGTAATTGCTTGCCGCATTACGGTGTCCTTTTTCGTAATATGTGGCTTTACCAAATTTAGCAAGTACTGGAAACAATTCTCGTCCATCCTCAGGAAATTTTTCAAATCACTTGCACTGGATTGACGAAGTTCATGTACGAGCCCCACGTGAGATAAAGTGCGTTTCTTCAACCACTCTTTCATCCAAATTTGTCTCTTTTTTCGTTTCCTCTGCTGGTTTGTCAAAATAACAAGTGTAGCTGCGTATTCTTTTTACGACATATTTATACTCTCAATATAAAATCGTTATGCTACTATCGAAGCCGGCAGAGAACTGACGGACGCATTCGGTGAACAAAATTGTAGGTGTAGTTTGAATAGGGTAAACGATACAGTCATTGGCCATGCGATAGTGATTGGCCTCCTCTCATAACAAATGCATTCGATAGAAAGAGGAAACGATAAGCCAATTTCTGTATAATTTCGTCTGTTTAAAAGGCCAATCACTGGAGGTTTTACCCTATCGATAACCCGCGGCCGGCCAGGACTGACGGCCGACTGACAGTCGGACTGACAGTCCACGGCCGGCCGGCCGACTGAACGTGTATGGGGCCCTTAACGGATACGGTTTAAATCCACCACTCTACGTTTTCGGTCACTATTCGTGTCACGCAGTAGTGCCTTCGGGATTTCTGACCTCGAGGAGATCTACTCTTGATCGCACATGTTATAGTTATTAACTTGAAACTGAAGAAAAATGACGCAAAAATCAATCGCTGTTTAGACTGTGCAGAGGGCGTCTGGTTTGTGTTGCTCGAGAGGGTTTCTTCGGGCGATGAAAGCTATTGTTCGTATTATGAGGCGGCGCAGTGTCGCACCTCCACTAAGAGGACTGTTTAGTCTCACCATAAATCTAGCCTTTAGGACCCTTTTTTGGGCGTATCCGTAAGATGACATGAGAAGCCAGACGAGAGGGCGCAAAGTTACTTGTGAGTTGTTTGTATTTCGTTTCTACATTTTCAGTTTTCCGGATTTTACCGCGTCGAATGGCCGGCTATACGGAGCTCGTGTAGTCTGCGATCGGAGTCGTGACCTTTCTCGAGTAACCACCATGCATTACTGTACATTCTTTCGTGTGTGTGTGTGTGTGTATTAATTTATAATTATTCTTGCAAAAAACAACAACAGAACGGTCAAAAGAGTACAGCGACAGGCAACGTGTAAAATAAACTTTCAATTTCGTTAACGTCAATGAATACTGAACATTCTTTCGCGTGTGTGTTATATTAAAATTATTATGGCAAAAACAGGAAAACAACGGGCAAAAGAGTTTCGTGACAGGCACCGTGTAAAGAAAACAACGACGAAGACACTACCTAAAACTGATGCAGAACGAAGTCGAAAATGGAGAGAGAGAATTAAAAATTAACACAATCAAATATTGCTATATCTGCTAATGCAGATCAACACCAGTCCCAAACCCTGGAGAATGTAATAGATTTTCAAGTTCCTGGAGGATCCAATATCGGTGAAAATACATCCAGTGAATATGACATTCCTTACAATACATTTTGTGCCCATAAAAAATCCATATTGAATTCAACAAAAAACACAAAACGTGTGGCCGCCACACGCGGAAGTAGTGAAACTTCGATATCAGTTTCTCTGAATTTGATTCCGGTGGTATTAGTTTCAATAGGTTCTACGAAGAAGCATTGTAAAAGACTTGTATAGAGCCAATTGAAACTAATACCACCGGAATCAAATTCAGAGAAACTGATATCGAAGTTTCACTACTTCCGCGTGTGGCGGCCACACGTTTTGTGTTTTATTATTTTTCTGGCTTAGAAATGGAATATCCAGGGGGCAAAAATCAGCAGTTTCGACATCTGCTTTTCTTCGCTTTTCATCGAGGTCAAAAAACTGCCGTATACGGAGAAGGTGTTATAGGCGAGTCTTTGATAAAAAAGATGTCGAAAATTCTGATTTTTTCCTCCTGGATATTCCATTTCTAAGCCTGAAAAATAATAAATACACGCAACAGAAATGAAACTTCATGCCTAAACCCACGAAATACTAAGATTGAAAAACAAAATTAGAAAAAAAATAACTGGAAAACAAAATTAGAAAAAGAAAGGTAAGGTGAAAAAAACAGAATAAAATGTAGTCATACAGTCACGAAGGTGACGAGAAGTTTTGCGTCTGTTTATTTATTGATGATTATACGCAAAACTTCTCGTCACCTTCTTCACTGCATGATTACATTTTATTCTGTTTTTTTCACCTTACCTTTCTTTTTCTAATTTTGTTTTCCAGTTATTTTTTTTTTCTAATTTTGTTTTTCAATCTTAGTATTTCGTGGGTTTACGCATGAAGTTTCACTTCTGTTGCGTGTACCCTGTACACGTTTTTTTTGAGGTTACCAACGAAGTTTTATATATTTGTTGTGTGTACTCTTTACAATGTGATTTCATACGGTAATCCTTCAGTATCAATTACCGACATCTTATGTAGTTTTTGATGCACAAACGCCTCGCGGTAGTTGATGAACCATTGTGTTCACAGATACTGGTACGTTAATGACCTGTCCGTAAATACCATATCGACCATGTACATGTCTCAATCGACGAATCTGCATAAAGAGGATTCGTGGATAAGTCGCTCTGATACCAAATCTAGTGGAGGTAAATGGTCGGGTATCGGTGGATATTTGAAACCGTTGTAAGTGGCCATTGCAGGGATAGTATTCATTTTGAGTGCTTGACGACAGGTGTAGCAGATTTGAATGATTTCCCCATCAATCCGAGGGAGAATTACGTTCAATATATCCTCTTGTTCACGAACGGAAATTTTTTAATCGTCTTTAAACCATAACCTATTACAAATAGAGCACGTATGACCGAAAGAATTATTTATAAAACTAGGGGGCGTCCGCCCCCTGCTCGCTTCGCACGCCAACCCCCGGGGGGCTATCGCCCCCGCGCCGCTATCGCGGCGCTTCCTCAAGTTTGTAGGGGACGGCGGTCGATCAACGGACTTATCTTGCGACGCTTCGCGTCGCTCGAATTCGACAAAACGCCGGCCAAACGGGTAGACGGGCCTGCCCACCGTGGGTGACCCATGATGTAATACAAAATTACCGTATAGTAATCTGCTTGGCTGGCTTGCAGCGCGCCGAACGACGACCGATAGTATACTACAGCCGATTGGTGACCGACGCGCTGCAGAGGACGGGAAATATTTTGAAGGAAAATTGTGTGTTTAAAGTGAAACTTCTTTGCTGAGGGTAGTGAAATCGCGCGACGTGTTACGAAATACACACTTTAGCGCTCTCCACCCTGCCTCACTCAACGCTCTTGACCGTGCCCCATTCCACCGCTCATGAGGCGACGCAGTGTCGGATTTCTACTGAGGACGAAAGAAAGAAACCAGTCATCGATAGTCCATATCATGATCCCCGTATGCTCTTTTATGCGAGGCCATAGATGCTACTGTCTACCGTACGGTCTGCCTGCGCAAGTTTGCCGTAGCGTGTATGGGACGGTTCGGTATACCGGAGAGGTCCTTCAGTTTCACCGTACGGTCGCGCTCGAAAGAACCGATTTTCGATCTTGCTTCGGTCGCCTGTGCAGGTCTGCCATCGCTCCCCATACATGCTCCAGTTTGCCTGCGCAGGGCTGCCACCGTACGGTGGACCGTACGGTAGACCGTAGCGTGTATGGCCGGCATTAGTTAGTTCCGTGGAGAGTGTGAAACAGTTTCTTCCAAGCGCATTCTGATAAAGAATATTGTTTGTAGTGAGAACACAGAATGCTTTTGCTTAATTCCGAACGCCTATTTCCTACGTAAATGAGCACTGACCATTCTTTCGTGTATATTATGTAGGTATATATGTATGTATATAATTATATTATGGCATTATGGCAAAAACCGGTCAAAAGAAATAAACTCCTGTAGGAGTTGGTGAAGTAGGAGGAAGAGGTGGAGGTGGAGAAGGAGGAGGATATAGATTATCGTAGAGTTTTTTCTGTCATGGTAATAGAAGCAGACGCTATTTATAATAATATGCTGGGCTGCTCGGCTGACTTGCAACGCACCGATCGACGATCGATAGCATGCTAAATCCCGTTGGCGGTCGATATAAATTGTCGTGGAGTTTTTTCCGTCATGGTAATCATGTGAAGCCGACGATATGTAATGATCTGTTCGACTGGCTTGCAATGCCGGCCAAACGGGTAGACGGGCCTCTACTCGACTGGCTTGCATCGCACCGATCGACGACCGATAGCATACTGCATCCCATTGGCGGCCGACGTATGGTGGGGGGGGGGGGGGACGTGCTTGGTGGGAGGACGCCGCGGTAGGCGATAGGTGGACCGATGCGTCAGTGGGCGATTGGTGGGGTGGGTTTCGGATAGTTCGGTCGGTCGTCGATCCGAAAAACTATTTTATAGAATAGAGAGAAGAGATTTCTATTGAATTCCCTATGAGTGATTTTATTTCGGTTATAATGACTATATGGCAAGTCCTGACATAAATTATGTTCACGTGGTCCTGGTTCATTGCGTCGTAAATTAGATGGTCCTGGCTCGTCGCGGATATCATTGTCAATAAAAGCGGGTTGAACCGAAGATGAATAGTTAGGAGCTAAAATGTCATTTTCATGTTGCACATTATGATTTTCAGGTTCACTGGTTAATAACTGATCGTCGGAAATTTGATTCACTGTATTTCTCAGTTGTTTTTCGTAACCTACTCTCCCTCATGCGTTGGGCCCCAGACTTTTTCACTTTTTTTACACTACTTGCATCCTTTTTACGCTGTCTCTCACGATATTCCTTACATTTCTGCGCATTTGATTTCGCCATTATAAATTAATTCAATTAAATGTCACTGAAAAATAGCACAAAACAAAATAAATGAATATCACTTACAGCACGCACACGAATGAAGACGCCATATTGGTCCCCAGTCAGCTGTATATGCAAGCGCCAAATTTATTCGGGGGCCAGTGAGGTCACCTAACTTACTAGGCTAACGTCCGCCGGTAATGGTAATCGCGATGTTACCGATCCTACATTCCTCCCTTCCCTCTCCAAACGCTCGACCCATGAGGCACAGTGATGACTCATGGTGTCGGATTTTTGTCACATACCTGACCCCGGCAAAACCGATTCACGCCCAAAGAGCGCCTATAGAAGTTTCACTTCAAAAATTGTTATTCGAATAAACAATTATAACAGTTTTATAGAGCAGAAAGAGCTCTTTCGAATGAATATAAACACTTTGCGGAACAGCAAACAAATCGTTGTAAAATGAAAGAAAATAAAAGAAAACGCTACGAACTTATTTTCCAACCCAATAGCATCGCGATCATAAATACTTCGTCAAACTAGGGTTCATCTCGCCATCAGCGAAGCTGTACATTTCGGCGAATCCAGGCTGCTAATGAGTTCGCAGTCCCGCACCTTTCCTGAAAGGGTTAATTACTGGACGAATCGGAATGAACCTTTGCCGAAATATTCGGTTATCTATTGAAATCGTTATTTCTCTCCTTTACAAAGCTGAATGCATTTCGAATGCATTCGAAATATAGCGGTATCTGTGAGAAGTGGTTCATTACAATTCGTTCGGTAATTAGCCTTCCAGGAAAGGTGCAGGATTGCGAATACATAAGCAGTCCTCGTTTGCCGAAATGTACCACCCGAACTGCGTGCACTATAACGTGCACTATAATAGAATTTGTAATGTATGTGAAATTCTGAGAAACAGCGATTAATGTTTTATCACTGTCAAATTTGGAAGTAAAAATTCTTGATTCCGTTTATGATTTTCTAGAAATTTGTCAGTTTAGTGAACACTTCGTTCGTTTGATCAAAGTTACTTCGTATACTGAGAAAAGAGTTTATTTGCAATTAATAAGTGTATACTTGATTATGGCGGAAAAAATATTTTTTATAACACGTGTATCGAAAGTGGTGCTTTTCATGCTAGTTTTACAGGACGAAAATAGCAAATTGCACGCTAGGATAGAAAAGTTGAGCTCGCGCATGCGCAGTTTATACTTGCTTCACTTTCGTCCCTTGGATCAATTTTCGTTCACTTTCATCCCTGAAAACTAGCATGAAAAGCACCACTTGCATGCACTTATTATAAAAAGTATCGTGTGCAACACGGACCAAAGTTGGCGCCGACGAGTGTGATTGCTGCCCGAGCGAAGCGAGCGAAACTTCACATTCGCATTGGCAATCGCCAACTATCAGCCCTTGTTGCACAATATACTATTGTTGGACCAAGTAAGTAAATATACTGGGTGATTCTTTAATATTGCGACAAACTTCAAGGATGGGTTCCTTGGATGAAAATAAGAAAAAAAACAAACAAAACGTGTGGCCGCCACACGCGGCAGAAGTGAAACTTCGATACCAGTTTCTCTGAATTTGATTCCGGTGGTATTAGTTTCAATTGGCTCTACGAAGAAGTATTGTAAAAGATTTGTATAGAGCCAATTGAAAGTAATACCATCGGAATCAAATTCAGAGAAACCGGTACCTATCGAAGTTTCACTTCTTTCGCGTGTGGCAGCCACACGTTTTGTTTGTTTTTGTCATTGTGTATTAAAATACGAGTATTTCAAAAAGTATTTTATTTCATATACTAGGGGGTTCCGCCCCCTACTCGCTTCGCTCGTCAACCCCCAGGGGGCTATTGCCCTTGCGCCGCTATCGCGGCGCTCCCTCAACCTTTTGCAGCAGTATCACGTCGTTGCTGTCTTCTCCGTTCAATACGTCGTCGTCGCCGTCCTCTCTGTCCTCGTCATCGCCGTCATCGCCATCCTCGTCGTCGCCGTACTCGCCGTTGTCGTCCTCTTCGTCGTCGTCCTCGTCCTAGTCCTCATCGTCCTCGTCGTCCTCGTCGTCGTAGTCGTCGCCACCCTCGTCGTCGTCTTTCTCGTCGTCGTCGTTGTCCTCGTCATCCTCATCATCATCGTCGTCGTCGTTGTTCTCGTCATCGCCGTCCTCGTCGTTATTGAGATGAGAACATCGTCGCCGTCCTCGACGTCGTCGTCCTCGTCGTCGTCGTTCTCGTCGTCGTCGTCCTCGTCCTCGTCGTCCTCGTCCTTGTCCTCCTCCTCCTCCTCCTCCTCCTCCTCCAACAACCGTCCGTGTTTCGCGCATCCAGTTCGAAGTCGCCTGGGTTTATGGCGACACGGTTTTGTCCACGCATTTATTCGAAAACTATTTTATATAATAGAGAGATATCAAAATAAACATTTTATCTCCAAGTTATACATTTATGTCTATAAATAGAATTAATTCGGATTCCAGATAAAATATTATAAGTAATTATTTTATTTATTCATCGGAAATCTGACATTTGGAACAAATAATTTCTTTCTTAATTGTGTGATGTTCCTTGCAAGCAAATTTTTTACACAGTTGATATTTTGTTCGACATTTGCGTTAATCCGAGGTTTTTTCAGGCTGTGTTTAATTAGGTCATAACACGAGGCATGGTGAGGGTACGACCTAAACACAGTCTTAAAAATCCGAGAATTTCAGCCGAATGACATGTACTATTTTTTCTCATGAATGCCCATTTCTCAAAACAAAACAAACAGAGGTATACACGGCTCATTTCATGCTACGTTTATCAGTTTGGAAAAAGGACCCATTTCGGACTAAGCTATCTTTTGATAGCCTGCGGACTCCCAGTCGGTGTCACGCAGGAAAAACGCCATCTTGCGGTCTAAAAATAGGCTGGAAGAGGCCTTGAAATGGGCATGAGTGAAGAAAAAACTATTATAATAAAAACAATAATTCAAAATAAATTTCTTATTATAGTAGATGATGACAATTAGTATGTTCTAGGATATCATGAATGCATATGGCAAAATTCCCACAAATTACAGATATTGAGAAAAAATAGAGTTTGGGGTACACTTTGTACCCCGGTCAGTCGACCGAAGGTTAAAGTCTCCAATTTTCGAACCTGTATCATTTTTGAGTTTGCATTTATGGTGACATTTGAACAGCTGACCATGACCTGCAATATTTGTGCACGTGAGACATATTCACCAGAATTTAAGAGCCATAAGACTAGTTTAATACAGCAGAGGGTACGGTCGCAAGTAAAAGGTGTAGTACTTAAAAGTCTCCTAGCTCTGGTACATTTTTTGAGTCTATGGCAATGGTAACTTTTGATCAGGAGGTCATAAACTATAATATATGTGAAGTACGCGAGGATTCCAGTATGAACCAGTTTCCATAAGATTTGTGAGCTAAAACAATGCAGATACACGGACAAAATTAGAAAAAAGTGGAAAAATCAGACATTAACAAATTTAAATCTATGCACACGCAAGCACATACTCGCGCATAAGTATACGGAGGAAAACACGTGCTCACACGATCGCACATGATCTTGAATGCGTGCTTGTGAATTGGCTGAAAAAGAGCGTATGGTTTCGTGTAAAAAGCGGCAATTTTAAAGCCCCCCCCCCCTAGAACTGCTTCTTTTTTGTCTGACCGGGTGATATCTGAATCGTTAGCTCACCAAATACAAAATACGTGATTTTTAGCAAAATTCACAGAAAACCTGATTTTACATGATTATTTCGATCCAATAGATCGTATGACGGAAAGCAAAAAGTATGAACTTTAAGGTCTCAGAACTCAAAAACTATCCATTTTTCATTGATGCGGCAATGATAACTTTTGATCAGAACATCAAGATCTACAACATATATGAATCCCAGCCAAATCCACCGGGATCAAATTCCTATAAGGTTTGTGCGGGGTCCTTTCATTAACCCTTTCACTCACGAATTTTTATTTTTACAGCTATACAATTGATAATGTATATTCCAGCTGTTCGATGCTTTAAATTTTAATTTTTCTGATAAAAAAATTTTTTTTTTCATAAATTTAATTTTTTTTGTTTATTTATAAATTTAATTTTTAATTTTTATGGCTATATATGTCTTATACGTTAGTTACAATGTCCACGAATATACTTCTTGTGAACAAACGGTAAAAATTCTAATTTATGACCTTATATATACATTAATCTACATGTCCACATTTGTGGACACCGTGAGCGAAAGGGTTAAGCTGCGATTTTTCCTTTTAACGCTATAACTTATTGAATTAAATCGACTCGAAAAATTAAAGTATTGTATTATTACTTTTACAGTTATTAAAATTTTCAAAAACCGTTTGGCATACGTATTTACAATACAATTGACAGCAACATATCAAAATTAGAAGAAAACTGAAATTCTGCTCCAAAAGGTGATAGATTTGACATGAACCCATATGACCCATAGACCAAGGCAAGGCAGTACTGACAGCCGAAATACAAGTAGACTACATGTTCGAGGTAATCGGAAATCTGCTTGACGCAAGCACATTCTTTCATTTGTTTCAGAAATTGTGATATACTTTAATCAAATGGAAAAATCATTCGAGAGAAATGTTTCTTCTTAAGTCAAGATACTGTATTACGGAAGGAAATGAATTTTTCTCTTGAGATGCAAGAATTTTCGCCGGCTCTTACGAGAACCTATCTTTTCATCGCAAGAAGAATTCTTCTCGTACCATATAGAAATTTTATTATTATCAATAGGGCGATCTGTTGTCGGAAATATCTTTTTTTTTAACTTGCGTGGTTCATTAAATCGTTTTCATGAAGGCAGTTATCAATTGAAGTACTCTTGACTTATCTAATAAATGGTGGTATTTGGATAAAATAATAGCTCTCAACCGAAGACGTCGAGTGACGCGTGAGAAAGCCGTGCATTTATCCGCAGTGTTAGTGATACGAGAGTCGCAAGTCACCTTGCAAAATATGGGGGTTGCAGGACGACTGTTCGGATAATCAAGCCTAACAGCTTTAGTTGATCCTTCAACCTTCTCCGTTATTTTACTCGCTCACACCACTCTATATCTCAATTTATATCACAATAACATCACTTTATCGTAACAACACTGTTTCCAGCCCATCCTCCCACTCCTCCATCCTCCGCTATCCTCGTCCTCTATATTGGTCTTGCTTTGTTTGTAACTACTAGATGAATAAAAGAGGGGGAGACAGGGGGAAGAAAGAAAGGAAAAAAGAGGGAAAGAAGGAGAAAATAGGAGAGGAGAAGAGAGGAAAGGAGAGAGAGGGAAAGAGAGAAGAAGAGAAACATTACTTTAAACTCTAATGTAATTAAACTCGAGAGTGTAACACAATTTTCTTCGTGTAAACACTTCAATCAAAGACAAGGTTGTACTGCTTCGAATGTTCCTCCCACGAGCGTCACTGAGATGGAGAAAGCAGATTAAAAAGCTCCTAAATACAGAAAAAGACTGCATACTTGTGTCGTTTATAACACATATATTTGACTTGAGACTACGAGAGATACCCCGCGTTTGTTTCAATACAAACCAGAATAACGGATTATATATCGGTTGATGCATCCTGTTCGTCGTAGATTCTTATAATTTCGTGGTGATACCAACAGCCAAGATCTGAACTAGGTGGTACTAATTACGTTTATTTCATCTATTATTCGAAAAAACACAAACAAGTATTGAAGCTATATCAAATCATCTAGTACTTTAATTACTAATAAGTTTTTCGGACCGATAGTTAAATTTGGATCAGATCTTGGCTATCGGTATTACCACGGAATTATAGGAAACCACAGCGAACGGGGTACACTAACCGATATGCAACCCGATATACTGGCGTATATTATATAAAACAAACACCCCGTGTGCAATCTAAACATTTAAGGATAAGCGGCGGACATATTGCTAGAGTAATAGCTCTTGAGAGATTTCAAACTCTGTGATCCATTGTAAGAGGTACCTACCTATGTATACGACCAGAAAGTATTTGTTCAGGGAAACGCCGGCAATTTTCCCTATGTACAGGTTTGGAAAATTCCCGATTCTTTCAGGTTATAAACTTCCCGACTAGTTTCGGGAAAATTCCCGAAAAAAATGTATACAGTGTACGCGGACTATAGGACCTATAGGACCGTCTTCTCATTATTGCATGACTACGTATCTTTAATATCCATATTGCTAAACAATTAAAATTATTATTTTTAGTTTTTGGTGTCCCGGTCTCCTACTATGGGGCGAAAGACCTGGACACCGAAAACTATGGAGCGGAAGACCTGGACATCGAAAACTCTGGAGCGGAAGACCTGGAAACCGAAAACTATGGAGTGGAAGATCTAGACACCAAAACCACCTATGGAGCGAAAGGTCTAGACATCGAAAACTATGGAGCGCATATCAAGAACGATGTAGATTTGAGGGCGGAAGACGATGGGGTTAATAAATCCGTGCTTAAATTCTAGAGAACTTAATTCCAAAAATTTAAACGTTGGAACCGGTTATAAGATTATAAACGTTTAATAAAAATGGTTATCGTGAAACTAGCGATTACCATGTTACATACACAGAATTGGATTTTAATGCGAAACATTTGACGCTCCAGACAAGAATGTTTTCAGGAAATGAAACGTTTCAGTTACACCTCATTTGTACGTCAGATTGCACGCAACAGGCGCAAACGGGCAGAAATTCAACTCTGAATATCTCGGACTTCCGATTATGCAAATCGAATTTTCGATTGCTTGTTGTATTCACGTTGATAATTAGAGAAACCCGAGGGCAACACCAAAAATCTCGCGATTTCGTCCGCCATGCGGAGGATCCCGTCCTTCGTGGATTGCTGAGACTCGCCGAAACGGTTATCAAACTCTCCCCAATAGAAGGACAAAAAGAAACGGAACCTCTAGCGGGACTTTGTGGGACGAAAACTCACCGGGCTTCCAATGCCCTTCATCTGACCCATACGGTACCTGCCCTCCTGAATGAGTGCAAGTAGCAGCAAACTCTCTCGCGCACTCCTACCCTATTCTACGTTACACTACCCGGCCACTCTCACACTTCGGAGACAGGTTCACTGCTACTCGGGAGTGGAGGGCGGGAGTAGAAACCCCGAACTCGAGAACTCCTGATAAACTATTCATGCGCTGACGGCACTGCCATCGGCACAGAGATTATTACCTACAGAGATCTATAAAATCGAATGTGCCATAGACATAACGAACGCGCGGGGCAGCCCCGAGGAAAATCTAGCGGGTCTTAGATTGCGCTAGTGCCCCAAGAGGCCGCGGAGTTTGGAGCGCTCAAGTGAGCGGTGAAAACCCCCCACCCACTACCTGAGCCAATTCTGCCCCAATTCCAAGTAGTGCCCGCTGGATAGCCTCTTCTCTCGGCGAGGTGAACTGACGGGGTTTAGGCGAACCCGGGAGGAGTTTCTCTTTACACTAACGGGCGAACTAGACAAAGGGAACATGCGGATCGAAGCATGAACTCTGGTGGAGAACTTGGGTCAGAGCAAAATTCGGAAGGCACGGCAACGCGCGTTTGGCCCTGACGCGCGACCGATCCGACCGATATAACTGGTATCGACTTTAGCGATGAGATTTCCTCTCTGCCTCGCTAGCCTGGGGCGAGGATGGTCCAAGGGGTCCACGCTTGAGGAAATCAGTCTTTGAGCCCGGCAACTGAGCAAAGGTGGCTAGGAGAATAAGGTCTTATCGAACGAAGTATCTCAGATACTGCTAAAAATAACCAAGGCGGCACAACGGCCGTGACCTTACAGATGAGTGCCGAACCGGAGCAGGGGAGTGTGATCCCCAACCAGAAGATGAAGCTACGCTTTGTCGATCGACTTAAACAGTATCCGATCAGTAGGCACTTTACTTATGGCACTTTTATGAAGTTGACAGGGGATGTTTTCTATCGACAATGGAGAAAATCGAGTATCGCGCAGTGATCGTTCCTTTGTTTGAAAGAAAAAAAACTCAGGAAATAAAAGACGAGTTAGACTCAGTATTGGGAATCGACATAGGGGCGTGACCTAACCAATATGGCGCCGAATAAGACCTAAACCATTCGACAATACACACGATTTGTGAGAAAATAGTAAAAATGTTAATAATAGATCAAATTTATGATTGGGCCCAAACAAATCCTTCCCATCGCAATGTGATTAAAGGAAATCGTGTCCTTAATACTAATTACATTATAAAAATTGGTAGAAATGTGGAAAATGTGAGACCCGGTTGTATCAGTTTGACAGCTTTCTGTCTTCAAACGTCTCATTTAACGTAGCACGTTCCATTTTGTAACACGTTACCATGCCTTCAATTGATCTATTTTTTCTAATTTTCCAAGCAGGTTTTCAATGTTTACTACGCGTTCATTTGGTTTTGGAAAACCGTGAAAACACAAGGATAAATGTTTTTTCGAATTACTTTCGCAGCTACTAACTGCACAAGAATTTACATTTTTTTTATTCGTTCTACGAAGTTTACACCACTCATTATATTCTTTAAACTTTATAAATTCTCACGTAAATTTCATTCACTAAACACGATCAGCTGTCCGTACTTTGTACCGTATGTCCGCGATCATTTGAACCATAGGAAAATTGCGAGTTTTGCATGAGCACCCCTTTGGGTCTCCTCGTCCAATAGAATCACCGGAGAAGCGTGAATGCGCATGCGTAGTCATCCGCGAGTGTGGCATCGTCAACAAGTTCAGATCGGTTATCGAAATAATCGATCTGAACTTGCTGACGACGCTACACTCGCGGATGACTACGCATGCGCATTCACGCTTCTCCGGTGATTCTATTGGACGAGGAGACCCAAAGGAGTGCTCATGCAAAACTCGCAATTTTCCTATGGTTCAATTGATCGCGGACATACGGTACATAGCATCTTAATAATGATTGGGGGGATCTGCCACCAGATGGCGAGCATCCAATGTCGATTGCCAATACGGTGAAGTGTCCTCTTCGTACACAACCGTCAAATATTAGGTGGCTGAGTACAAACGCGGCCGTACCAGCATTTTTGATGATAAACGTTCTCGGCGCCCAAAAACTGTTTCAACTGACGAAATTGTGGACTTAGTGCATGAAACTATGATGGAAGATCAAGTATATTTTTGCAGAGCTTCCATTTTATTTATTTTTTGTAATAGGGTCTTCTTAGGAGTATTAAATATCATTTCGGAAGAAGGGATGCGTCACATTGCGTTTAAAATTTTCTTTTTTTTTTTGATAAGGCATATAAAAATGCAATTCTTTAGTCCCTTTAGTATCATGTCTCCTTTTAAGAAATGTCCTTTATTTTACACGTCCTCAAAGCGAAATAAACAAAAGAACCTTATTTAGATCGAAACTTGATTTGCCAAGCAACCAAAAATAACAGTTTCTCTAGCTCTGTAATAAAACGTTATTCCCTTCGTTTCTTGTAATTTGTTATTGAATAGTTGCCAGCGACAATGCAATGTAAGTCGTGTCTCGTCACTGATCGCCGTATGACGTGGCAACATCGCGCTCCGCAATACACGGGTGGCCCTCATCACGCGACCAGAAACGTTGAATGAAAAGGCGCGACCTCAGAAGGGTTAAACAATGAATTACACGAATAGTGAAATGTGCGATATGCTTTCGGGTATGGTCTTGCCAACAGTAACTCCCGAGAAGCCAGGCGCATTTATGAGCAAAGATACCCTAATCGTATGATCCCACATCATACAATGTTCACACGTCTGCATAATCGTCTCACTGAAACCGAGAGTTTCAAAAAACTTACTGCCGAAAATGGACAACCTCGTACAGTTTCAACTCCACAAATGGAACAAGAAATACTCCACAATATTGAGGAATGTCCTAATACAAGTACCAGAAAGATTGCTGGTAATCTAAATATTAGTCAGTCAACGTTCAGGATTCTAAAAAATCAACCGTTGTATTCATATCACATTCAACGGGTACAGGCACTATCACCAGGCAACTTCCCAAACAGATTGGTATTCTGTCGGTGGGCTCAAACTACAATTGAACAAAATCCTGAATTTTTAGCAGAAATACTTTTCACCGATGAGGCTAATTTCTCCAAAGATGCAATAATAAACTTCTATAACAATCATGTATGGGCATATGAGAATCCACATGAAATAGGTGTCAGTCGTCATTAACATCAATTTTCAGTGGAGTAACTGGAGAATATTATCGCCATTTTCTTGAAGAGGTCTTGCTTATATTATTGAAAGACGTTCCATTGCAATTATGACATCGAATGTATTTTATTCACGACGGCGTTCCTGCACATTTTAGTTTAGTTGCCCGTCAGTATTTAGATGCAACATATGCAAATCGTTGGATCGGTCGAGGAGGCCCACAACCCCAGCCACCGTGGTCCCCTGATTTGATCTCCTTGGATTTATATCTTTGGGGCCATCTCAAATACCTAGTTTATAGCACCCCTATACAAAACGTTCAAGATTTGAGAAATCGTATTATCAGATTCTGTAAAACAATTCGAAACACCCACTGCATTTTTTAACGTGTTCGCCAATCAATGCATCGCAGAATAAAAGCAGCAGCAGCATGTATTACTCTTGACGGTGGCCACTTTGAACAACTTTTGTAACAGTCTTTCGTTTTCCTATTTCGTTCGTTTCCTATATTTTCATTTGTATAAATTCCTTCCTTTTCGTTAATTTTTTCTAATAATTTATTGTCTTGCTTCACTGTGCATTTTTCTTAGCTTGGTGTATCATCTATTATTACAAAAAAAACATATTTATTTCCAATTAAATTAAAGAACTTTGTACTGTATGTTGATGGAAGAGAATTTGTATAAAAATCTAACACCCTGTTTCTCCGAAACTCAGCGTTACCGGACCCATGTTCATAGGAACTTTTTTTCTTATTTTCATCCAAGGAACCCATCCTTAAAGTTTGTCGTAATATTAAAGAATCACCCGGTATACCCGCATGCAATGTGTTAAGAGATTGCAGTTGCCAGTTCGATTAGCGATGTAATCACCATCAACAAAGCTCAGGGCCAACCTTTCAAATTGTGCGGTTTAGATCTAAACACGGATTACTTCTCACATGGACAGTTATATGTTGCGTGCTCTAGAGTCGGCAAACCAGACAATCTCTATATATGCAGACAATGGAACGACAAAAAATATTGTATACGCACAAGCATTGTGAAATTAAACATATTAGAAACGTACGCTTTCTCTTTTCTTTCTTTTCCATTTCACCAGACTCAACTTATTTGTTTCACAGTATCTCTCATCGTTTCCGAGATATTAGTATATTTATTATTTAAACAAATAGCAATTCGCTCTCTTCAGTAATATTATCACGGCTAAGTTATAAAATTATAAATTTTTTTCTATTTCATTGTATCTCTTATTTTTCCGAGATGTTTGCAAAATTTATTCTGCCCAACTCTCTATGGAGAAAGGCAGTAACTGCTAACCGACAAACTCGTGGAAAATCAACTGTAACTTTGATGCCATTAGCCGACGGGTTTCCAAGACAGATTACTAATAAAGCCTAGCTTTAACATTAAAAAAGGGTACAACATTTGGGTACAAAATGATTCAAGATACTCAATGATACCAAAAAACGCACTTCGGTTTGTTTTGCTAGTTACTGCCTTTCTTCATAGTTGGGCAGTATTGTCTAAACAAATTGTTAAACAACTTAATGACTCGCTATGTGCAATAACTAAATTACGTGATGATACTCCGATGTGCGAACAAAACAATACGAAATAAGAAACGGAAAGCTACGAAATAAAACGGGAAATTTCCTGAACTTTACAGCAGGAATGATTGAGGCCTACTGGTCGAAAGTTTGGCGAATCTGCGGATCATCTTTGAAAACTATTATTATTGACGTAAAGCCGGCTCTAATCCATTACTACCTTTACTATGTAGAAAAGGTAAACCTACCTAGAAGAGTAGAGGTTAGATTGAGTAAAAAGAGGGAGTCTGGGGGTTGAAGCCCTCTGGCAACTACCGAGCCTTGGCTCTACAATAAATCAATTGCAATGCATTGCACTGCATAGAAAAAATGGAATAGTAGCAATTACTATGCAAAAATAGTTTGTAGATGACAGCTTCATCAATATTATGTTGAATAATCTACAGTATAGTAATGGTTACCATTCGAATAGTGATGATTACTATTCTGCAGGTTATTTAACACAATATTGTCCAGCTGTCACCTACCGGAGTAAAGAAATTATACTTAATCAGAGAGAGAGAGAGAGATATGATCATATCGGCTGTTCCGGTAGAACAAAGACGTAACATTTTTGTGTCGTTGTATTCCCGGAATGGCGATATATGATCACTAGACTGATTCAAAAAAAAGCTTTTTCAATTAATTCTTTTGGCGGACACTTAAAACGTTAGTATTTAATGTAACTTTGAATATGTCGCCGGGTGCACATTCTCACTCAATATTTAGGGGTGTCTCAATCGCTTTTTCTGATTTCCATTTGAATAACACGGTGAAATTGTTGAATCATTGGTTTAGTGCTAATTCCTTCTACGGTAAGAAAATTTCCCTGTGAAAGATTAGAAAAATTGAGTTTTAGGTGTAATTGACGTAAAGAAATATTATTTTTAATTATGAAATAGAATTAAATGATAATTATGGGGGAATCAATTGCACAATTTACTCCCCCATAATTATCTTTTAATTCTATTTAATAATTAAAAATAATATTTCTTTACGCCAATTACACCTAAAGCTTTCAATTTTACTAATTTTTCGGTAGCGCCGAGTAGCGTCGTTACACAATATATAATTACATATAACTATACGATCACATCTGATATTATATTAATTTTTTATCCTCGGGTAGTTATTATTCTGGCGTAGTAATCGTTTCTATTCAAGTTTCTCCTCATGCACACTCAAAAACTGTCCCTGGTGTAAAGCCATTCCATATTCAAAGACTTATTTTGACGTAAGCCCGACGTTACTGCATTACTGCTTGTAATAACTGAAATGATAAAACTAGAGCCTTAATTATGCTGAGTCTGGTTTTAGTTTCCGAAATACATTTTTTTCAAAATAATATTTTATTTAAAAACCATTTATTTTATAAATTGAAACCAAACCCAACATAAGCAAGGCTTCAACATTCTGAAAAACCTTCGATCGTAAACCGAGTTTAATAAGCAATGTTCTTGTAAAATATGACCTGGTATAATAAAAAGTTAGACCCCGATTTTAACTAAATTAATTTACTCTACACTAAGCATTTGGAAATTATTTGTTAGCTTCTGCTACATCTTTTTCATCATTTGCTAATATACTATTCCTTAGAAATTGCGAATTTTTCCATAATATAATAATGTTTTAACATTTAAAATAAATAGTCATGTTAAAAAAGAGGTTCGTGGAACTCCACGCGATAGAAGTGAAACTTCTTAATTTTATTAATATTCGGATAAAAATTATTTTATCGTTAACTAGGAAAAGTAAGTTACAGGAACAATATTCATTTTATTTCGTGCTATTTTACATCCAAAATCGATACAATAGGCTTATGATAACTAAAATAAGATACGTAAGTAAATGATGTTGAATTATTCTGCAGATTCCTGTTAAATACGGCATCAATTGTCGCACCACCCCTTGTCGTACAATGATCCTTATTACTGTTTAACGTTAATCTGAATTCATCTGTCAAGAAATCAATTAATTGTTGAGCTTCTGCTGCTGAGAAATTGGCATTAAAATCGCCACTCAGTATCATCGGAAGTTCGCCCCAATTTTTTTTTAATATCGCAGCACCCCTCTGTGTATAAGGAAGCAATAGCTCGTGAATAAATGAAGTAACATCTTGAATTTTGTTATTCGGTGATATATTATTATCGCATGTTTGCGAGAAGACTGTCATAACTCAAAATTAGAATTGTCCAAAGCGACGACTTTCAAAGTTGAATTATTATATTACACGAGCGTTGACTATTTGCTGCCAAATTATGATAATTATCATAAAAATTCTATAATAATTATCATAATCTGGCAGCAAATGGTCAACGCTCGTATAATATAATAATTCAACTTTTAAAGTCATTGCTAGGGACAATTCTAATTTTGAGTTATGACAGTCTTCTCGCAAAGGTGCGATATATATAACTGCGATGAGAATAAATTTTCCATTCGCTAAACGACATCGTGCTGCACAGATATCGCCAATTGGAGATGTGTTTACTGACATTAAGTTTTGTTGATTGATAGAAATGGCTAGATGAGGAGCAACGCAACTAATCTCTCATCCGACTTGTGGAAAATAGCAACTCCAGCAGATCTTACATTTATTCTTTTGAATTTCACAACGCAGTAGAAGAGTTAGGGATTACTACATTTTCCTGAGCATCTACCCACGTTTCCGAGAGTATAAGTATTGTTGAATTTTGTGTAACAGGATCATTGAAATCTAACGCATGGGCTTTCAAACATTGACAATTGAGTAAATGTATTCCCACTTTATGTTCATCTATTAACAAATTTGTTAGTCGCTCTGGCATCGTTTCCTAGCCTCGAGTAGCAGCTGATGCCGGAGACCACCGAGCCGTTACGGAGCTCCCCGAGCGAATCGAAGTGGCGGTAAGGGAATCGGCCACCACTCTCCGCTTCGACTCCCCACCCCTGCACTATGGGCGGAAACGCCGAAAATCTGGCCAAAAGTCTTCTTTTCAAATTTATGTAAACATATTTTAATGTGTGTACATTACAAGTAAACAGTCCATAGCTCACGCGAATCTTCATTTTAGAAGTTTATTTGCGCACCACATTTGCTTATACACGTCATGAAAAGTTGTACTTTTGGTCGGTGGTCAGTTAGCTTGAGGAGTTCGCCGAGCATACACAAACTTTGCAGGTCTGACGTTGTTGTCTTTTTTATAATTTTTACATGCAGGTAACAGGGATATCAGCCCTAAGGTATGTACTTGTAATAAACATAAACAGAAAGCTGCAATGTTATTACTTATTTCTTAAATTACTTTCAACATAATTGAAGTTTATTTGTATATCTGAAAGTAGATCTTAAGATTTAAGTAGACTTTTAAAAATTTGACCGAGTTTGGCCGGGAAACTGTTGTTATGAGTACATTTCCTCTTTATCTGTGAATACCACATGCAATAGATATTTTCGTTATAAGGGCGTGAAGCGCCGTTTTTAACGAGTGTGAAGTTTTCCGCACGAGCGAAGCGAGTGCGGCAACCACACGAGTTAAAACGACGCGAAACGCCCTTATAACGAATTCTATTTTTTGTCACTAAATGTCAAATACGAGGTTGACGGGGTTGAGGACGCCCGTGAAACCGAGTTTTACGCACTGAGTGACGAAATGATCTTTTCCTGCGAATATCTGCGATCTTTTGAAAAAATTAGTTTTTTCCACTTTCCGACAAACGATGAAAATGCTGAAAATCTGGCCAAAAGTCGAAAAGTTAACGGATTGATCTGAATTCGGGTACTCGGAGGTTTTTGGGGTCGCTGATTACGAATCCAAAGTCAGAATTTCGAAAAACAATATGGCGGATCCGATATGGCGGTAAGGTTCCTCAAGAATTGATCGAATCTGGGTGAAATTGAGTACTCGGGGGTTTTCGGGGTCGCTGATTACGAATCCAAAGTCAAAATTTCGAAAAACAATATGGCGGATCCAATATGGCGGAAAGGTTCCTCAAAAATTATAAAAAATTTTTTAATCATCCTCATTTGTTTGTCATGCCAGTACCAACTTGATGTGCAAAAATTTGAAGATTTTTGCCATGACACTGTCAGATTATACATATCAAAATATTCCTGGTATCCCATGCCTGCAACCATTTACAAAATTCTGGTACCTGGTAGGCAGATACTGGAGAATACCATATTACCTCTGGGATATTTCGGAGAAGAGGGATCTGAAGCCAGGAATAAAGTTTATAAATTTAATCGGCAGTTCCACGCTAGGAAAATCAGTCGACAAAGTAATCTGGAAGATGTTTTCCATAGAGCTATGGATACCTCAGATCCCATAATTTCCACATTAAATTTACAGACAAGAATTAATAAGCAACAGAAACTACATCTCCCAGCTGAAGTTATAGCAATGCTTTTTGAAATACAATCGCAGACATTACAAAATGAACACACATAGGAAGGTTACGATGAAGAAATTATGCTAGAAGAAGTAATACCCGATCATTTCGACTTACTAGAATTAGATATGGAAAATTAATATGTTGTTTTGTTTAATTTAGTAAATACGTTTCAAGAAACCCGTGTTTATAAGTTTAAAGTTACCTGTAAGAGATATCAAATGTTTTTTAGCGTTAATATGCTCCACAAAAAACAGTTAAGCTTCAATATTTTTTAAAGCCTTGTTTAGCCTTTTGGCCAAAAAATCCCTTCCTACAAACCATAGCGCGACCCCGAAAACCCCCGGGTACCCGAATTCAGGGCAATTACTCTATTTTACGTCGAGATTTGATTCGCGCATGCGCCGTACTGTGGCGCCATCTACGAATTTTGAAATTCTGTCCTCGGATTAGTAATCAGAGACCTCAAAAACCCCCGAGTACTCAATTTCACCCAGATTCGATCACTTTTTGAGGAACCTTTCCGCCATATTGGATCCGCCATATTGTTTTTCGAAATTTTGACTTCGGATTCGTAATCAGCGACTCCAAAAACCCCCTGAGTACTCAATTTCACCTCGATTAATACACGTTTTCGACTTTTGGCCAGAATTTCGGCGTTTCCGCCCATAGTGCGCTGCTCACAGTTCGCCGCCCCTTTTTTCTAAAGGTAAGTCTATACCGGGATACAAAAATGTTGGCAACACGATAATCCGGTGTTGGCAACACGATAATCCGGTGTTGTCAACATGTATCCCGCCGACTTGCAACTCGCCGACGGATACTCGGCAACAGCCACTATCCGAATGTAGGTACAAACCGGGATACAAAATGTTGGCAACATGTTGGCAACACGAGTATCCCGTCGACTAGCGACAATTTAATTGCTACTCGTAAACTGCGGGCGGCATGACATCAAAGAAAGCTGTTGCCTGTTGCTTGTATCCGAGTTTCCCATTTGAAATGGGAAACATCGGAAACATCGCTCTCTCTGGACTAGAATCTACCTACCTACCTACCTCCCTAGCTACCTACCTACCTACCTATACCTACCTACCTACCTACCTACCTACATACGATAATGTTCCGTCGCACGAGGGACAGAATTTCAGAAGGTCGATTGAAACCTTTTAATAGTATCGATCATGTAAATAACATATATTTCTTGCATAAATTTTTCATTGAATGCCACATTATACGGGCCGCACAGTGTTCACATGGCAGATCGGACGGCGTATCGTATCTCTCATTTTACAAAGCAGTACTCTCTCACTACATGTGTATGTTCTTTCTATTATAAATTGAAAAGAAAGGCACGTAATTATTTCTCTCGGCAGAGGCACTCTCCCGATGCGTGATTTCGCGCATACGGCTGCCAAGTGGCACGTGCGAATATCAAGCCACGTTTAGGCTTCTGTCGGTAAATTTGAGCCGCGTCAAAGGAGCTTCGAAATATAGCGGTATCTATTACCGCGGGCACTGTAGAAAATGACTCATTCTGACCTGTCCCATATCGCCCGCCTCGCCGGGGGTATGTTTCGGCGATCCTAGGCTACCTGAAGGGTTAATTGCCGGACGAGTCGTAAT
The DNA here is from genome assembly GCA_963678675.1 of Xiphydria camelus. NCBI lineage: Eukaryota > Metazoa > Arthropoda > Insecta > Hymenoptera > Xiphydriidae > Xiphydria > Xiphydria camelus. Next base: position 17,825,004 of record OY783195.1, read on the forward strand.
GAACCCCTTACCACAAAAAAATACCCATTGTAATAGATACCGCTATACTTTGAATATTAAATCAGCTTTGTAAAGGGGAGAAATGAATTCAATACATGACTGATGCAGTTGATGGCCAATTAGGGAACACTTAATGACAAGTAACTCCGCCATTAAATTGTCACCATAGCTTGTCCCGTTTTGTAAAAACTGTCGCTGCCTCCACCTTCTTTTTCGCTTCTGGGGGGCTATTATGATGAAAGCAGGACTAACACCAGCAGCAATAGACGGTTCCATTTTTTAACATCAAGACTCCGTTTCGTTTGAACGCTCAACTGGTTCTGATCGCATGTATCCGGATACAAGTCGATGTATCCAACAGTATGTTGCCAACAGCGACATCGTGTTGGCAACACTCAATGTTGATGTTGCCAACAGCGATGTTGATGTTGCCAACAGCGATGTTGCCAACAGCCATAAACGTGTTGCCAACATGTTGCCAACATTTTGTATCCCGGTCTAAACGTACCTTAACGCGTGAACGTAACGCTCGATTTTACCCCGACGGCAGCTACCGCGACATAAGAAGTTTTACTTCAAAAATAATTGAGTTAAAATGGAGGGGAGATTAATGTGAAAAGTCGCCCGAATCGAAAAATTATACTTACTTCAAAATAGTAAACTGGTGAATGATGAAAAAAGTTTAGCGAAAACTAGCAAACGATTTGCAAACGATTACTATGAAACCCAATGGATTTGTTTAAAGTCGAAGGGCCAAGTGTGAAATTAGACCTCCGATATGAAAATTTGCAATTTCTTAGGAACGGTAAATCGGCAAACAATAAAAAAAGTCGAGCAAAACTAACAAACGATTTACAAACGATTAGTGTAAGAATAAATCAATTTGGTTAAAGTCAGGGAGCTAGTGTACAGTTAGCCCCCTGGTATGGAAACTCGCAATTTCTCAAGAAGAGTACCACTGGCAAACGATGAAAAAGATTTATCAGAAACTGGCAAATGATTTCCAATAGTGTAGACTAAATCAATTTAGTTAAAATCGGGGGGCTGACTTCACACATATTTCATAAGATAACCCCATTCTCGTGTTTTATAAGATCTCTGCCAATCGGAATTACCCTCAACCTAATCCATTTAATTTGTGGGAAACGCAACCGTAGACATAGCATCCCAAACAGATGTGTCTATTTACACCCCCGGGTTTTGACAACACCGTTAGACCCACGGGCTCTTCGACAGCGAGACCTGCCCTTGACACCCTCAATTATTTTTACGATGATCAATTAAGATTTGCTTGAGTCAGCGGAAAAGATATCAGCCCATTTATATATATTACGTGTGCGATATCTGAAATAAATAGAAGCGCGTGCATGGCCGGTGAATGCTCACGAGCATTGGATGTCCGTACACATGCGTCTACCTACCCTTATATCGCTATCTAGATATGAATTTGTGTCAGAGGGAGTAAAATTTCTGCCGAATAACTGAGAGAAATTGCAACCTGTCAATGTCGATATATCCTTTATTTATCTGACCAGAATGGGGGAGTGACCTGGCCTGGCCGCAATATACTGGGTGTACATTTATTATAGGGTTACATCTAGTCAGAATTTTCGAAAAAATCGATTTTTCGTTTTCGACGAATTCTTAAAGTATAACCTTTCAAAAATATTCTCTGAAAATGTCAAGTCGATCCGTTCAAAATTGAGCGAGTTACGGCCGTTTTTACAGTTACGTTCTGCGAGCCGCGCGCGTGACGCAAGTACGATACTACGAAGTTAAACGCGTTTTTCTCGAAACGGCCTTTTCAAAATCGGTGACCACAATATCACAAAAACGAGTGGACCGATTTACTTGAAATTTTACATACTTTTTTTTTAATATCAACAGGCAGTCCTTATTTTTTTTATATCAAGGAAAATTAAGTGATTTTTTCACCGAAATTTACTTTCACTTTCGATCGCCGACCATTTTTTCAAAAATTAATATTTTATCAAATCCTTCGATTAAGGACATACGATACAAAAACGTAATTTATTTGGTTTTTTGATGTCCGATAAATGATATGGAAGTTACAGTGGTCACCGCGGAAAGCTTTTTTTGAACAGCGGTCCGGGAAATACATTATATCTGCTACACATTTGTGATTTTTTTCCAATAACAAAATTATGGAACATAGTCAAAGATATACCCTTTACTATGACAAAAAAAACAGTTCGAAACCTGCAATCATTTTCACACAAAAAATTCACAAAAACACGCCTTTTTTCGGCCGCCAACTAGGTGTAACCCCTTAAGGGAAACATCTATTTTGTCTAGTTGTTTATTATTTTACAAAAAAATCTTGTACAATAATTATTTGGTGTCAAGGAGGATGTATGATACATGTAAATGGCTTTTAATAACACGCGTTATCTACGAGATGTAAAGGTCATACTTAGTTTTTTAAATGGAACTTGATGTTTTCATCCTCATAACATTTTATAGAACTCTTCGAGATGAATAAAAAAGTATAAGGTTAACCCTTAATTTGGCAGATGTTAATAAAACATTTTTTAGTGGGATACTTCTGTTGTTTTATCAATTGGGGCTTACTAAACATATTTGTAGCATGGAAGTAAAATCCGGGCTAATTGTAAGTGCCAAAAAGCAAGCTTTGAGATATGCAGTTCTGAAAGCAAGCAAGCAAGCAAGCTTTGCAGCAAGCAAGATTCTTGTGGCAATTATTTGAACTAGATTTTGAAGGATCTAGACATAGCCCATTTTACAGCGTATTGGGGTTGTCACATAGTCCACTTTTTAGCACTTAACTCAATTTTTCATATTCTGGCACTTAGCCCGGATTTTACTTCCATGCTACACATTTATGATAAAAAATTAAATTTTAAACCGATAGGAATAAATTTATTAATTGTATGTAGGTATAGGAATAAATTTATTAGTTGCAAGAAAATAATTTGACAATATATTGTATATTATTGGATAGATTGCTTAGTTTGAAGTAAAACTAAAAAGTTCATGAATCAATTGTTTAATTCACATGTTAAATACCCAAAACTTACCTGTGCACAGTTGTTCAGAGATAGGTCAAAAGTCCATAATATTCATAACTGCCTACATATTATTTATACCTGCCTACTTACTTACTATATGCCAAGTATTACAGAAATACAAATTTTTTAATTTAAATTTAATTTTAAGTACTCATTTGAGCTTCGAAATGCAATCATCGTAGGTGAGGTAATAAGGGTTATACAATGAGCGACCTTGTGCAAGTGATTTAACTATGAAGCTAATCTCGGCTACGTACAATTTTTTGTTTAAGTTATAGTTTAAAGCATGCCCTTGACTATTATGTAACATTTTACGTGCCCTTTTTGCAACATATCAATTTATTAGACTTTTACGGTTTCATAATCTTATTGTTACGAAATCAGTTTTCTCTATTTAAAACAATTTACTTGGTTTCAGGTACGTTATAGCTTTAGATTTAGACCACTAAGTACATAATGTTACCAGTATAATACCTATTGCCACAAAAACAGATTCTCTGTAAAAAAGGCGGCATGTTCATTCAATGCCAAAAAAATTGATACGTAAAATACTCTCCAAAAAAGATTTAAAATCAATTAAGATCGCCATGTTCAAGATTTATATATAAAAAATAAAAGGCATCATTTGAAAGGAAAATTATTATTGTAAATCAAGTTACTACGCCTACAAGTTGCCGCCTTAAACGAGAAGAATCACGAAATGCGTGCCATATGAATTCCAATACTTATTCGAAGACGATAAATGAATGATTTGTGCTTTAGTGCAGAACATTTATTTTAAAAGGTGTTCAAAATGAGCGCCATTAACTTCTGTGCGCATCGAATAGTGTAAACCACGCGTATTTCTAAGTTTAGTTCTGGATTTTTTGTGACCACGTGCGCTCAAAGAGTGCTCGACTCTCACGGGTTTCCAAACCGGACCGATCCTTACTTTTTCCTTCCTGACGGAACAAGATACCTCGGAGGTTTGTTTATAAGCATCAGAAACAATAACACTTCATACAATCCCAATGACATTGAAATTCATTCGTTTATCGTCTTCGAACAAGTATTGGAATTCATGGCACGCATTTCGTGATTATTCTCGTTCAAAGTCAAATGAAGGTCATCATATTAACAGTTGCTGAATTTGTCCTCTTATAAGCTACAAGACTGCGGTAATGAAAATATGTCAACCCATTTAAAATAATATCGATGACCTTGATATCTGAAAAAAAACTAATTAGAAAATATTTCTTTTCTAATAACAGTATTTTCCCCTTTGTATCGAACAATTTTTCCTCTCAATACTTTTTCATATTATCAAAGACTGTCGTGATATTTGAGGTGGTCCAGTTAAGTGAAACACCCTGTATATGGATCTATATATATTTATATATTTGTTCATATATAATTACATGTGATCGTATATATGATTAGTATATATGATAGGTATATTATGGTTAAGCAAAATTATTTTTTTTCGGCCAGCGCCTGACAAAGAAACCCTTTTACATGGTGACATTTTGCAAACTTGCCACCCTAATATCTCAGAAAGTTACAGACTTTCTAAAAAAAAAATACGGTTTCGGCAGTGGAGAGGGGGAACCAAAATGACATAATGGGATACGCACCCCCTCCAACCCCCTTAGGGATAGCCCCCTAAACTTTGTAATCTATAGCAACCTCCCATGTGTGATACAACGTTGGAAAGCTCTTTAAAAATGCTTTACAACACCAAATTTTGGTACCTTTCGATTAGTAGTTTTCGCGGAAACCGAGAAAGAAACTGCTAGAAGTAAGTTTTGTCAATTTATTTATTAAAGGTCAATTACGTTACAATAAATTTTCGAAGTGATTTTCATTGATTTTTCGAACTTTTTCAAATGTTGTTCTTGAAATGTTGCGACATTCTTGCATAATTCTCGATTTCAGTTGGTTAATGCTTGCTGGTGTAGTTTGAAAAACAACAGATTTCAGATGTTCCCATAAGAAGAAATCGTAGGGAGTAAGATCAGGTGATGGAAATCATTTCGAAAATTTATTGTAACGTAATTGAGCTTTAATAAATAAATTGACAAAACTTACTTCTAGCAGTTTCTTTCTCGATTTGCGCGAAAACTACTCATTGAAAGGTACCAAAATTTGGTGTTGTTGTAAAGCATTTTTAAAGAGCTTTCCAACGCTGTATCACACATGAGGGGTTGCTATTTAAGATTACAAAGTTAGGGGGGCTACCCCTAAGGGGGTTGGAGGGGTGCGTCTCCGATTATGTCATTTTGGTTCCCCCTCTCCACTGTCGAAACCGTATTTTCTTTTTTTAGAAAATCTCTGTAACTTTCAGAGCTATTGGGGTGGCAACTTTTTAAAATGTCACCCTGTATGTTCATTTGGATTAATCGGCGTTCTCACTCACACTGGCACATTTCACACATGCGAACTCTTAGGAATACACGAGTACTCTTACTCGTATGAGTTTATATCTGGTCAGATATAGCGCCATGTTATTCATATCTGATTAGATATATGCTTAAATCACTCATATGTAATTACGTAGTCATATCTGATCAGATAAAGATTCATATATAATCAGATGTGGATTCATATCTGATAAAATATGGCTTCAACTTAGTCATATATGATTATACAATATCACCATATCTGATCTGTATATTGTATATTTATATATGATCAGATATGGGCTTCTATCGGATGAGATGTAGCATCAGATCAGGTATACGGGGTATTCCAACCACCGTGGATAGTACCACTTATTTCACAAACGAGCTAGATTTCAGAAAAAAACTTCTTCAACATAAGTTGTACCGTTTGACTTGACACACAAAACGTGCCTTACAATTTTTTTTATATCCACTTCCGATTTCAAGAACCGGCGTGCATCTTTCAGTTTTGACCTACAACGGTTATTTATTATAATACAAAAGAAATGTAATTATCAGTGCGAATACAACAAGCCATTAAAAATTCGATTTGCGTAACCAGAAGTCTAAGATATCCAGGTTTGAATTCCCCCCGTTTGCATCTGTTGCATGCAATCTGACGTACAAATTAGGAGTATATGTAATTGAAGCGTTTCATTTTCTGAAAACATTCTTGTCCGGAGCGTCAAATATTTTACATTAAAATCCAACTCCGTATGTACACGGTAATCACTAGTTTCACGAGAACCATTTTTATTGAACGTTTATAATCGTATGACCGGTTCCAACGTTTAAATTTTTGGAATTCAGTTCTCTAGATTTATTAACCCTATCGCGCGTCTTCCGTCCTGAAATCTCCATCATTCTTGATTTGCGCACCACAGTTTTCGATGTCCAGACATTCTGCTCCATAGTTTTCAATATCCAGATCTGCTCCAAAAGTTTTGGTGTCTAGGTATTCCGCTCCGTATTTCTCGATATCCAGGTCTTCCGCTCCATAGTCTTCGGTATCTAGATCTTCCACTCTTAGTTTTGGGTTTCCAGGTCTTCCGCTCCATAGTTCATGACGTCCAGATCTTCCGCTTCATAATGTTCGATGTCCAGGTCTTTCGCTCCGTAGTAAAAGACCTGGACACCGAAAACTATGGAGCGGAAGACCTGAACCCTGGAAACTGTGGCATACGAGACCTGGACACCGAAGACTATAGAGCGGAAAACCTGGACACCGAGAACTATGATGCGGAAGACCTGGACACCGAAAGCTATGGAGCAGAAAATGCCTGAACATTGAAAACTATATTAGCGGAGAACTTGGACATCGAAAACCGCGTGAGGCGGAAAAATAGTTTTCGTGAAAGTAGTGATCACCGTGTACATACACAAAATTTAATTTTGACTTCAAACATTCGACAGGCTTCAAATGAGAATATTTTTGGAAAAGGCAACGCTTGGCTTACTCTTCATTTGTACGTCAGATTGCATGTATGTCAAAACTGAAAGATGCTCGCCGGTTCTTGAAATTGAAAGTGGATAGGTATTAAAAAATTATTAGGTAGGTATGTTTTGTGCGCTAATTGTAAGTCAAACGGTACAACTTTTGTTAAGACGATTCAGAAGCCCGCAATGTTGAATTCAGCTAGGATTTTTGGGCACAAATAACACCGAAATGATGAGACCTACGATAAAAATAATATTATTTTGATGTCACGGATGTTGAAAATTTATACCGGAAATTGCGTTTAGGGAGAAAAAAAGTGCAAATGTAAAGAAACATATTCACGGTACAACCTGGCTTCGATCTGTCAATCCTTGCATTCGACTGCCCCATGGACCAAAATTAAAGAAAAATAAGCGTACATTTTTGGTAATTACATTACTGCCGATTTATAATAAATAACTGTTATAGATCAAAACTGAAAGATACGCGCCAGTTCTTGAAATCGGAAGTGGATATTAAAAAAATATTAGGTATGTTTTGTGCGTCAAGTCGAATGGTCCAAAATCTGTTGAAGAATTTTTTCTGGAATTACGTCCGTTTGGGAGATATATGCTACTCCCCACGGTGGTTGGGACACCTGGTATATGACTATACAGGATCTTTGATTTAATACACGCCAATGGAGCGGGTTGCTATCGACTGGCGAACTGCCCAACTATAGAGAAAGGCAGTAACCAGCAAAACAAATCGAAATACGTTTTTTGGTACCATTGAATATCTTGAATCATTTTGTACAAAAATATACCCTTTTTTAATGTGAAAGCTAGGTTTTATTAGTAATCTGTCTTGGCAACCCTTCGGCTAAAGACATCAAAGTTACAGTTGATTTTCCACAAATTTGTTGGTTAGCAGTTACTGCCTTTCTCCATAGTTGGGCAGTACTATCCGCTGCAGTTTCTTGTAGTTCGATGGTAATACCGACAGCCAAGATCCGAACCAAATAGATGTATCAGTCTAAGAAACATCAATCACCTCAATAGTGGTGAAAGTGACAGACGTTCCGATATAGTTTTGATACTCGTTTGCGTTTTTTTTTATGTGTAAACATCTATGCTATGGCTCTACGGTGGGACCTTACTGGGAAATCGAGCGTCAGACGTAAGCCGTGTACATGTGACTGCGTCAGTGTGTGTGGCGCTACTGCGCATATTATTCGCGCAAGCTGGATTATCTCAACGGGAAAACATTTTAGAGAAAAATGTTTAATACAAAACTTTAAGGATTTTCCCGTGGCTACCCAGTGGTCGTATTGGATTTAACCTTGACCGTGACCTTTAAGGTAATATCAAATGCCTTCCTAAACCGTTCATCCGATTGCGATGAAACTTTGGGGAATGGTTGGACGCATGCCCGCGAAGGTTTTTGAGTTAGTAAATCTTATACAGGGTGTTCAAAAAGTACCGGTATGGATGATTATTATGCCTTCCTAAACCGTTCATCCGATTGCGATGAAAATTTGGGGAACAGTTGGACGCATATCCGCGAAGGTCTCTGAGTTAGTAAATCTTATACAGGGTGTTCAAAAAGTCGAACTATACTTGACCTAAATTTGACCTTCGCTGACAATAAAGGTAACATGAAAAAAATGGTCAAGGACACATTTGAACGTGAAAAAAAAATTAATTTGACCTTGATATAACCTTGAAGGTCATGGTCAAGGTCAAATCCAATATGACCATTGCGTAGCCCGGGAAAAATACTAAAAGTTTTGTATTAAAAATGTATTTAAACAATGGTGGACGGACAAAATCAATCCACAATCTACCCGTGCGAAGCCGGGACGGGCTGCTAGTAAGTTATAAATCTAATATAATAATAATAAATATTTTATTATAGAAAAAATTAAACTTCTTTATGTCGAACTACGACGTCATATTCCCCAATTAAATTCGGACCGCAGATAATTGTAAGATGTTTACACATCCTCCGTGAGTACAACGGCACTCACACCTTTTTTTTTCGTATAATCGAGGTAATAAACTGAAGTAATATAATTTTTTCTGGTGGCTTATACATAGTGCGTAAAGAGCAGAAAAGGAGACGTCAGTATTTCAGAAGAATTGCCATCAGATTAGTTAGGGGAGCACGGGGCAAGTTGGCCGCGGGGTAAGTTGGCCGGGTGCGAATAATTTTGTCAAAAATCAGTCTCTGGCGCCATCTGCCACATACTTTATGTACTTTTTAGGTACCAACTTTTTCCCCAAAACCGAACGCTGAGTTACGTATTTTGTTGTTGTTACACGAATTTATTTATTTCCAAGACGGTAAGTAAAATATCGACATTTTTGAATTTGAGTCATTGCTGTTGATCAATTATAGATTTTCAAAAGATTCTCTACCTCGCCATGTCTTATAGTATGCAATCATTAATGTGTCAAGTGCATATAGTTTGTAACCTATTGTTGTCGTCATAGAATTCTGATTTATTTACGGCATGTCTGAACGGGGTAAGTTGGCCTAGTTTTTAAGGGGCAAGTTGGCCGAGTTGTAAAAAGAAATTGGTGTGAATTGGGGGCTGTCCATATATTACATGATCATGTTTTTGATATATACAGGGCCGAATTAAGGATGTGGGGGCCCCGGAGTCCCCACATACATACAAGGCCGGATTAAGAATGGGGGCCCAAGGGCCCCACATTCTTAATTATTGAAATACACTCATTTTTTTAACAGTTATGCTATGAATACTTTGCAAGGTGTAAAAAATCTGGAAATTTGAAAAATTACAAAATGCCAATAATTTCGTGAATTTTCACAATTTGGTTATTTCCCGAGTTTTCAAAACATCAATATTTAAAATTATTAATGATTCTAACAATTATGAAAATTTAAACAACTTAAGTAATTTTTTACTTTTAGAATTTTTAAATTTACTGCAAAGAGTGTTTTTAGAGTGTTTGGGGGTTATTTTAGGTTTTTGGAGTTGCAGAAAATGCGCAATTACAAGCGAAAATCAGAACGAGTGAACACCTCACCGGGCACTATTTTGAAGGCCGTACAAGAGGTTTCAGATGGCTCTAATAAAATAGGAAGGGTTGCAAACAAATACAACATTCCTGTACGTTCGCTTTCGAGATACTGCAAGCAAGTCGCAGAAAGAAATTTCACAAACGATGGACAAGAATGTTCGGAAAACTCTTCAGATGTTACATGTGGCTACCAAAAACCAAGAAAAGTAAGAAAATTCTTGTCTGAATATCTTTATCATGCCTTGAATGTATGAAATTATGTTTCAGAAATTGCTGAGAATGGATTGTAGCAAAGAAAACATGAACATTAATAGTGATTTGATAAAATAAATATAAAATATATCGTAATAAGCAAAAATAGTTCACTTATGAATTTATTCACTTATGAACTTTTCTATTTCCAGGTATTCGCAGACAAGGAAGAGTCCGCTTTAGCGGAATATCTGCGAATGGCTGCACTGATTTATTACGGATTGTCCCCGAAGGAAGTTCGTAGATTGGCTTACCAATACGCAAGAAATATTGAATGCAAAATGCCAGACTCTTGGTCCAAAGCGGAACTTGCTGGATGTGATTGGTTCGCAAATTGTTTAAAAAGGCATCCTCAACTATCAATCCGAACGCCACAAGCAACGAGCTTAGCTCGGATGACGAGCTTCAACAAGATTAACGTGGAAAAATTTTTTGGCAACTTGGAAATCGTCCTAAAATGGCACAATTTCGGCCCTGGGGACATATGGAATATTGGCGAGACCGGAGTAACAACTGTTCAAAATCCTGGTCGAGTTGTAGCGTCTCGTGGGACAAAACAGGTCGGCCGAGTAACCTCAGGTGAAAGAGGAACTCTAGTGACAGTTGCAGCTGGAATTTCTGCCACTGGAAACTATATTCCACCGTTTTTCATTTTCCCAAGAAAGAATTACAAGGATCATTTTCTCCTTGAGGCTCCAACTGGAAGTGATGGCGACGCAAACCTATCAGGGTGGATGACCGCGGAGAACTTCGTTAAATTCGCAAAACATTTCATTAAACATTCTCGACCGTCAAAACAACGCCCAGTTCTATTACTACTCGATAATCACGGATCCCACCTTTCCTTCGACGTTCTTGATTTGTTGAAGGAAAATGGAGTCATCGTGGTCTCATTCCCAGCACACTGCAGCCATAAGCTACAACCACTGGACCGAACGGTTTTTCGATCGTTTAAATGTTTTGTCAACGCAGCTTGTGATTCGTGGATGACCCAAAATCCAGGAAAAACTATGTCAATTTATAACATCCCAGGGATCGTTAAAACTGCGATGCCTTCGGCTTTCACACCATCGAATATCCAGTCTGGATTTCGAGTAACAGGCATTTGGCCGTTTAATCCTCTCATTTTTGGACCGGAAGATTTTCTGCCCAACTTCTCATTGGATCGACCAGATCCCGGAACGTCGACATCGATTCCAGAGCCTCAACCTTCTACAAGTGAATATCATGCAGAGCCAAGTCATTCTGAAACACTGGATTCACTGCCGCTGAGTATTCGTCTCCAGAATCTTCGCCCATTTCCAAAAGCTCCTCCGAGAAAAGAAAATATCAAAACAAGAGGACGTAAGCGAAGAAGCACGGAAATCCTGACAGACTCGCCTATAAAAAATGCGTTGCGAGAAGAACAAGAGGTCCGAAAAAGGAAAGCGATGAAAAAATCGCGATAAAATTTGAATGTTCAATGCCTATAAAATATTCATGTTATTGTTCGCAAAAATACAAGTTTATGATAAAATTGAATTGACAATTTTAATAAAATAAAGTGTGATTAAACATATACGCGCAGCAATCTCTCTCTCTCTTACACTATGTTTAATCAATTTCAGTAACTCGGCCAACTTACCCCTAGTTATCGGCCAACTTACCCCGGGGTTGGGGTATGTTGGCCGATTTTCTGCGATGTGTTCATAAACGAATAAAAATTTCAATTATCATTTCAGGGTCCTCAAAATTGTACAATATTGAGCCAAGGGTTGCTACCATAGAATAGGGGCAAAAGCATTTTTCAAAACAGAAGAAGAAAATTTTTAAAAATTCCCATATGAAAATTCGGCCAACATGCCCCGTGCTCCCCTACTTTTTAACTGACCGTTTTAACTTCATTCTGGTTGCACATGAAGGACAAATATCTTTGTGGTCATTCTATTTTTTGTGTTCAGTGTTTCGTGCGTGGACGGGATGAATCGATAGATCAATCAATGAATTTCACTTTTCTTCACTATCAAGAATCAGAGTTGTGGCAGAAAAATAGGGGATACACAATGGAATTGTATTACAATCATAGAGTAACTATTTTGTTCTTTCTTTATCGATATATTTCCTCTTTCATACTACCGCAAGTTCCGATTTATACACCGACCTGTTGAACCTGAATTGTACATGACATGTACATTGTACCCCTTATTTCTATTTCATCTCTTCTTCGCCTCTGGTGTAATGACTATCAATGAGGAATTGCCGATGAAGATTATGTAGATAAGTACCGAATAAGGCTGTAAGTCTCTATATTAAATCTGTAAAATAAAATGAAAGAACCAGAAAGATATAATGTGATAATATATGATATCTATAATTCTCCTACCTAGTCTCGTTTTACTGTAAGAAATTATCAAATATGTTCGCAAAAGCTTAATAGGATTTCCATGATAGGAGTTGATTCTGACACTGCTCAATAAAGGTTCATTTTCGTTGTTTCCATCATTTCTCGGCGTCGAATGTTCCTATACCGATTTCAGAAGAAATATTGATCTATATTAATATTTCTGAAATCATAGTGAAAATGAGCATTCCGATCATTCCTATTACTTCATTGGAGATAAAAGAAAGGAAACTGGTTGGAGGAATTTTTAAGTCATGAGACTCAAAAGTCGGTATAGGAACATAATATATAGACATATAGATATATACTATGCCAAGAACTGATGGAAACAACGAAAATGAACCTTTATTGAGCAGTGCCAGAATCAACTATCATGGAAATGGTAAGTTTTCGCGAACATAATTGATAATTTCTTACAGTAAAACGAAACTAGGTAGGAGAATTATAGATATCGGAAGATACGGAGTTCGGCATATAAATGTATGAAACTGTGAAATATGCACTGAAATGACGGAAATCAACGTTTATCGAGTATCTACTATTAGAATCGACTTGTAATTCATGCTAAATTAGGTTCCGCCTTATATTCACCATATTTTCATGATCGAAAATATATCCTTATCGCCCATAGAAAATACTGCAAATATAAAGTATACCTACTGGAGTCCAAAATATAAGTTGATTCTAATAGTAATCGATAAAAGTTGATTTTCGTCGTTTTCGTCAATCCTCCGGTAGAATTTTAGAATTAAGTGGGCTTTCTCTTATGCCTGTATTATTGTATGGGAGTGAAAATAAATTAGTTCGTCAAATTTAAGAAATCAAAAGGCTGAGGATCAGCATAGGAAAATAGGAGGTCGAGGATTAACGAAAATCAATGTTAATTGGTACCTATTGGAATCAACTTTTATTTTGGCCACCAGTAGATTTTTTGTTATATTCGCAACATTTTCTACGAGCGAGAGGAAACGAGTTGGAGAAATTTTAAGAGTCAGGAGATCCAGAAGTCGGCATGGAAACATTCAACGCTGACAAAAACTGAGGAAAACGATGCAAATAAGAGTTTAATGAGCACTGTTAGAATCAACTTCTTTCGTGAAATTGGTAAGCTTTTATGAACATACCTGACAATTAATTTAACTTAACTAGGTAATTTAACTTAATAGGTAATAGGATACTAGGTAGGAGAATCATAGACATTGGAAGATACGTAGTTCGGTATAGATTAAACATTAATTTTGAAGAAACTAGGGATACCTACCAAAATACATCAAAAATGTAAAAAAAAGTACGCCAAGGACTATATAGGAGGGGGGGCACTTAAAAAATAACCCACTAAAATTCTTGTCTAAAAAACCCCAACGAAAATTGCACGAGGTTTTTCACCTCACTCCAAAACAATTATTACACTTAAAAAAGGTATTGATATCCGAATGTAGTGCCAAGTACCTGTACAAAGTATTTTTCAGGGTGGGTGATTAAGAAACTCGGGAGAGTTTCGCGCCAAATACTCTTACATAGCGCGAAGTTCTAAATCGTGTATATTTACAGAAAAATGCACTACTGCAAATAATGAAACATTAATATCTTCATTCTAAGAAGTTATTCATGAAATTATCTACACACTCATGAAAGTATACTGATTCTTGTATCCACCGTAATTATTTTACACTAGCAGCCCGTCCCGGCTTCGCACGGGTAGATTGTGGATTGATTTTGTCCGTCCACCATTGTTTAAATACATTTTTAATACAAAACTTTTAGTATTTTTCCCGGGCTACGCAATGGTCATATTGGATTTGACCTTGACCATGACCTTCAAGGTTATATCAAGGTCAAATTAATTTTTTTTCACGTTCAAATGTGTCCTTGACCATTTTTTTCATGTTACCTTTATTGTCAGCGGAGGTCAAATTTAGGTCAAGTATAGTTCGACTTTTTGAACACCCTGTATAAGATTTACTAACTCAGAAACCTTCGCGGATATGCGTCCAACTGTTCCCCAAATTTTCATCGCAATCGGATGAACGGTTTAGGAAGGCATAATAATCATCAGTACCGGTATTTTTTGAACACCTTTTATAAGATTTACTAACTCAGAAACCTTCGCGGGCATGCGTCCAACCATTCCCCAAAGTTTCATCGCAATCGGATGAACGGTTTAGGAAGGCATAATAATCATCCGTACCGGTACTTTTTGAACACCCTGTATAAGATTTACTAACTCAGAAACCTTCGCGGGCATGCGTCCAACCATTCCCCAACTTTTCATCGCAATCGGATCAACGGTTTAGGAAGGCCTAATAATCATCAGTACCGGTACTTTTTGAACACCTTTTATAAGATTTACTAACTCAGAAACCTTCGCGGGCATGCGTCCAACCATTCCCCAAAGTTTCATCGCAATCGGATGAACGGTTTAGGAAGGCATAATAATCATCCGTACCGGTACTTTTTGAACACCCTGTATAAGATTTACTAACTCCGAAACCTTCGCGGGCATGCGTCCAACCATTTCCCAACTTTTCATCGCAATCGGATGAACGGTTTAGGAAGGCATAATAATCATCAGTACCGGTACTTTTTGAATACCTTTTATAAGATTTACTAACTCAGAAACCTTCGCGGGCATGCGTCCAACCATTCCTCAAAGTTTCATCGCAATCGGATGAACGGTTTACGAAGGCATTTGATATTACCTTAAAGGTCACGGTCAAGGTCAAATCCAATACGACCACTGGGTAGCCAAGGGAAAATCCTTAAAGTTTTGTATTAAACATTTTTCTCTAAAATGTTTTCCCGTTAAGATAATCGGCCGTACCGGGACTTTTTGAACACCCTGTATAAGATTTACTAACTCAGAAACCATCGCGGGCATGCGGCCAATCATTTCCCAAAATTTCATCGCAATCGGATGAACGGTTTAGGAAGGCATAAGAGACATACAGACAGACAGACAGACAAACATTCATTTTTATATATATAGATATCTCAGTACTATTGCAACGGCGCTGTGCATGTTTAAACTTTTCAAAAATGACAGTCGCTCAGTTTCATCACCAGTCGGTGGTCATCGTCTACGAATCAATGTTATGATTTTCTTTAGTTAGAAGTTAGAAGATGCTAGCTTATCTACTCTTTTTTATCTTTTAAAAGGAATCTACAAGGCGGACTGTTTGCAATATCGTGCATTTTAAGTTGAATTTTAATATTATAAGATTGGATTAATGTTTAAGACTGTTAAACAGTATTAGAAATCTATATTCCATCATTTATAAAGTGTCTTTATAATTATTTTTTTAAGTCTGTCAAACAAATATTATAAACTGTAATCGTATTCTTTCGTACAAGCATTACTATACCTATGCGAGTAATAACGCTCAGAAAGAACTTACCTACTTTTTAAAAACAAAATGTATCTGTTTATTGTAATGACTTAGAAATGAATAAGTACGCGATGATTGTATTCCTTAATAAATAAGGATTACTATGCAATAATAGTCTTAATTTGTTTTCAAATTTTACGCATAACACAATATAAAATTTGATAGGTGGATGTTAATAACTTATCTTAATTGAAAAGCAACAATAAAATGTCGACCATCGCCTCCCTTCACAAATTTTAATACGCAAATATTCTTCGGGAGAATAATTTATATTCGCAAAGAGAGGAATCCAGTAAAAGAAACGTATTGGTCTGTTGAGAAAAGGTTCGTTCCAACTAACATGAGAATGAGAACTGGTTCTGAACTCGGCGGAGTGTACGCAGTCTGACTTAGCCGTTCCAACAAACACAGAACTGGTTCTGGAACGATTCCAAAGAGCGTTCCAACTAAACTGCGAACTGTAACAGAACGGTTCTAGAACGGTAATTCCAGTCCCTAGTTCTGAGTTGGGACGATTTTCTAGCCCACGCGTAGTAAGGCGCGAGACGCGCTCTATTTGAATCGGTGAGTCCAAGAACAGTACAAATGCATAAAGATAGTTTCGAGAAAAAATGAAAAAACATAATAACTTCACAATGAGTTAATGGCCATGATATAAAAGTTGTGATAACTTTTTAGGTAAATGATAATTGAAAATAAAAAATCCGAAAAAATCACTCCCCTCCAAGTTATAGAATGAAAAAATGTATGCACTCTTGTACTCTTTTTGGACTCATCTTTCTTTTTCTGCTTTTTTGAATGTTTGTGCATGATAAGCTCTTGAAAACTGTAATGTTTTTTACGTTTCAACAATTAGTTGAACTCACACATTCGCTTAGAATAACCCGATTTTCCGCAAAATGTATACAAAAGGTGGACAAGCCTCCCTGTGCTGTGTGCGATCCTGTGTTCCAACACATCCCATGAATTCAGTTCTAGAACGCATCTGACTGGCGCATGCGCATTAAATAATTCTTAACTAGTTCCAGGACGGTTCTAGAACTGTCCTAAAATGCTTGTTGGAACGAACCTAAAGAAGAACGAACGACTCACGGAGAAATCATGCGTCCCGAAGGAATCGCGCGAGCTTTGACGAGCAAAAGGAATAACGGTCCAGTTTTGAGGACCTTTGACTAAAGATTTTCATCTCCTTCGGAGGCGAACCTTCGTTCTGTACGTCGATTCCCTTCCTCGATCTCTATTCCTAATGGTAACAAGCCACATCATTTCTCCCTCTTACACTTCCAACCTCCTCGCCTCCGTTACCCGTGCCCTCTTTCCTCACGCGAGTGGGCCGTGGCTACAGAGTAACTTGTTACCTCACTTTGTTCTTTGAATTGGGTAGTTTTCCATTAGCAATCATAACAAAATGTCCTTTGGTCCGTGCCTAGCGACTGATGGAGGCGATGGATGGGGTGCGAAACGCCCAAGGGTGAATCTACTTATTCACCTCACCTCCCGCTATTCCCGAGAGGCATTATTTTTTTCCGTTTTAGCGGTGAGTGCTAATTTACATTTTTATTGTAAATTAGATCATGATTCGAATTGAGAAGCTGATTTGAGCAGTCAACGGGAAAGGAAATACGAATCGTTTTATTATAGGTAGGGAAAAGCGTGATGAATCGCTTTTTCTTTGCACATCTTTCCTAGCTCACCGTTTCTAGCTTATCGTTCTAATCTTATAAATAAGATGAATTTCTCAATTCCTAACCATATCAAAATTCCTCTTTTGCTTGGATCACGTGGAAATAATATGTGGAGACTGCTACACCGACTTAATTAATTAAATGTTTTGTTTCAGATTAACGTTCTTGTTTACAAATATTTTGTTTATAAATACATTATCATCTTTCTACTCTTCATGTTTTTTTATTATACCTAGATAAACTACAAATATTAAGTTTACAACTTTGCTTCCACCGTTTTCCTAATATATTTATAAGTAGGGGGATGTCGTCAGGGTTTGGCCATAGTTTTGACTTTTGCCCATAATTTCCATGTAAAAAAGAATTCTTATAATTACTGCGCATTCTTAGAAAGGTCCGGAAAAAAGAAAACTTTTCCGAGGTATTACGAATTGATTTGATGAAAAATTAAAAAGTAATGGGTATTTTTTAAAAATTAGAAATACTGTCAAGGTTGGCCAGTGCTGTCTAGATTGGCCAGCCGCTGAAAATCGACGAAATATAGGCGCTAAATTATTCTGAATCGCAGTTTTGACAAATAAAGTGCCTGGTCGTCCTTTTCGCGCACTTCAAATGCACTTCTCTTTTTCATTCAATGCATGCAACGGAATTGTTACTATTCAAGCGATGAGGCATCGCTTCCAAACAGATGAGGAAAAAGTCCTCGTCTTCTTCCGAAGAGGGCTTTTTCTGCACTTTTTTGGGTGGACGACCTCGTTTTTAACGTTTCGTAGCATCAAAAAATAACGAAGTGTTGTTATTACCCTGAAAAGAAAAAAAAATCACGGTAGCCAACCCTGACTACACAAATGGTCCAACCTTGACGACAAACACTAGGACCACATCGCATCACACCACAACCAAACGGGTTATCAAATTGAATTATCCTCTTGGTTTATTCCTAAAGGATAATCACATGACACACTTATATGCTTACTTTGACGATTGCAAGTTTTAGCTTCAAGTTCTGGTACCGTATTCACTGATACTGGAAAACTTTTTTCGTATTTCACAAGCCACTGAGTACACAACACGTTTTAATTTCACGCTTCAAACTCCGTGTTGCCAAGAAAAGTTTGATGTTATCAATAGAAGTTTTACCACGCTTCCAGATAGTTGAAACTAGTTTTATACGCTGAAATATCGTAAATGACCGTCCTAGACGACGGGCCGACCCTAACGACATTCCCTATATATAAAACGGCGGGAGCAAAGTTGTACACCTAATATATCGTCCCCTTCCTGCAAAAAGTCACTAACTAACATTTATCATCAACTGACTTAGGTAGTTTCTAATAATATAATAATAATAATAATATAACGGTATATATAATAATATTTCGGTTAATGACTTTTTATGAAGCGCGCATGCTCACTTCCAACGCATTTAGCACTTAGTGAGTTTTACCATTTAAAGATTTAATAAAATTAAGCTACTAGGTCCAGTTAGGTGAATTTTACAAAATATGTTAGTTAGTGACTTTTTGCAGGAAGGGGACGATATAGTCACAAGTATTCAAAACTTTTAGGATTTTTCCCTGGCTACCCAATGGTCATATTGGATTGGACCTTGACTATATGGCCTTCAAGGTCATATCAAGGTCAAATTGATTTTGTAAAATGGGAACCCCTATTTTTGATACCGGAAATGAAAAGAGCGGGAAATTTCATGTTCAAATATGTCCTTGACCATTTTTTTCATGTGACCTTTATGATCAGTGGAGGTCAAATTGAGGTCAAGTACAGTTCGGCTTCGTACTATGAAAGCTATGGGCCCTATACAAATTCTTTTTGATAGTAGGGTTTAGGATTTTTTCGTAGCTATACAATGGTGATATTGGATTTGACCTTGACCATGACCTTCATTTGGAATTTCTTACATCTGACATAATATTCCAAATCAGTTTCATGAAAAACCCCTTAGGTGGTACCAACCAAATTTAATCGAGGCAACAATCATCACTGGCAAATTCAAGGGCGAAGACGTACTCATTCACGCATACCTATGATTTCCAACGATTTAACATTCGAATTCAAACGGCTCCAGTTCCCTTCGCGTCTTGCTTTTGCTATTACCATCAACAAAGCACAAGGTTAATCGTTGACTATTGCTGGCTTAAATTTGGAAAATTCATATTTTTCACACCGCCAATTGTATGTGGCTTACTCCAGAGTTGGCACATCCAAAAATTTACACGTTTTTACTACAAATAAAAAAAAAAGGTGTGAGTGCCGTTGTACTCACGGAGGATGTGTAAACATCTTACAATTATCTGCGGTCCGAGTTTAATTGGGGAATATGACGTCGTAGTTCGACATAAAGAAGTTTAATTTTTTCTATAATAAAATATTTATTATTATTATATTAGATTTATAACTTACTAGCAGCCCGTCCCGGCTTCGCACGGGTAGATTGTGGATTGATTTTGTCCGTCCACCATTGTTTAAATACATTTTTAATACAAAACTTTTAGTATTTTTCCCGGGCTACGCAATGGTCATATTGGATTTGACCTTGACCATGACCTTCAAGGTTATATCAAGGTCAAATTAAATTTTTTTTCACGTTCAAATGTGTCCTTGACCATTTTTTTCATGTTACCTTTATTGTCAGCGGAGGTCAAATTTAGGTCAAGTATAGTTCGACTTTTTGAACACCCTGTATAAGATTGACTAACTCAGAAACCTTCGCGGGCATGCGTCCAACCATTCCCCAAAGTTTCATCGCAATCGGATGAACGGTTTAGGAAGGCATTTGATATTACCTTAAAGGTCACGGTCAAGGTCAAATCCAATACGACCACTGGGTAGCCACGGGAAAATCCTTAAAGTTTTGTATTAAACATTTTTCTCTAAAATGTTTTCCCGTTGAGATAATCCAGCTTGCGCGAATAGTATGCGCAGTAGCGCCACACACACTGACGCAGTCACATGTACCCGGCTTACGTCTGACGCTCGATTTCCCAGGAAGGTCCCACCGTAGAGCCATAGCATAGATGTTTACACATCAAAAATAAAAAACATTGTCTCTCCGCTCGCCTTAAGATAAATTAATAAAAGAAATATACTTTGCAATTTAAATTAAATACATGTGTTTTTTTAGCGTAGCATGGCTTAGAGAGCCTAGATATCTACCTATAGTTCCTGCTAAAAATTCGTCAAAAGACATCCAAAATCAATCCACAATCTACCCGTGCCAAGCCGGGCGGGTCGCTAGTTTCTTATAAAAGAGACGTGAATCGAAACCCACTTCTGATTGCAATTATTATACTATTTGTGCTTGATTTAAATTAGTTTATTATTCGCGCATTATTCGTAATTACGAAAAAACAAGAAGGGCGGGAAAATCACAAAGCACTTTGTTATAGCCGTGCGACCGTTTCTCCGACTTACCCTAATAACGCACGTATGCCGGCTCCTGGCAAACAGGCGTACCAGGGTAAATTAGAGGAACGGTCGCGCAGTAATAAATCGAGGATTCAATTGCGAGAAAGCGGCAACGGACAGCGGCCATAAGTGGGCAATTTGGGATTTTCCCGAGTTTTGAACTTTTCCTTTTACTTATTTACGCGTGAATAATAAATTAATTTAAATCAGGTGCAGCGGTTTTCCTCGCCATCTAAGCGTATACCTACCTTCAAAATTGGTTTTAAGTCGATGTTTATTTATAAATTTGGACTATGTTTATTGGAGATATTTTATAGACAGTGACTCTTTAGCGGTGTCCATTCTCCAGTACAAATTTTGTTCAGTATCATGAATCAGAAATTACCATAGGATTTTTTTATAGGGCTTCATCTAAAATTTCTAATGTACGGTGCGGTGTACCTGGACGCGAAAAACTACGAAGCGATACACCTAGGGCCGGAAACGTACGATGCGCTTTAACTTGACTTAGAAAACTACGGTGCGATACGGATTTAGCAGCGGTGCCGTCTAGGCGTAGAATTCTTGGGTCTTTTTTTTTCTATGCAATATTTTTTTAGCATCTAAAAATGCTACGAAGAAACATTTGCTGGAAGTAAAAATTATCTTAATTTTCATTGTCCCAATGAAGGTTTGCAAATTCGTGGTTATTTGTACCACTTACGAAGTGATTTATAAAATATTTTATCGCGAGAGTTTTTCTTTATATTTCGTTGGTATTATTGTTTTTGATAGGTATTCTGCAATGTAAGCTCAGCTCGAAGCCACTTGTACGTGCCGCGATTCCCTACTTATCATCGAATTTACACGCTGAACATCGCGATATTTTAGAGGCTCTCCGTTACCGGACCTTTTAGCGAAACGAACTTCCTAACCTAATCACAACTAATTACTATAGAATGTATTTGCTAATATAATTTCCCATTTCCATGCTAACAAGGCCTATAACTTACTAGTTCTCGTTGAATGAAACTAGACGTCTTTTCGCAACAACTCCGCCTTTTAGCACTTACCTGAAACAGAGAAAAATATGTTTTCATTAGTTTACTAAAGATTTGAGGAATTATTGACGGGAATAACATTTGAGCTACTGAAAATCATAATATCCTATACAGGATTATGGAATATATTAATCGGGCATCACATACAAAGATATATGTGGAATCAAGAGACACGGCAGTGTCTCGCGGCATGTTCGTTCAAGTAGTTCCGCGCTCAGACACGACAGCGCAGATGTCGCGAGCGCGAACCCGTGTCTCTTTACACCACAAATGTCTGCCCCCTGCACCCCTCAATTTTTACATCGAATTTTCTCAATAAATATACGGTTATAACCAAAACTATGCTTAGTTACGCCATATAAATCGACTATTCTCTATCGATAGAGACCAGAGTAAATGTTGTAAGTTACATATTAACAGAGATTTTTCCTTAGCAACGCGAAGCCACGCCCCTTGCGCCTAAAAGTCGAGAATCCGATTTCTCGGGCGATATATATATGTCAAAATCTCACAAAAATTCCGCCTGTCTTCGGCGATATTCGGCCATGATCGGAAATATGTATTAAATACTTATAGTTATAGTTTAATATTTACTTATAGTTTAATAATCGTTTGTTTTTTTTCGATAATCGAGATAGTGAACGGATGCAGTGCTGTGTTTCTCTAGTTGCCTGTGCATAAAGAGCAGGAAAGGAGACGGCAGTATCTCAGAAGAATTACCATCAGATAAGTTTAATTGCCATCTGACAGCTTTAACCTCACTTTCGATGGAAGGACAATTATCTCTTTGTGATAATTCTATTTTTTGTTACAGCGTCATGCGAGCACGAGACGAATTGATGGCTTTTCTTCTCTGTCACAATAAAGCCGTGGGAGAAAAATAGGAGATGCAATGGAATTGGATCACAACACACAATCAAGTAAT
The DNA here is from genome assembly GCA_963678675.1 of Xiphydria camelus. Lineage (NCBI taxonomy): Eukaryota > Metazoa > Arthropoda > Insecta > Hymenoptera > Xiphydriidae > Xiphydria > Xiphydria camelus. The sequence continues at coordinate 17,848,035 of OY783195.1, forward strand.
TACTTTATCATCATTTTTTCTCTATCGATATATTTCCTCTTTCGTACTATTACAAGTTCCAATTTACACACCGACCTGTCAAACCTGAAGTGTACATGTACCTCACTTCTATTTCATCTGTTCTTCGTCTCCGTTGTAACGACAGTCAATGAGGAATCACTGATACCGATTAGGGTTCGAGGGTTATTCCTTATTCTTTCTAGCACAGCATCGATATTTTACTGCACCTGTTTTCTTCTCGGACTTCCTAAAATAATTATAAAAACCCCATATGATTGTTATTTACAATTTGTTACAGATCGTATGCGAAGCCGAGGGGGTTTCTTTCGAACGACGGATCATCCACTTGTTGTTCCAAGAACCAGTTGCATTAGTTCATTTGGCGAGCTGGATCTGCTGTCTCGAGTGCATGGACGTGTGCCACTTTAAATGGATATTTTGTCATTTCCATCGTTACATCAGAGGCGAAGAAGAGATGAAATAAAAGTGAGGTACATGTACATTTCACGCTTGACAGTTCGGTATATAAATTGGAACTTGTGTGATAGTATAATACGAAAGAGGAAATATATAAATAAAGAAAAAATAATAATAAAGTAGTTACTCCATTATTGTAATCCAATTCCATTGTATCCCTTATTTTTCTGCCACGAATTTGATTGTTGATAGTGGATGGATCAGCTAATAAATTACATTTTTATTCACTATCAACAATCAGTCGCGGCAGAAAAATAAGGGATACAATGGAATTGGATTACAGTAATGTAGTAACTACTTTATTATTATTTTTTCTTTATCGATATATATTTCCTCTTTCGTATTATACTATCCCAAGTTCGAATTTATATATACCGACCTGTCAAACGTGAAGTGTACATGTACCTCACATTTATTTCATTAACCCTTAAGTAGGCGCATGGGAAAAGTCACACAAATAGGCGCATGTGGGATCAGCCGTGACCCCAAATTTTTTAAAGATTTATAACCATTTAGTGGGCATGGTAGACTAAAGGAAGGTATATTTACTGGTATTTTTTATTTCATTGACGGAAAGAACATAAACATCTTCAGCATCTTCTTTCTCTTCTGACGATCCTCCCACCACACTCTCTTCCTCTAGCCATTGTTCTAGCTGCTGAATTGCTCCACCTTCCATTTCTCTCAATTGTATATTCTAAAACAAACAAATACAATGTTTTAAAATTAAAATACATTTTTAAACGAAATATTTTTTTACATTGTCAATAACTTATATAATAGGAAAATTATAAAATAATAAATTATGAAAAAATGAAAATATCTTACCTTTCGAGAAATATTACACAAGTAGGCGCACGGGGTCACGGCTCACCCGAGAAGTGGCACATCCATGCGCGACTACGCTACAATGCCTACTGACAACGAAGCGGACGCCTAAGATAGGAAGCTACTGGGATGGGCAAGTTTACAAGCCTGGGCGATATGTTTTTTTCTGAGACCTTAACTTACCTTGACCCCATGCGCCTACTTAAGGGTTAAGGGCCGGTTTTACCAACAGGTGTAAACGCGGTATAGCGCTATGCTGATAATAACCATAAGGCTTATTGCTGGTTATTCTCAGTATAGCGCTATACCGCGTTTATATCGTGTTGGTAAATCCGGCCCTAAGTATTACTGCAGAACGAGTAGGTAAGAAGATTTTCATGAAGACTCATGATTTTTTGACTTGTCATCTCGTACAGGTGCAACCGAAGAGGATCTAGCTCGTGTCCTGTCCACAAAAAGATTACTCGATGGACATTGGAGAATGTCAGACTTGTCACCGAGCGCCTATATCCCACGGTACATTAATTGCAATACGCGTTTCTCCTTTCAACTATTCCAGCGTTAAATAACTTTTACTTCTTTCAAGCTAATAACCTTTTTTGAACTGTTCGTGGTAGGTGGCAGCGATTGATAATAGCGACTCGTCGTAGACAAGTTCGTCTATTAAAACTAAAAAGCAACTCGGTGTACCGAACTACTACTGCGATAATGTGCCCGAGCTCGCGGTCTATTCTGCGATTAACATTAACGTAATCGTGATTATGCTCATGTGATGGGTGTTCCAAAAGAGGTAAAGTTGATACTAAACATCGGATGCTGTAAGCTGACTTGCTAGTGTATGCTTTGAAACTGGAATATCATCGCAGGAATAATTTGTCTACGATTAGTCACAATCATTGATCGCTGCCCCCTACGATGAACAGTTTGTACAAGGTAAATACTTTGAAAGAGAAGTGAAAGTTATTTAAAGCAGGAATAATTGAAACGAAAAGCGCATATTGCAATAAATGTACCGTGGGTAATAGGCGCTCGGTGACAAGTCTGATATTCTCCGATGTCCATCGAGTCATCTTTTTACGGACAGGACACGAGCTAGGTCCTCTTCGGTTCCACCTGTACGAGATGACATGTCAGAGTCTGCAGTAATACTTAATGAGATAAAAGTGAGGTACATGTACACTTCACGTTTGACAGGTCGGTATATAAATTCGAACTTGGAATAGTATAATACGAAAGAGGGACTATATCGAGAAAAAAAAAATAATAAAGTAGTTACTACATTACTGTAATCCAATTCCATTGTGTATCCCTTATTTTTCTGCCACGACTTTGATAGTTGATAGTGAATAAAAATCAAATTTATTAGCTGATCCATCCACTATCAACAATTAAAGTCGTGGCAGAAAAATAAGGGATACAATAAAATTGGATTACAATAATGGAGTAACTATTTTAAACACTTAGGGAAACTCACCGAAGAAACCCGAATAATTATCTTATCACTTGTACACTTGATTTCGAGGTTACGTGCATGATTTGACAGCTACCGGGAGATCAGGGAGGCCTTTCTCGAGTCACTCGCATCTTTGCGGGCACGCAACTCAGCGAAGAGACCAATCAGGTTCAAGTATTCCGTTGCGGCGGGGGTCCTGATTGGTCTACTCGCTAAGAAACGTATACGCATCTTTGCGAGTAGACCAATCAGGACCCCCACCACAACGGAATACTTGATCTGCAACAGTTAATAGATGATTTTTATTCGCATTGGCATGTTTATGATGATATTTGCAATGAATGTTCTACTCGGATTGAAATGAGTCGTAAGGTCAGCATCGAAGCTGTAAATGATGTACTAATAATTACATTAAATTTATTTATGAGTAAGGGCGAAATTTTAGCGGTGCATGCAAAAGGATTTCTTAAAACTATTCCAACGTCTCGAGTTAATATATGTAACAACATATATACTGTCATAAGTGGTATCTTTACATGTGATGAAACAATTCGTCATGGTCATTGGAAGAGTATACTTAGAGTTGAAGGTAAAACGTCTTCATGGATTTCTGTATACGACCAAAATATAAGAAAAATCCGATGGCCTGTAAAGTGAAAAATATAAGGGCTCTCTAGTCTATAAATCCCTTTCAAAATATCACGAGAATAAATCAAAAGTAAGTAAGTGGTTATAATTAATTGGCTCGTATCGGTATAAAATGTGAGACTTTAATTTTGTGGTAATAGAAAGCTATTCTTCTATATATGTACGTATTCTCCTCATGAATAAATTCCAAAAAGTAATGAAATCCCCCCACAAAAACAGATTCTCTGTAAAAAAAGGCGGCATGTTCATTCAGTGCCAACAAAAATTGATACCTACGTAAAATACTCTCCAAAAAAGATTTGAAATCAATTAAGATCGCCATGTTCAAGATTTATATATAAAAAGTAAAAGGCATCATTTGAAAGGAAAATTATTGTAAATCAAGTTACTAAAAAATTCGACTAAAGAATTTATAAAAAAAAATTTAATAACAAAGAACTTGCCGCGTTTTTTTTTCTTCAAAATAAAAAATTCAGACAGAATTGTACTCGATGTTTATGCACTTATGATTTTAAATAAATTCATACACTTATATGATACCACCAGTATACCGAATGTCGCACGGGAAACCAATCAGGCGGGGGCCTTTTGAATTTCTCTGAATTTGACTTCGGCAGTGCAATTTATGAATTACTCTAGCACCGTCCAAGCACTACCAATTATTCGGTGTAGTGGACAAAAGATGAAAACTTAAACGCGGCAAGTTCTTTTTTATTAAAATTTTTTTATAAATTCTTTAGTCGAATTTTTTAGTAACTTGATTTACAATAATTTTCCTTTCAAATGATGCCTTTTACGTTTTATATATAAATCTTGAACATGGCGATCTTAATTGATTTCAAATCTTTTTTGGAGAGTATTTTACGTAGGTATCAATTTTTGTTGGCACTGAATGAACATGCCGCCTTTTTTTTTACAGAGAATCTGTTTTTGTGGGGGGTATATATATACAGAGGGTGACATTTTGAAAACTTGCCACCCCAATTTCTCAGAAAGTTACACAGATTTTCTAAAAAACAAAAATACGGTTTCGGAAGTGGAGAGAGGGGGAACCAAAATGACATAATCGGAGACGCACCCCCTCCAACCCCCTTAGGGGTAGCCCCCCCAACTTTGTAATCTTGAATAGCAACCCACCATGTGTGATACAGCGTTGGAAAGCTCTTTAAAAATGCTTTACAAAAACACCAAATTTTGGTATCTTTCGATGAGCAGTTTTCGCTCAAATCGAGAAAGAAACTACCAGAAGTAAGTTTTGTCAATTTATTTATTAAAGGTCAATTATGTTACAATAAATTTTCGAAGCGATTTCCATTATCTGATCTTACTCCCTGCGATTTCTTCTTATGGGGATATCTGAAAAATCTGTTGTTTTTCAAACTCAACCAGCAAACATTAACCATCTGAAACAGAGAATTATGCAAGAATGTCGCAAAATTTCAAGAACAACATTTGAAGATGTTCGAAAAATCAATGGAAATCATTTCAAAAATTTATTGTAACGTAATTGACCTTTAATAAATAAATTGACAACTTACTTCTGGCAGTTTCTTTCTCGATTTGCGCAAAAACTACTCATCGAAAGGTAGCAAAATTTGGTGTTGTTGTAAAGCATTTTTAAGGAGCTTTCCAACGCTGTATCACACATGGGGGGTTGCTATTTAAGATTACAACGTTTTGGGGGGGCTACCCCTAAGGGGGTTGGAGGGGGTGCGTCTCCGATTATGTCATTTTGGTTCCCCTTCTCCACTGCCGAAACGGTATTTTTGTTTTTTATGAAATCTGTGTAACTCTGAGATATTGGGGGCAAGTTTTCAAAATGTCAATGTAATCTATCTATATCTATCTATATAAAAATGAATGTTTGTCTGTCTGTCTGTCTGTCTGTCTGTCTGTATGTCTCTTATGCCTTCCTAAACCGTTCATCCGATTGCGATGAAATTTTGGGAAATGGTTGGACGCATGCCCGCGATGGTTTCTGAGTTAGTAAATCTTATACAGGGTGTTCAAAAAGTCCCGGTACGGCCGATTCTCTCAGCGGGAAAACATTTTAGAGAAAAATGTTTAATACAAAACTTTAAGGATTTTCCCTTGGCTACCCAGTGGTCGTATTGGATTTGACCTTGACCGTGACCTTTAAGGTAATATCAAATGCCTTCCTAAACCGTTCATCCGATTGCGATGAAACTTTGGGGAATGGTTCGACGCATGTCCGCGAAGGTTTCTGAGTTAGTAAATCTTATATAGGGTGTTCAAAAAGTACCGGTTCTGATGATTATTATGTCTTCCAAAACTGTTCATCCGATTGCGATGAAACTTTGAGGAATGGTTGGACGCATGCCCGCGAAGGTTTCTGAGTTAGTAAATCGTATACAGGGTGTTCAAAAAGTAGCGGTACGGATGATTATTATGCCTTCCTAAACCGTTCATCCGATTGCGATGAAACATTGGGGAATGGTTGGACGCATGCCCGCGAAGGTTTCTGAGTTAGTAAATCGTATACAGGATGTTCGAAAAGTACCGGTACGGATGATTATTATGCCTTCCTAAACCGTTCATCCGATTGCGATGAAACTTTGGGGAATGGTTAGACGCATGCCCGCGAAGGTTTCTAAGTTAGTAAATCTTATACAGGGTGTTCAAAAAGTCCAGGCACAGCTAATTATCTCAGCGGGAAATCATTTTAGAGAAAAACGTTTAATATAAAACTTTTAGGATTTTTCCCTGGCTACCCAATGGTCATATTGGATCTGACATTGACAATGACCTTCTAGGTAAAATTGATTTTTTTAAATCCGAACCTCTATTTTATATACCGGAAATGAAAAGAGCGGGAAATTTGACGTTCAAATATGTCCTTGACCATTACTTCCATGTGACCTTTATGGTCAGCGGAGGTCAAATTGAGGTCAAGTACAATTCGGCTTCGTACCATGAAAGCTATGGGCCCTACACAAATTCTTTTTGATAGTAGGATTTAGGATTCTTTAGTGGCTGTACAATGGTGATATTGTATTTGACCTTGACCATGACCTTCATTTGGAATCTCTTACATCTGACATAATATTCCAAATCAGTTACACGAAAAATCCCTTAGTGCCAACCAAATTTACTCAAGGTAACAATCATCACTGGCAAATTCAAAGGCGAAGACGTCCTCATTCACGCATACCTATGATTTCCAACGACTTAACATTCGAATTCAAGCGGCTCCAGTTCCCTTTGCGTCTTGCTTTTGCTATTATCATTAACAAAGCACAAGGTCAATCGTTGACTATTGCTGGCTTAAATTTGGAAAATTCATGTTTTTCACGCGGCCAATTGTATGTGGCTTACTTCAGAGTTGGCACACTGAAAAATTTACACGTTTTTACTCCAAATAAAAAAATAAAAAACATTGTCTATCCGCTGGCCTTAAGATAAATTAATAAAAGAAATATACTTTGCAATTTAAATTAAATACATGTGTTTTTTTAGCGTAGCATGGCTCCCTACCTATGAGTACAGATATCTGCTCAAAATTCATTAAATGACGACCAAAATCAATCCACAATCTACCCTTGCGAAGCAGGGACGGGCTGCTAGTGTTATATACATATATATATATATACAGGGTGGACCAGGTTAAACGTCATTTTTTTATATGTGATAGAACAACAACAAAAAAGTAGACTCATAAGAAAATTTTTTTCAAAAATGTTTCCTAACAAAGATACAGGGTGTCAAAATTTCGAAAAAAAAATGATTTTCTCATCATAACTTCTAAACTACTTGATCGATTTCCATGAAATTTCGCACACAGGCTAATGTTGAACAGATTTAAGCAATAATTAAATAATTTTTTAAAATTCTCCAGTGGCGTAGATACTAGGGGCCAGTACCCCCATTTCCCCCTCCCAATCTTCGGCGTCACTGTATATTTTGCAAAGAAAATTTAATTATTGGATTCCCCGTTTAATTTATAGAAAAAATCATCCTTGCAAATTTTTGATTTATGGCTTCGTTTTTGAGATATTTATTTTAATTTATAGGGTTGCCAGCAGGCCAAAACTAGGTTGAACTCCATTAATTGTGATATGTGATAGAGCAACAAAAAAAAATAGATTCTCATGAGAACATTTTTTTTCAAAAATGTTTCCTAACAAAGATATAGGGTGTCAAAGTTTCGAAAAAAAAATGGTTTTCTCATCATAACTTCTAAACTACTTGATCGATTTCCATGAAATTTCGCACACAGGCTAATGTCGTACAGCTCTAAGTAATAATTAAATAATTTTTAAAAATTCTCCAGTGGCGTAGATACTGGGGGCCGGTACCACCCTTTCCCCCTTCCCAATCTTCGGCGCCACTGGATATTTTGCAAAGAAAATTTAATTATTGTATTCCCCGTTTAATTTAAAGAAAAAAATTACCCTTGCAAATTTTTGATTTGTGACTTCGTTTTTGAGATTTTTTTCTTTAAACTAAACGGGGAATTCAATAATTAAATTTTCTTTGCAAAATATCCAGTGGCGCCGAAGATTGGGAAGGGGGAAAGGGAGGTACCGGCCCCCAGTATCTACGCCACTGGAGAATTTTTTAAAATTATTTAATTATTACTTAGAGCTGTACGACATTAGCCTGTGTGCGAAATTTCATGGAAATCGATCAAGTAGTTTAGAAGTTATGATGAGAAAACCATTTTTTTTTCGAAACTTTGACACCCTATATCTTTGTTAGGAAACATTTTTGAAAAAAATTTTCTCATGAGAATCTATTTTTTTTGTTGCTCTATCACATATCACAATTAATGGAGTTCAACCTAGCTTTGGCCTGCTCGCAACCCTATAAATTAAAATAAATATCTCAAAAACGAAGCCATAAATCAAAAATCTGCAAGGGTGATTTTTTTCTATAAATTAAACGGGGAATCCAATAATGAAATTTTCTTTGCAAAATATCCAGTGACGCCGAAGATTGGGAGGGGGAAATGGGGGTACTGGCCCCTAGTATCTACGCCACTGGAGAATTTTTAAAAATTATTTAATTGTTGCTTAGAGCTATTCTACATTAGCCTGTGTACGAAATTTCATGGAAATCGATCAAGTAGTTTAGAAGTTATGATGAGAAAACCATTTTTTTCGAAACTTTGACACCCTGTATCTTTGTTAGGAAACATTTTTGAAAAAAATGTTCTTATGAAAGTACTTTTTTGTTGTTGTTCTATCACATATAAAAAAATGACGTTTAACCTGGTCCACCCTGTATATAATATATAGGTATTTATGGAATCGAGTTTCTTTGAGATTTAACGTTCCCGTTAATATTTTAAATCGAGCTAGTATATAAAGTGCGGATGACATCTACGTGCTTATCAGTAAAGACGACGAATAATTCGACCACGAGTTTTTCAAATTACAACTTCGAATGACGTTTGGAAAGCGCAATATGAAGAGACTTGACAGAGGCTGGAGCCAAGTCCTAAAGCGAAGAGCCTGTCCAACGTGGAGACTCGACAGGCTATTATACTCCGCGTATAGTTTTTGCGTGTAGGTACACCTAGCGTCAATAATTCTGATCGACTAGTTTTGGGTGACGGTACTTTTATCGAGTCGACCATAACTAAAAGATGCATATCTTACATTAGTGTTTTCGCATGAAAGTTAAATTTGATTGGTGCTTCATGACAAAACAAGAAGATCCGCTCATACCGTTCAACTATGATCGACTCAATAAAGTACCACCCAGGTAGCAAGCTGACGTAAACTTGACGTCACTTTTAGGGCATATTTCGTCGGCGACGTCATTCTACCAAAAAATGACGTTTTAATGTTGTCATTCAAGAAACGTCTTTAAGACGCCTTAAATATGACGTTAAAAAGACGTTATTTTTACGTCGTTATAAAATTTTAAAATAACTACTTATTATACAATATACATTGAATATTTTTATATTTTTTTATAATGTATAATATAAAAATATTTGTACAGTGTGGTCTACTTTAATTCTCGATTCTTATATCTCTGTACCATTTTACCAGTACGTTTTTTTTGTAATAAATAAAAGTAAGATTTTTTATATTGCGGTCGTTTCTATAAACATTCATATAATTATTTATTTATTAATATCAATTTGCGTCTATGCAAGAATATTTATCAAAAGATGCAATCATAAATTTAGAAAAATGTTGAGAAAAGAATAATACAATTATAAGATCTTATTTATTTAAGCTCTTTCTTATTGACTGGAAAAGCAACATACATGTATTCATCAAACTTCATATGAACACCAATAGTAATATTTAATACCACGGGGCGTGCAGCAGATGAGGACTCGAAAACGCCGACCGATCGACGAAGTTAAGCAGCAAAAAGTGCGGACAGTAGTTGGATGGGTGACCGCTCAGGATGAAAAGATATACGTCAGCCCTAACCATTCAGAGCCGTAATTTTTTACACAATCACGTTATATTTTTCGTTATCTGCCGTCAGAGCTGACCTTCAAAAACCGTCATTTCGACGTTAGTGTGCTACCTGGAAAATCGCTAAAATTAAACGTCATATTTCACGTCATAAAGAACGTTAGAAAAACGCCATTAAATGACGTCAGTGGGATGTGACTTTCGAAAGTTCTTTTAACGTCATTTATACGTTTTTTACTGGCGTCGTCTATGACCAGATCTGACCAAAAAATGACGTTAATTTCACATTAGTTTGTTACCTGGGCAGCATATAAAGCGGGTCGGCCAGAAACATTGACGCTAGGTGTACAAGAGCTATTAAATTCTCAGAAACTATGACCTTTCAATAAGCAAAGATACTTTCATTACATCATTTTAGGACTAGGATTCCATTAAGCCTGTATAAATATAATTCGGTACGCTCTACCCAGAGTTATTAATTCGTCAAATATCGACTCGCGAGCGCATAATATCTAGTAAAAAACTTTCGTCATCGTCGTCTTCATCTTCATCGTTTAATCCGAAAGTAGCAATACATTTCTGTATACGTCTATGTGTTTCTTCAATAGAGGTACTGCACGGCAGCAGTCAGCATCACTGGAATACGGAGCAGGAACAGGGAATGAATATAATATGCTATGGGATTCGTCGAAAGCACTGCTCTCTCTCTTTCTGTTCCGTATTTCTTGGATTATGCATACTCCCAATAGTCTGCCAACTTCACAGCCCAACAGCTGAGCAGCTGTCATCGACGGATTTACAGATTAGATTGTAATTTTAAACAAATGCATAAGTCATAATAATCATTTGTGCAATAAAGTATTATGTTTTTCATCGTCCCGCGAGAATGTAATACAGTACATTAATAATAAAGTGTAAACATTCTTTCTTGTAGTGTCAGTGCAATTTGTAAACTACTTCCCACGTAGAAGTGGCACGTCATATTCTCGTTGATTGAAAATGAATGTACGTCAATGACGTCATATGCCTTGAGATCGACGTATTAAACAAGTGTTATTTCAAGCCATATTATAACGTCATTTCAATGACGTCAATTTCACGTAATTTTTTGACGAAGCAACCACGTAATTTATTATTACATTACGCATAATCGAATATGTAAGTATATTTTATTACATCTATATGAAATTGACAACACATTACATGTATAAGTTTAAATGACTGTCCATTGCACCGTTTAAAAGATGATCGCCGCTCAAAGAATAAGAGTAAGTAAGAGTAAGAATAAAAAGTTAGATATATGCAAGGTGTCTGTTCATCAAGGAAATATCCTCTTTATTTCCGTTACTAATCATTTTACGAAAATCTCTTTTGAGCAAAACTTGTTTAGCATTGAGGAGGACATGTCGTACCCTTGCTTCAAAAATGACACAACTCAAAATTGGAATTTTCCCAAGGGACGACTTTAAAAGATGAATTATTATATTATACGAGCATTGACCATTTGCTGCCAGATCATGATAATTATCATAGAATTTTCATGATAATTATCATAATCTTGCAGCAAATGGTCAAGGCTCGTATAATATAATAATTAATTCATCTTTTAAGGTCGTCCCTTGGGAAAATTCCAAGTTTGAGTTGTGTCATTTTTGAAGCAAGGGTGCGATATGATTCTTGGAACAGATCTTTGATAACATGAATTATTTACGAGATATGAAGGTTACCTTCATTTCTTCAAATAGAATTCGACATTTTCATTCTTACAAAAGTTGTAGAAATTGTCGAGATGAACAAAAATGTATGAAGTGAAGTGACCATTCGTTGAACCGTTTGTGAGCCTTTTCCGTTCAAAGTACAAGAATAAGTAAGAGTAACAGAGAGTTAAGTCCGAATCGATACCCGAACTTCATTCTATTTTACTCTTATTTATTCCATTTTACTCTTACCGCATATCCCGGGAGAATTCGAGCAAGTACCGATACCTATGGCCGATAACTTGAAATTTGACTTCAGCAGTGTTTGCCGACGGTCGAGTCTTTGATAGTTAGAGTTGGCTTGTTAAAGGTAGCCACAGACGTACAGTTATTCCTCAAGGCAAAACTGTGCAGTCGAGGCCTTGAGGATTTCCTTTAATGGCGGATGGCCCACACACGGACTGAGGTACACGTCAGTTCGTGACTCGAAATCTGTCGAATGGCGACATGACCTCTGGCGGTGAAAAAACAAACTAGTTTTAGATAGCAGTTTTGGAGGTTACCTACGCATTAGAAGGACACCAATAGAAATGTATTTATATTTATATGTGTATCGTGTGATACGTAATAAGAAAGTATTCAAAACTACGCGCTAAAATCGCGCCATAAGAAAATATATATTCGCTCTAGTGGCAAAAGTTGGAGTTAAAAGCGCCAGTACTGGAGGTTCTACCACACACGCCGAGTTTGGCATGTTCAGTCAGGTCTGCGCAGTTATTCTCGATGGTTTTTCGAACAGGATTTTATGGACTGTACAGTCCACCGGCGGCCTCAAGGTCTTTACCACACACGTTGAGGAAAATCTCAAGGCTTGGACTGCGCAGTTCAAACCTTGAGGAATAACTGTACGTCTGTGGCTACCTTTAAGAGTGCGCTGTGTATGCTGCGTGAGAGCGAAAAGTGTCAAACGTTTGATTTCCCGATAGCTTTCAATTCAGGAGATCGAAGTACTGAATAACAGACGAAACACTTCGATCTCCCGAATTGACAGCTATCGGGAAATCAGACGTTTGACACTTTTCGCTCTCATGCAGTATACACAGCGCACTCTTCTCAAGCCAACTCTAACTATCAAAGACTCGACCGTCGGCAAACACTGCCGAAGTCAAATTTCAAGTTATCAGCCATAGGTATCGGCACTCTTGCTTGAATTCTCCCGGGACATACGGTATACTTTGAGCGGAAATATTTCACAAATAGTTCAACGCGAATGGACATTTATCTTTATTATTTATTATACCTACCTTATATCTTTTTTGTTCATTTCGACGAGCTTGACTACTTTTATAATATAAAAAATGAAAATATCGAATTTCATTTTTTTAAAATGAAGGTAATGATAGCCTTCATATCTTTTAAATAATACATGATATTAAAAACCTGTTGTATGTATCATATAAGGAGGGTTCATGCAAAAGTAGACATGTCCATTTTTAATCCCAATCTTTTTTTATCCAGATTTGTACTCTCTTGCATGGTTTCTAGGGCTGGCCTTATCTAGATTCCTGCAAAGAAAGACAAATCTTATATTATTTCTTATTTAAACCTACCAAGTTCAATCAGAACAAAACATATAAGAACAGAACACAGTTTTTCCAGACGTTTTCATAAATGGACTTTTCTGCTTTTGCATGAACCGTCCTCATATGTCTCCTTCAGTAAATACCAAAAAACTTTTATTGGAAAAATATTTTCGTAAAATGGCAAATAATGGAAATAAACGGGATCTTCCCTTGTGTGTGATAATCCTGAATATCTTCTATAAAAACTCCAACAGAATAGAAAATTTCAGCATTTTGCGGGCTATACCTGCCACTTTCCTTGGTCTCCGCGTTTTATGAGTTCCATGTGGTGACTAAATGCCGTAGAGAAGAGGTAGACCTTTTCCTATACTACCGCACCACCACCGTGGCATAAACTATATAGTCCAGTAAAATTTCCGTTTAAATCGAAAATGTAGACATAATGGTGAATTCTGTCTCACTGACACTCGCAGCAACTGCAGCAGCGCGCGCACACAGACGCCATTAGGGCGACGAGAGTGAGAACGGTGCGACAGTATATGCCTATCTCAGTCTGCGTAGCCAGTGACGTAGAATCACACAATTATTACTTTTCCTCTTTAATTTAGCATATCTTACAAACCAGGCAAGATACGTTAAATTGCTATTTATGTTTTTTTAACATTGGAAATGTTTAAGGAATCGGTGTTCTGAGGTAGGAGTGCACAAAACTTCAAAATGTAACAAATGTTCGATCGCGACCCCTGGGCGTTTGAGTGGGCGTGGGGAGCTGATCTTGGTGTCATTTTGTAGATTGCAATTTTCTCTGTCTAATGAAGGTAATTTCAAGATTCTAACTGGAAGGGTATGGACACGGTGAGGAAAATAGAAAAGGTGTGAAACATTCTCGTCCACTAGGGCGGCACGGCTCCCGTGTTTATATAAACTCGATATGTTTATTTCCGACGCGCGATAAGATTTCTCGCTCGGACGGTATGACGCGTCCACTCGAAGTGTACCCGTACCTATACTACGAGGCTCGGCCTGCATTCTTATTCAGCATAGTTAGTCTCAGTTTAGCATTCGCTTGGAATAGGTTCGTCCGCGCGAAAACGCTTTCCTAATATCGGTAAAATCGCCTCGAGTTGCTAGTTCGCGCGCGAGAAATGTCCTCGAGTGCAAAGGGAATCAAATCTGTAGTAAATATAACTGTTTTAATCATATATAGTAATTTTAATGAATAAATTTGTATGATGAAAACTTAGTAACACAAAGTTTACTATACAATCTTTCCACAGTGTAGGTACATTAGATTTTCGCGATATTCGCGAAATCATCTCAAGTTGCTGATTCGCACGTGCGAAGAAGGCCTCGAGGGCAAAGGGTTAACTCTAAAATTTTGAGAACGACCATTCGAGCTTTATGTGCAAGAATATTGATTTTTTGACATCTTTAACACCCTATATTTCAGAATATAAGCGACGCCACCTGATAGCAATAATTAGAATTTTTGGGAGAAAATGTTACAAGTGTTCATATGGGAGAAATGTTCAATTATTGAAGTATTAATTATTTGGAAAAATAATTAATATTATTATGCGTACACCCGGGGACACGGAATCTGTCGTCGGTGGCTTTTTCTACATGTTATTTTTAAACGTACTAACCAATGAACAATTAATTCTCATGCCCTCATTAGCTACAGTGGCGTCTACTCTCGTTAATGGAGGCATGAAGATTATTAATCATTGGTTAGTACGTTTAAAAATAACATTTAAAAAAAGTCACCAGCGACAGATTCCGTGTCTCGGGTGGACATCGTATCAAGTGTTGCATTAAAAATTGTCGAAGTGCCGGGAATCATGAAAAACCGTCTAGTGGACAAATTAAATTTTACAAATTCCCCACTGCTAGCGTTCATCGCGCATGGAAGCATGATAAACGAATGTCATAAGCCTTTGAGACTGTGGTCTGAGTTACAACCTTTGGGGTTATGGTTACTTTTTGTGTTTCGGGATTATTTATCTCTTCAACATTGAATACATGACCTGAGTGAAACAGTTCTTCACCTTTATCTTCATTCTGGCCTTCAGTGGGGGTATTTTGTATTGGCAAAAAATTAGTGCCTTATTATTTTTAACATTTTTAACTTTCCTTATATTACACCCCCCGACTCGGATTCTGTCGCTGGGGAATTTTCAAGAGGAAGTTTAGCAGAGTCGCGTGTAGATGACCGATACAGGAGACGACGCGGGAGATATGGCTAACAGGATTGCGGGGTATGAAATGATGAGGTTAAATTTTGTGAATTAGGTTGGCTGGTGGTCGAGAAAGTAAACTTAGGCGCCACCGAGCTAAACACCCTTATTTACCGCCTGATTTGAAATATATTAATATGGCAGGAGTCAATGCTTACTTTATAAAGTATAGTATGCATTGCAGGAGTCAAAAACGAAAATATAACCTTAATTTATGAATCTGTATGTAGTGAAGTGAATTGAAATAAAAAATTTAATATAATGCGGTGGCTGTGGAGCCTCCGCAGCCGCTTTCCACCAGCGATAGCGGTCGACCCACGACGAGCGACGGTGTCGCCACCACCAGACGACGGAAACAGGTCCTTCTCCCGCGCGAAGAGGACCTGCCGCCTCAGTTGGAGATCCGCTGAATTCCTTTAACTGTTTCACTTTCATAATTTTTTTACCACTCACATCAGATACAGTCAAATCTGCAATATATTATAACCGTTTTAATTTGCCCGCGGGTGTTTGGCTCGGTGGCGCCATCTGCTTCAGTTTTGCCCAGCCAACCTAATTCGGCATATAAAAATAAATTTTCGTAAAAAGTTATTATTGTAAAGTAGTGGTAACTAAACTGAAAGAAAATTAGATTACTTTTTTTTACCGAATTCACAAAACAACTTCATCATTCGATACCCCGCAATCCTGTCAGCCATATCTCCCGCGTCGTCTCCCGTATCGGTCATCTACACGCGACTCTGCTAAACTTCCCCAAGAAAATTACCCAGCGACAGAATCCGAGTCAGGGGGGTGTATGTTCCCCGTGTTAAAAAGTATCCCTTAATTTCTTATAATCGCCAAATGTAGCGCAACCATCGACGCTACAACTCCCTCTATAGTTTTTGCACGGTCCCTATAGACTAACATGCAGGTGGCACATGCCCGTACCACACTAGTCCCACGCCATCACCACGCACCCGTTCTATGTGAATCGGACCTAACGATTCTTCGCGGCGCTGAAACGAATATCTCCCGGGTGTGTGTTATGTCGTGTGTGTATTGAGGCTACATTAAAATTTTCAAAAATACCCGTTGCTACAATCCATTTCTGCCAATTTGTGTACAAAAAGATACCGACATTGTTTCTCGTCACTAACGCGTACGGTCTGACAATTGGTCATTCGGAAGATTTTCTACATTGCTAGATTATAAGACATATTAATCAATTAGAGCCGAAGCATAGAGTTCAACTGCTAATGCCCACAGTAAGTTACTGGTGGCACGAAGAGAGTAGACAATTAATGCAAGAATTTGTCGAACGTTTTGTAACGGATGTTAAGGTGTTGGCAAGTGTTCCGGTGTTCATGGAAGTGTGTAAACGGTTCAGTATTCTAGATAACATGAAACAAATGTTTGCAAATTTGCGCAAGAAATTGTTAACCGCCAAAGCGCCTTCTCGTTCCTCTGCGGGTGAAGATAGTCCGGGCATTTTTGGATTCAAAGTCTTTAATAACAATAATATACCTAGTTGCATTAATTCTCCCTTATTTCTCTTTAAGAAAACCAGTCGAGAAATGATAAAATGGTTGTGGTAACAATTGATTCAACCAACTTATATACACACAATGATGCTCTTGCAAATTCGTGGTTCTAAAATTATTCGAAGTGGTATTTCTCTAGATATGACAGTGGAATCGATAGCTTATATGCCATTAGAATTTCCACGAGTCGACCCCAGTCAAGACTTTGCAATGGCGATGTCACAAAAATGTAAACTACTTAAGATGTCCAAGGATTCATCTTCTTCAGATGATGAACAACCTTTGTCATCGCAATATGTTCGCGGTACTTTGATTCGTACAGATGATTGGGGATGATGTATGTAGTGTTAAATTTTCAGTTCTATTTCTGTTTCAAAATATTTATATCTCATTCAAGGGTGCGTGTTTATTATGTTATTACTTTTCAGGGGTTTCATTCTATTTCAAAGTGTTAGTACGAGGGTATCTGCAAAGTCAGGTTTCATTTCTTTTAGAATTCTAAAAATTCCGTTTTCTTATCATACTGTATGTTTGTTTCTATACATATAATATAATATGTGTTTCTTATATGTATTTTTTCGTGTCAATACACTTATGACCTACTTTGTTGTTTTTAGTCAATTATACAGTTCCTTCGTTTGCTCATGTACCGTGCCACACTTCGCTGTAACTGAGAAAGAAGATTATAGTCCAGGAGAAAATATGAAAACAATAACTATGTTCATTTCCAATGTATTTGGACTTTGCTTGGTGGCGAATTCTGTAAATTTTATCAGAAACAATCCGGCATAAACGATGATATAATATTAGAATTTTGATGTGTAAACATCTATTACGGCGGTATGAGGGTAAACCTCGGGAAACGGGACGGAAATGTGAAACCGGATGTAATTAGTGCGCAGTTATTCGTGCGCAGCTACTTCAGCGCTTGCGGCCTAAGGTGGCATTACATTTTCATGTCGATGATGTCGATATAGTAAATCGCTATACAACCTACTAATAGCGCAGCTAGCATTGGTAATGCACACAAGCCTAGTCACTTTCTAGTAGCTTCCCCACGCGCTTCGTAAACAGCTAACACTTGTATCTCTGTCTAAATAATCTATACCTATATACCGTAATACCGTATACCGCACGTCCCGTAAGAAACGCAACAAGCGACATTTTTCTTCGGCAGTATTTGCCGACGGTGTTTGAGTCTTTTACATGTGCACCGTTGGCAAATACTGCCGACGGTAAATGTCGCTTGTTGCGTTTCTTACGGGAAACCGTATGTCCCACTCTGTGTATATTGGCCAGCTTGAAATTACCTTCGGGCAGGCTTGGTCGGTACTCGAGTCATTTAATACCGGTAGAAGTCGAGTCGGTAGTTAGAGTAGGTGTCAATTCGGGTGATCGAAGCGTCTAACCTCGAAATTGTGAATTTGTGAATAATGGTGAGTAATTTCCATTATTCACAAATACACCATTTCGAGGTTAGACGCTTCGAACTCTCGAATTGACACCAACTCTAACTACTGACTCGACTTCTACCGGTATTAAATGACTCGAGTACCGACCAAGCCTGCCCGAAAGTAATTACAAACTGGCCAATACAGAGTGGGACATACGGTATGCGGTATACCGTATGTCCCGTCCAGAACCGCACAGTTACAGGGACCTTGAAATTTACCTTCGGCCGGGCTTGGTCGGTATTCGAGCAATTTTTACCGGTAGAAGTCGAGTCGGTAGTTAGAGTTGGTGTCAATTCGGGAGATCGAAGCGTCTAACCTTCAAATCGTGGATTTGTGAATTATGGTGAGTAATTTCCATTATTCACAAATTCATGATTTCGAGGTTAGACGCTTCGATCTCCCGAATTGATACCAACTCTAACTACCGACTCGACTTCTACCGGCAAAAATTGCTCGAATTCGCCCCGGCCACCAAGCCCGGCCGAAGTTAAATTTCAAGGTCATATGGACATCGGTCATACGGACATCAACATACGGACATCGGTTATCGAAATAACCGATCTGAACTTGCTGACGACGCCAACGCGGATAACTACGCATGCGCATTCACGCTTCTCCGGTGATTCTATTGGACGAGGAGACCCACGGGGGTGCTCATGCAAAACTCGCAATTTTGCTATGGTCTGATTGATCGCGGACATACGGTACATGTAAATTTGTGCAGTGTCGCATATGCAACTAGATTAGATCCTAAGGCCGTACAACCTTCAAGGGATACTAGATTTTATAGCAGTAAAATTCAAATATTCTATACTAATTTAGGGTTGCTATTCTATCGAGAAATAACGAGCGGATAAATGGAATGGAATGGGTTGAAGATAGGGTATAAAGTGTCATAATACTTTTGTAGATAATTTTATTATCTACAAGTTTTATCTAAGCTGTTTTTCAATAGGTCACGTATTTTTCAAATTATTTGCGAAAAACCGATTTTCCAACAATAAATAAACTTTTTACACCCTTCCCCGGGGGGTGATACTTCTTTTAACATGTTCCCTCTATTAATAACATCAAAACATAACTTTTGGCATGTTTTCACCATTATGTTTCAATTTTCGATTTAAATGGAAATTTTACTTGACTATAAACGCGGGAGATCCTGGACGGTTGGATCTCCACCGAACTCGGCCAACTCGGTATTTGGCAGAGGGGAGGTTCGATATAGACGAGCGAGGGACACGGAAGGACGAACTAAAACGATGCCACTACGATCAAGAGCAAAGAAAGGAACTTTATTGCCCGATGCAATCTCACATTGGGTCTCGATTACTAGAGACCGATACAAGTCTCAGAGGCATTCTAATAGTTCAGAGGCGTCAACGAAAGATGCGTTCCGCGGACGTTGCGGACGAGCGGAGGGCATACAAGCGCAGCGCGAGTGAGCGAGCGTATGTAGCAAACGCAGCGCGAGCGAGCGAGCGTATGTAGCAAGCGCATGCAATGAAGCGTAGGCTAAACGAGTGCGTGCAATCCGAAAACGAAGTGAACGGAAAAACGAAGCGAATGGCGTATGATCCGAACCCGAGAAATGCGCTATAAGGGAGAGAGGAACTTACCAAGGCTGCTTGACGGCTGATCCCTCGTCACGTGATCGGATATCGATGCGTAGTCTCGGACGAACGCGATCACAAACGAAAAAGGAAAACGTTATAAAACGAACACACTCAAAATCAATCCGCAAAAATCGTACTTACCGCGAGCACAGTCAAAGCAGGAGTTTGCTCTCCCCTCTCCATTCCTTTTCGTGGATCCTCGGCGATCGTTGGCGAACCTCAGCGGCTCGTCGAACCGTGCATCAATAACGTCGAAGCGTTGACGTCATCATTCTCGTCGATCGATGCCCGCGTACCTGATCGACGGACGGCCGTTAATCGACAGCCCGAAAACCCGGCGCGCGCAACCGCGGAAATGCACCGCATGCACCCAAACGGATGCTCGCTCGACACATCTAGGCGAAGCGAAGCGAAGCGACGCGCCGCGAAGCGCGGCTGTGCAACGCACACTTGGGCGAAGCGAAGCGACGCGAAGCGAAGCGCGGCGAAGCGAAGCGCGGCGAAGAGAAGCGCGGCGAATTCTATCCCCTTCTCTACCAGGTATAAACAGCCTTACCTGAAAATATCCATATATGGATACCCGGGTAGAGAAGGGAGGGAAGGGAAGCGCCGTGAAATGTCAGTCATTTTCACCTTTTTCGCCTTTTTCATTCATTTTCGCCCTTTTCAAACTGATAAATGCAACGTGAAATGAGCCGTGTACATGTTTTGTTTTGAAAAATGGGAATTCGTGAGGAAAAATAGTATATGTCATTCGGCGGAAATCCTCGGATTTTTAAGACTGTGTTTATATAGATCGTAGACTCCTCCCCAAACCATGCCTCGTGTTACTACCTAATTAAACACAGTCTGAAAAAATCTCGAATTTCCGCCTTATGATATAAGATACTATTTCGTGTGAGAAAATTCATTTCGTTGACGAGATCTATCTTGGAAAGGATTTTCGAATCGTTAACGGAAGTGATCGACGAAACTTTACATCCGTTAAGGAATTACATTCCGTCCACGATAAACATTTCTCGCGGCGCTTCGCTTCGCGGCGCTTCGCTTCGCCGCGCTTCGCTTCGCCGCGCTTCGCTTCGCTCAAGTGTGCGTTACCTCGTAAGAATCAATGGAAATATAAAAGGTAGCTTCGCTTCGCGGCGCGTCGCTTCGCTGCGCTTCCAGTCGCACAAGTGTGCTTATCCTAGGTCGCTTCGCTTTGCTCAAGTGTGCGTTACCTCATAAGAATCAATGGAAATATAAAAGGTAGCTTCGCTTCGCGTCGCTTCGCTTCGCCTAGATGTGCTTTGGCCTTAAAGCGACGATTCCGTTCTGGCCGAACACCATGCAATGCCCGTGAGGAGGTAATCATATGTCTTTGTGGCATGGAATAATCTACATGTCACAGATTATAACAGTGCTTAATAAAAGTACATTTTCGTCGTTTTGATCAATCTCTCATGTCAAATATTCCCATATATCCAACTCTTAGCCTCCTAACTTTCAAAGTTCTACTAATTAATGTCTTCCCGCCCATAGAAAATGCTACAAATATAATAGTAAACCTACTGAGGTCCGAAATATAAATCGATTTTAATAGTAATAGATAAAAGTTAATTTTTATCATTTTTTTCAATCTCCCAGTAGGCTTTTGGATTTCAGTAGGCTTTCTCTTATGATTGCGTTATTCCATAGGAGTGAAAACAGATTAGTTGATCAAATTTAAAAAATTAAAGAATCAGGGTTCATCATAGGAAAATTCAAGGTCGAGGATTGACAAAAATCAACGTTGATTGAATACCCATGAGAATGAACTTTTATTGTGAACTCCAGTAGATTTTCTGTTTTACACACAGAACAAAAATTCTTTGAATGAAAGAAATTTTCTTTCGCTTGAAAGAATTATTTCTTTGCATACCTCCGAAACTATATTTTTTAGTTCAAAGAAATATTTCATCGAAAGCAAATACTTGAATGGTAGGATATATTTCTTTGGTTCGACGAAAACTGTTATACATGTGAAAGAATATTTATTTATTTTGAAACACTGTACCTTTGGCTCGAACTGTAATGTCGTTCAATAAAAGAAGTGCGTTATTGAACCAAAGAAATATGTCTTCCGTGTAACTCAATATTTTTTACCAACTAAGAAATTTGTATTTGTCTGAAAAGAATTTTAATTCAAAACAATTACTCGCCTCTCTTGCGGTAAATAAAAAACAGTGTGCGTGGAGTCCAAGCGCGACAGAAGTAAAACTTGTTGCTTATTATTTATAGATAGAGATAAATTATTAGTATTTTTTTATTGAACAAGAAATAATAATTGGCTATTCCACATTAACGTTTGTTGCTGGGCAGTGAAACAGTCTTCATTCGGGATATCTTCACTAATTTCATAAACTAAAATTTGTTGATTCGCCCTGTCATCGGAAAAACTCATAAATTTTCATGTAGTATAATTGAGGGGGTTAGTGGAAAAGTAGTACAAGTCACAATTTTGATTATTTGAGTTAACTGCAAAAATGCATAGTTAAAGTAAATATCTGTTTCGAACAAAAATGGTATAAGTGTATAATGGTATGGTATGGTTGCCACTTATACCGCTGTTTTTTTCTAAACAGATATTTACTTTAACTATACATTTTTGCAGTTCACTCAAATAATCCAAATTGTGACTTGTACCACTTTTCCACTGACCCCCTCAATTTGTACAGTGGAGTATCGCAGAGATAGTGCAGCCAGATTTTTATATTTCTTTTGTTCACAAAACTAATTAAATAGCTTAATTTGTGTATCTGTTTACGTTTGATGTGTACGTTGATGCGGTAATCGCTAACGTCCCTTGTTAGTGCTTTTCCCATGAAATTAGATCTACGTCCACAGGGACATTGATGACTCATCCAAGAATCCCATACTGACTGCTCATATGTCGCAGTCTTCTTATTTGCACGAAGGGAATTCTTGGTGAAATAAGTCTTTCAGATATTAAATCCAACTCTGTTAAATGGTTTATCTGAATATTTAAATCCATTTGATGTAGCATATGGTGGAATTTTGTTTCAGTTCAATGCAGGAAAACAACACTGGCATGCCTTAAAATTCGTAATGTCAATCTGCGGAAAATCTTGTTGTAGTAACTCGTGATAATGTTCTTGTATGATTTTCAAATCGTTTTTGAACCATAATCTGTTGCAAATATTGCATACATATGGTCAAAACTATTATCTCCAAATTTTTTCTGAAATTCTTTCCGTACCCTTTCGTGGGCTGTAAAATCACTGTATGGAAAAATTGTGTTCGTAGGATCAGGTAACTGATTTTCTGGTGGTGTTTTCATAGGTTCTAATAATGCTTGTGATGACGCGACAGTCGGTATATCAGAACCCTCTGTTGAGGCATTTGCATTGGCTGCATTCCATAATGCCTTTTTTCACGCCCTGTACTCTCGTATCCGTTCACTGGCACTTTTTGGCGCCTTTTTTGGCGGTTTATTTTCACGTTGTCTTTGATAATACGCCTTATTTGTTTCTGACATTTTATTATTTTTAGTCATGATGTTAAATCACGATCTCCATTTAGCTGAATAACACCAAAGAACAAAAAAACACTCCACTCAAAAATAAATTACACTTATAAAGTCACTCTCATAAGTCTATAAGTCCTTTTGATATTTCAAATCATAGTATTTACATAACAAATATAAATTACACTTATAAAGCTAACCTCTCGAGCCTGTAAGTCTTTTTTACATTTTAAATCACACTATTCACATGAAAATAAATTGTACTTATGAAGTTAATTGCACAAATTAGTAACTCTTTTCCATATGAATAAATAAATTGTAGATACTGCAAATAAAATAGTAAAAATATGGTAGTGTCAATCGTCAGCCGTTACGAAAACTGAGGAGTAGACAAACATAAGCAGTGTTACGAGAATTCAGTAGCATCATTGCTGCGTCATTTCTACCTCTCCCCTGCCGTCACCCCACCCGACCGTTACAACTAGCATATAGCATGCTACGCTACGTACCTATCCCTCCCCTGCCGTCTTCCCGTTCGACCTCTAGCGCATGCATCGGTATGGTGTCGCCGCTGACACACTCTCTTCGCGCGGTCTCTCACGGGTCGGTATGCTTCGAGCAAAAACCGCGCTCGGTATCCGTGCAGCATACCGACTGGTTGTTGCTCTATACATTTTGTATCGATGCTCGCGCACGGGTCGGCGTAGCATCGGCGCGAAGCGGTTTGTACTCGGTATGTTGCGTGCAACATCACCAATCAGTCGCGTCTCGACATTTGCAGGCTGTAATAGTCTAAGATCCGAACTAGAGACGTTCTTCACCGATCTGCTTACCGGATGAAAAGTATTTTTTATCAAACATAATACGTCAATGAATATATCGCGAATGGATAGGCTAATAAAATATGCTCAAGACTACCCTTAAAACTATATAAACAGGTGAGCTGATATGAGCAATTTGCACCGATCTGCTTACCAATTAAACTATATATGAAAATAAAGATAATTTTATTGCAAACACGATGGTATAACCCTACCTGCAAAAAATCGGTCATGAATCACGGTTGTAAGAGGCTTTGAAGTTTATCGGAGCTAGCCAAGATGCGCGTACTACAGGCAAATTTGCTATAGGACGCAACGTAGGAAGTGGGCGCGACGCGACGGTTAGATGAGAGAGAGTGCGTACATGCTGCTTCCTCGTACGATTGAAAAAGATAACACTACTAAAATGCCGAGAAAAAGCGACTACGAGCGACTCGCTGTTTACATCCCTCAGTTTGCGGAAAAATACGTGCTCCATTATTACATAAATGTAATGTAGTGTTATCTTTTTCAATCGTTATTTTTTTCAATCAATGACTGTTGGATTCCTGGTAAAATATTTTCGTTCAAGATTCAACTAACTTTGCATTTTTATTTTTGCCTGTCCGGAAGGGACAATTTATTACTTTATGGCTCTTTCTCGAAAGTAGAAACAGAAAAAGGGCAAAAACGTTCTTACCGGGTTTTCGTGTGAAAGTTTTTTCCGAACATGTGATAACCAGACAGTCGAGGCGATGGCTCATGGGGTGGCTGCCACGCTCATCTCCAGGTATACTTGTAGTCGCCAATCGTCTATTTTTTAATTCTTCTTGGAGTCTTTGCGTTGTTTAGGTTACTGTTATATAAAATCTGGGCACTCTCTTATTCCAGCAACATACAAGTTTTTGGAAAGCTATAATATTGTATTTGTTGTAATATTGTTGTAATATTTGTAAAAATTGTTATTTTATTCATTGTTTTATAATAAAGTTTTTTTACACCGCCAATTTGTTAATGATTTTTGTGAGGAACGATTCGACAGAGAAAACCTAGGGGCTGCGGGTCGTTAACGGAACATCCCGCGTGACGCACGGAAGACCATACCGATCGTCCGACTAACAGGACACGGACGCTACCTGCGAACGCACGGTGATCGGCTCGGAATAAGGGACGAGCCGGTCATAAGGACGGGCCGGGCAGCGCGGAAGGCATTCTCTCTTTCGACCATCGCTAGAGCTACTTCGGCGAGGAGCCGAAGTCGAGTTTTAGTCGCGTTATCAATAAACTATTCCTTTCGGAGAAATATTCACTACAGATCAGAAGTGGGATTGCTCACGTGTCGCGTAAGTGCCAATCAGGGAATTCTCGTATCGAGCCGTGTCAACCGTCTTCCCCGTTCTGTCACCATGGATGGCAGGAGTGAACGCATCCATAGTCGTTCGCGAAGCCCGAGGCATCTGCGAACGTCAAGCCCCGAGCGACGTCGGTGCAGGTCAAGAAGCTCCGAGGGAAGCAGGCGGCGTCGAGGGAATCCAAGGAGTTCCGAGTTCAGCAACCGTGATCGCAGCAGATCCGGAAGTTCGCAACGCCGTGGACGACGCCGGGATAGCAGGCGGAGTTCAGCGAATCGTCTTGGAGGGAGACGTCGCAGCAGGAGTCATGTCCGCGACAGTCATCGCCCGAGCAGACGATCTGCTCACCATCTCCGAGAACGTTCACGAGGGTCTCACGGCCGGAGCAGTAAACGAGAAAGGCAAGAGGATAAACGAGACCGGTATCACTCCAGATCGACCGACAGGCACTGGGGAAAAGTGCCAGAGCATCAAGGGTGGCAGAACCCCGGCCGACCGGGAGATCAATCGACGGGCGCTGGTGACGATCGAACGCCAAGTAGTGATACGACATCTGGTGAGTCCGATCTTGCAAGGTTGACCGAGGTGCTGTCGGCGTTGATTAAGGATAATACGACGGGTTCTAATAAGTATATAAACGAGAAAATTTTGCCGGAATTCGATCCGGAAAAAAAGAGTCGAGAGATGTACGGACTAATGTATAAGTGGCCTGACGCTCACAAACTATTTCTATCACAATTGAAACTACAAGGGATCGCTAAAAGATGGTTCGACGGGCTGAGGCCTCCTCCAGTGTCTTGGGAGGCATTCAAAGTAACTTTAATCAGACAGTTTTCGGGGGAAGAAAATTTCGAGAGACTGTTTGAGCTTGCTGATACATTCAGGAGTACACCCGGTCAGAATTTACAAGTCTACTGCTTCGAGAAAATAAAGAGGATAAACAAACTAAATTTAGATATCCCGGAATCAAAAATTGTAGAATTTGTAGTACACGGAATACACGACGATCAGGTACGGCTGAGTCTCAAAACAGCTAAGAAACATTCGATAGCGGATTTGAACGAATGTTTGGAGACTCTCGCGACGGATAAACCTAGGGAATCAAAATTCTTTAGCGAGTCGAAAGTGAAGAAACATTATTCCGATTCAAGTACGCTAAAATCTAGGAATCCGCGGCTCGATTCAAACGGCTGTTTCCATTGTGGGAAAAGGGGTCATAGAAGGGCGGATTGCCCAGAATTAGCGGGTGAGGGGAAGGACGTAGGCGAGTCAGGTCTAGCCAAGGGTACCGTTAGAAAAGGTGTTGGCAGTGATTCATCCAGAGACGATAAAGTCAAGCGTTTTAAATGTAACCACTGCGGGGAGCCAGGCCATACCGAGAAATTTTGCTTCGCTAGAATTAATAAGGAAACTAAGGGTAAAGAAAAGAGAGCCCAGAAGGAAGGGGCAGCATGACTAGACGACAGGGTTGCCTCGGCACCACAGGAAAGACAACCGCTAGACGTATTACAGATTCAACCCGGCACCGTTAGTAAACCAGTAAAGCCTTGCGTGTTGGGTAACGAAGAAAAAATTTGTACAGTTGACTTAGGAGCTCAATGCTCAATCATTCGAGAGTCTCTTGCACGCCAATTAAAATTAAAGTTCTATAAAACAAGCATAGTATTATCAGGATTCAACCATTCGCTAGTTGCTCCCTTAGCTCGTTCTAAATTGAAAGTTCTTATCGACAACATTCCATTCAGAATTGAAGTTTTCCTGGTCGCTGACGACGATTTATCGTCCGAAATCTTAATCGGCAGAAACACTGTAAGTAAACCCGGAGTGCAAGCGATATCTAATTACCGAAGAGTGACCTTTTCAATGGATAACGTGAGTAGTAACAAAGAACCGTTAGAAGTAAACGGAATAGACATTAGCAGTTTGAAACCTATTGAGGAACACGATCTTATCGGCGTAGATTTGAGTGAGGAATTGAAGACCCGATTACTAAAATTATTAAATAAATACCGGGCGTGTGTCTCACTTAACTTAAAGGAATTGGGGTGTACCAATGCGGCGGAAATGAAAATCGAATTAATGACCGACACACCGGTTTTTCATAAAACCCGCCGCGTACCTCCATTACACCGAGAGAAAATTAAGGAAATCGTAGACGAACTCGTCGAGTGTGGGATTGTCCGCGAAAGTTCTTCTCCTTACGGTATCCCGACCGTATTAGTAGGTAAGAAAACTGGGGACAGTCGTTTGGCAATAGATTATCGCGGTCTCAATAAAATTACAAAGCGTATTCAGTATCTATTGCCGTTGATCGACGAACAAATCGACCAACTCAGCAAAAAAAAGGTCTTCACTTCCTTAGATTTAAAGTCAGGATTTTACCAAATCCCTATGCACCCAGATTCGGTGGAAAAAAACTGCATTTGTGACACCGGTTGGTCACTGGGAATTTTTACGTATGTCATTCGGTTTAGTTAATGCACCAGCGGTCTTCCAAAAAACAATGAATAAGCTAGTAAAAGGAAGCGCTTTAGTATATCTCGATGACGTGTTACTTCCAACGAAAACTGACGAGGAAGGGTTTGAATTATTGGAAGTAATACTAAAGGAATTCCTGAAAAATAAACTAACAGTGAACCTCGCTAAATGCAGATTTTTCCAACGGAAAATCGAATACTTAGGGCGCGAAATATCGAGTGAGGGAGTCCGTCCGGGATATCGTAAAATCGAGGCGGTCCTGAATGCCGATATCCCTAAAGACGTGAAACAAATCAGACAATTTCTCGGACTTGCGGATTACTTTCGTAAATTTGTTCGTGACTTCGCCAGGAAGGCGGCACCACTTACCAATTTATTGAGGAAGGATACCCCTTGGGCATGGGGTATTGAGGAACAAAAGGCCGTGGAGAGCATCAAAACGGCATTGTCTAGCAGACCCATTTTGGCAATTTTCGACCCCACGTGTGAAACTGAGGTACACACTGACGCTAGCGCGGTAGGGCTAGGGGCAATATTATTTCAAATTCAAGGGAATGTCAAACGAGTAATTGCATACTTCAGCTGCAAAACAACTCCTGAGCAGCAAAGATATCACTCATACGATTTAGAGAAACATTTCCGTGTTTATTTGTTAGGCATTAGATTCAAGGTCGTAACAGATTGTAACGCTGTGCGAGCTACAGCTAACAAAAAAGACATCCATCAACGAGTTGCTCGATGGTGGGTATACTTGCAGGATTATGATTTTGAAATAGTCTACCGTCCGGGTACTCAAATGTCTCACGTCGACTATCTGAGTCGCTACCCCGTAGATTGTTTAGCTGTCGATATTACCGAAAGCGAGTGGATTAAGGCAGCTCAATTACAGGATCCCGAAATTGAAGTAATATTTAAAATATTAAAATCAGGAGATATCCAACCGAGCACTCAGCAGTACTTTAATAAGTACGTGCTTAAAAGGGGGGTAATTTTCCGCAGAACCGAGGAGGGGAACAGATGGCTAGTACCTCGTATGTCGCGATTTCAAGTCGTTAAATTGTGCCATGATGAACAAGGGCATTTCGCCATTGAAAAGACATTAGAGAAGGTTTGCGAAAATTACTGGTTCAAAGGCATGAGGAGGTTTGTTTCGAAATATGTTAACTCATGCTTAAATTGTTTGTACTATAAGAAGTCGACGGGTCGTAAACCTGGACTATTAAACCCGATTGAGAAGGTGTCAATTCCTTTCCATACCATTCATCTAGACCACGTGGGACCATTTGTATTGAGTAAGAGTAGAAATACCCAAATTCTTGTCATTGTCGAAGCGTTCACCAAATTTTGTATACTCGAACCTGTTCGGAATACGTCTACTAAAGGAGTATTGAAAGCACTAGGTCAAATGATTGCAATTTTCGGCGTACCAAGTCGTATCATAAGCGACCGAGAGGATCAGCGTTTACGTCGCACAGGTTCAAAGCTTTCTGTATCGAGTATGGCATTAAACACGTACTTAATGCCGTAGCTACACCTCGTGTCAACGGTCAATGTGAGCGCATGAATCGTACGGTCTTGAGTTCTCTTTCAGCCACTTGTGCTGGAGGAGACGAGGTATTATGGGACCGTCATGTAAAAAAGGTCCAGAGTACCATCAATAGCTCAACCAATAGGACTACGAGGATGACACCAACTCAGCTACTCTTCGGGTTCAAACCACGAAGCATGGCGGATGCTAAGCTGATCGCGGAGATCCAGGATACCCTAGATCAGGTCGATCTGCGAGGGCTGAGGGAGGCTGCTAAGGCGTCCACGGATGCTGAGCAAGCGGAGCAGAAGAGGCGGTTCGATACCGCAGATTCAAGCCGCCTAAGTATGCTATATGGGACGTAGTTATGGTAACTGCTGAACCTAGAGCAACCGGAGACAGCTGGAAGCTATTGGCGAAGGCGAAGGGACCCTTCAAGGTAACCGCTGTGCTTCCTTACGATCGGTACGAGGTACAGGATCTGCGGGATTTGAGGAAGGCGGCCAACCAACGCAGCGTGGTGGCTGTGGACAGTATGCGGAGATGGGTCACGTTTGACGCCATACAGTAGCGGGTGAGTCGCCGTAATTGTGCTGAGACAATTAGACGGTTATTTGGCTGTACATACGCTGCAGAGTTGTATAGTGGTTTGGCCGGATTACACTGAGGTGCACTGACGTGTAAATGGGCTATGTTTGATCGTTCTGCGCTGCGGCGTGGACGGCAGTTGTTTACATTACTCCGCTGAGGCGCGGTAAGGGGGGTCGTGTTGTACTGCAGTGCAATAGACCAGGGATCGGATCGTGCTGCAGACGATCGGTCAGTTCTATTTTCTCCGTAACCTAGCCCGAAGATGCGATCCTGGTCAGGTCGTGTCGTTGAAGGGCGGGCCAGGTGGGACCCAGCCGTACCCTAGCCCTGATGTATGATCCTGGTCAGGTCGTACTGTGGAAGGGTAGGTCATGCTGGACCAATACTTCCTACCCCAATAACCCATCCTTAGTGCGCATTTCTGGAATTTGCATTGGTGCAGTACTCGTCATGACGGAACTGATCACTCCGCCATATTGGCAAGGTATTGAGTCAATTCAAAGGCCTCTTGTTCTACATAAAGAATTACTAAGTTCATGAAAGTAATTGCGAGGAACGATTGGACATATTGCAGGAAAATTGATACACGTCGAGGACGACGTGGCTGTCAGTCTGGCCGAGTGTGAGGAACGATTCGACGGAGAAAACCTAGGGGCTGCGGGCCGTTAACGGAACATCCCGCGTGACGCACGGATGACCATACCGATCGTCCGACTAACAGGACACGGACGCTACCTGCGAACGCACGGTAATCGGCTCGGAATAAAGGACGAGCCGGTCATAAGGACGGGCCGGGCAGCTCGGAAGGCATTCTCTCTTTCGACCATCGCTAGAGCTACTTCCCCGATAGCAAAGTGGCACCACAGTGACTGCACCCTGCTTTCACGCGGTGCATTCGAGTGCATGCACTGGGGTGTCCATCTGTCTGTGCACCGTGAAGCCACACTGCAGTCACGCAGTGTAAGTACGATGGTAAAAGTAGAATTTTGCAAAAAGGGGGCGATAAAGTAGGATTTCCCGCCTGCCTTATCCGCCTACTAGAGAGAGAGAGAGAGAGAGAGAGAGAGAGAGTGTCGGTTTTTTTTTCTCAAACCCGACCCGGCCAGGACTCGAACCTGCGATCTTTAGAAGACTGGGAACGCTTCTCGCATTCTACCAATTGCGCCATCGACTCTTTATGGTGGAAGTCGACTAAGTTATACATATAATATCGATACCTGAAAGCAACAGTACTGTAACTAGTGAGATAAAGCCGAAAGCCGATTTCGAGCTATGTCAAACGTAAACTAAATTTTAAATATTTTTGCCGAGATATCTCAGTGTTGCATTGTGTAAAGGCCGATTTATATATATATATATCTCATTAAATTTTTAAAAATAATTTGATACTTTCTTTTTCAAAACAGTAGCGATTATGATAATTAATTATTCATTATTTATGAAATAATTCAGTACAATTTGCACTGTTTGAAACATTATTATAATATCAATTTTGTTATTTTCTAATTTAAAAATTCTTCTATCGGGGTGTGAAATCAATTAATTGTAAATTTACAACCGCACACATCCGCAGATCAAAATTTGTAACTAGTCACAAATTGCTTTCTGGGAACAAACCTATTATTATATCAATTTTGTTATTTTCTAATTTAACACATTCGCTGTCATTTTTAGATTGATTGCATCGCGCTCAGTGCCGGTAACAGACTGAATAATTATATGTAATGTGCACGTCAATGTGTCTCCGATCGGAGCCGGCGGCACAGGCGCGAAGTGTCGACTGGCTCCGATCGGAGCCGGCGGCAGCAAACGACGTGTTAAAAATTTTGTGAAGACAATGAAGTTACCGACATTCATGGTCGGTAAATTTACGAAGTGTGCACGTCAAAAAGGCACCTTGACTGCACTGAGTGTAACTACTGTGTCTTTACGCTGTGAACCACTCAGTGTGTTCACTGTGTAACCACGGTGCTTTTAGTTTGTGTACGCCACGCGATCACGCCACGGTGAGACCATAGTGGTGCCACTACGTGGCAGCACTGCGTGCGGCTAGCGTGTAAATCCACGCTTTGCTGTCGGGGTTCGGCGAGGAGCCGAAGTCGAGTCTTAGTCGCGTTATCAATAAACTATTCCTTTCGGAAAAATATTCACTACATTTTTTATCGCTCTCTAAAAAATGTAATTTTTCTGTTTGTTTGCTGTGGTATTTTTATAGAATAGATAAAATTTATCGAATAATTATCACTAACATATTATTATTCTGTGATAGAAATATTAATATTTCCCCATCCATATATTTAATTGAAATATTTGAAAAATCTTTCTCACATTTTAATATTTTATATTTAATTTAAAGTAATTAAAAGTTTACTGCCAGTACCTACTCCATCGTAGTCGCTTTTTCTCGGCATTTTAGTACCTAGTGTTATCTTTTTCAATCGTACGAGGAAGCAGCATGTACGCACTCTCTCTCATCTAATCGTCGCATCGCGCCCACTCCCTACGTTGCGTCCTATAGCAAATTTGCCTGTAGTACGCGCATCTTGGCTAGCTCCGATAAATTTCAAAGCCTTACAACCGTGATTCATGACCGATTTTTTGCAGGTAGGGTTATACCATCGTGTTTGCAATAAAATTATCTTTATTTTCATATATAGTTTAATTGGTAAGCAGATCGGTGCAAATTGCTCATATCAGCTCACTTGTTTATATAGTTTTAAGGGTAGTCTTGAGCATATTTTATTAGCCTACCCATTCGCGATATATTCATTGACGTATTATGTTTCATAAAAAATACTTTTCACCCGGTAAGCAGATCGGTGAAGAACGTCTCTAGTTCGGATCTTGTACTATATATAAGCATCTAGGCAGTCGGGCTTTCCCGGTCGAACCTCCCGTTGGGGTGTACCAAGGACGGTCTACACTCCCTTACACACACATGTTCGTATTTTGTCTGCTTATCAATGGCTTAACGAGTCTGACTAGTTGAGAAAAGAATTTTTTGACATTCTATACAGTGCCTTAAACTTATCATTTTCACTCAATTCCCCTGCTGCTATAAATAGTCTGCTACCATAGTTGCGTTCAATGTATGGATGGACCAAAAATATCTTTTTTCTTTAATTTCTGAAATAATTATAAATTACAATAATATCTTCATCACTCGAATCACTAGACGTAGACATGTTACCTACTACTTTCCGCCGCGGAATGGCACGAAATGAAATGTAGACGCGCGTTTTATTTTAAAACAAGTGATTCAATGTTTTATTTATAAATAAACTTTTCTAAGAAAACTGCGAGAATCGACCGAATATAATGATTTAAAAAATGTTGAACTTTTGCAGCAACACACAAAAAACAATGCAAGGGAAACTCCAGGTCATGGAAGAAGAAATGCGTGCCACGCGACGTGAGCTGCTAAGGCAACCAGAAGCACTGCAGAATTACAAAGAACTTGGATAGCCAATTTCTAGAATTGAAGATTTTCACGCACTTGAAAATGACGAAGAAAAAGTGGAAAAATTTGTAAGTTTCTGTAGAAGCTTGCTATTTCACGTTAACGTTCTTTTCGCCATCAATATTTATTCATTTTTCAAATTTGATTTGCAGCGCGAATATCTTCTTTCATTGGAAGGAGGCACAACTCTAGGTAACACAATCAGAGAATTTACGAAAGCAACAATGACGGATGAATTCGTGTCGAAACATATC
Organism: Xiphydria camelus; assembly: GCA_963678675.1. NCBI lineage: Eukaryota > Metazoa > Arthropoda > Insecta > Hymenoptera > Xiphydriidae > Xiphydria > Xiphydria camelus. Next base: position 17,881,917 of record OY783195.1, read on the forward strand.
ACCTGGTGCCAACAGAAGAAGGAAAAAATACCGTATATATCATCCCAAATTGAACAAGCAGATATACCGACATTGCCGAAACTTTACCGACGGTCAAGAATTTTATAGTTAGAGTTGGCTTGAGAAGAGTGCGCTGTGTATGCTGCGTGAGAGCGAAAAGTGTCAAACGTCTGATTTCCCGATAGCTGTTAATTCAAGAGATCGAAGTGTTTCGTCTATTATTCAATACTTCGATTTTCCGAATTGACAGCTATCGGGAAATCAGACGTTTGACACTTTTCGCTCTCACGCAGCACACACAGCGCACTCTTCTCAAGCCAACTCTAACTATAAAATTCTTGACCGTCGGTAAAGTTTCGGCAGTGTCGGTATATCTGCTTGTTTAATTTGGCATGATACATACGGTACAATTCCGGGCTAGTAATATTAGCATCGCCGAATTTTATGGTAAGTTGTAGAATTTTTTTGAAAAATGATAAATAATTGAGAAAAATGTGATGGCGTAAATACAACAACTGATAAATTTTTGTGTTTAGGTGCCATCATCCGAATGGATCGTTTTAAGAAAAAAATTACAATCTCCATGTACGAGCAAAAGGTGAAAATTGGAATCAGAAACGCACAGCAACGGTTTTACATGGCTTCGCAGGAGCACCAAAGGAATAAAGCAGGAGCTGCAGAGACTGACACATCACAGAAGGAAAACCGTTTTGAAAGATACGAAGTTGTTGCCGCAGATCTGTGATAATAAATCTGTATTTGTAGAGTGGCGGGGCTAATTGATCTAAGTGCCAAAAACATTTTTCCCAGAAAAATAAGAAAAACTGCCCATTAGTGAAACAGTTTCCAGGCTCAGTAAATCGACAAAAAAATGAATGTATCTTATTCTTATCCATCGTTTTCTGCAAGGCGCTTGTTGCGGCCACTGACAGTGGCCTCACGTCTCGAAGCGCTTGGTACGTCGGGTCACTCTGAGTGGCCTCGCGTCGCGAAAGGGTTAAATCACATAGTGTTCTGCAGTGGCATTGGCACATATATCATTTTGCAGAAAAAAATCCGAAATGATGAAATTTTGGCACTTACAATTGTTACTTGTTAGATCAATTAGCCCCGCCACTCTACATTTATTAAGTGTAGTTATTAAATGTAGTTATTAAGTGTAGTTAATCTAGTTTATTATATTTCAATAAATATTACTAAACAATTATTTTCCTATTTTTTAATTATTATATAGAAATTTGGACATTTCTTGTATACCTGCAAAAGAATACCTTTTCCTACATTAGAGAGACACCTAAAAGTTACCTAGTGCTAGAATACTTTTTGCGCACCTGCAGAAGAATACCTTTTACTACATTAGATAGGCACCTAAAAGTTACCTAGTGCTAGGATACCTACTTCTTGCGTACTTGTGCATGGTTTCTACTTATATAGCAGAATTAAACAGCCTGACGACGCACTCCTTTTGAAAGCTCAAAAGGAAGTCACATCATGCATTTAAGTGATTCGCTGCAACTAGTGTACTTTTAGGAAACTTTTATTACTTGCTTATATATTAGTCTTCAACTAATTTACTATAAATGATACTTAGTCGGATATTGAGAGGAGAGATCTAGGCAAGATTGCAAAGTACACTTCTTGATCACAATATGGAAACTAGTTGTGCTACTTGGGGATGGAACAGTGGAAAAACAATTGCTTTGAAGTATTAAATGAGACAATTTTCAACCGAGATAGTTTAGATGACTTATTTATTTCTTTATAAACAAATTATAGATGAAAACAATTACATTCCGAGAAAAGAATAGTATATAATAGAAAAGTATAGTAAATATTAGGTGTACAACTTTGCTTCCGCTGTTTTCCTATAGATGGCTTACGAGAAAAACGGCGGAGGCAAAATTGTACACCTAATACATATATTGAAGAATGTGCATAAGATCTTCTGTATATATACAATGATGAAGATACTCTACGTATGTACATGAAATGAATATCCGCTCGTTATGGTATGGTGTATATGACTCATATATCCATCTTGTATATTCTATGTATATTCGTGAAAGGTACGAATGCAAAGATAGGAATGTATATGCATTTGCATACATTTCATGTACCTATATACCTTTCACGAATGTATAATAGATAGAATATACAAGATGGATATATGGGATCGTTTATAAAAGCGTTATGTACATACCTGGCATATCATTTATGGATATTATAAGTATATTCGTAAACGATATGCACATATACAGTGGGGATCCAAAAATTTGGGCACCGTAAGGACTGCCCAGATTTCTAAGCCCACTGTCGTAGGCGAGATTCATGAATGGTGGGTATACTGCAAGTATGCTTTTAGTGTACGCAGACATCTTTAGAATTGAAGTGTGTATACTGCAGTGGGCCGTCCCAACTATATTGCTCCTCGCTTGAATACCGACAGAATAACCGGAGAGAGGGCACGAAAGTAGGAGATTTCCAAATTTCTGGGTGCCCAAATTCTTGGATTCCTACTATAATTACATATACAGTCAACTCTCGTTATAAGGCCGCTCGTTATAAGGCCGCTTCGCTCGAGCGTCACCCCATCACGGCGTTCTAAACGTTTCTACTCTCGTTATAAGGCCGCTCGTCAGTGCGAGCTACTTTGGTCCTGGGGTCCTTCTAAACGAAAGTAAGAAACCGTTTGAGGGGTGACGCAAGGAGTGGGGAAAGCCATTTCTCAGAATGTGCCTCTCCTACAGCCCCTGCACCGGCCTTATAACGAGAGTTGACTGTACATTCATATACACTTACGTAAGGTATCCTACGCGTATACGTCATGAAATACATATACAGGGTGTTCCGAAACTATCATGCCAAAATTTGAGGGTTGGTAAATCTCGCCAAAACAAACGTTTTTTACCTATAAACCCGTAGGCGCATGCGCTTTGGTTCAGTGATAATAGCACATTAGAGTCCGCGCAGTGGTAGCCACCTCGAACACGAAGAAACGTGTTTGTACCGGAAACCGTGTAATTAAATGACATAAAAACACAAGGACTGTTTGGCAGAATGTATGAAAAAACATGTTTTACTTTAAAAGATGCTCAAAATTCCGACCATCCGCTTCAATATATGCGTGACAGCGCCATACCATTTCCTCGTGAACATGTTGAAAAATTCCTGGCATTTCTTGAACTTCAGCAGCAGCCGCAACAATCCTTTCTACCAACTCTTCCTCTGTTCAACTGGAGTGTCGTACACAAGAGTTTTCATGTGACCCCATAAAATAAATCGCATTTGGTCAAGTCTAGTGAACTTGTGTATTTTAAACTTTTTGTCTAGTGACACCCGTAGTACCGAAACAAGGCGCATGCGCCTATGGGTTTATGAGCAAAAAACGTTTTATTGTTATGTATATACCTGGTATATCCTTCATATATGTTCTAGGTTATTCATGAAAGGTATATATAGGGTGAACCAGGTTAAACGTCATTAATTTTGATATGTTATAGAACAACAAAAATAAAGTAGACTTTCATAAGAAATTTTTTTTCAAAAATGTTTACTAACAAAGATACAGGGTGTCAAAAGTTGTGAAAAAATTGTTTTCTCATCATAATTTCTAAACTACTGGATCGATTTCGAAATAATTGAAAGAAATTCTCCAGTAGCGTAGATACTGGGGGCCGTTACCTCCTTCCCCCCCCTCCCAATCTTCGGCGCCACTAGATATTTTGCAAAGAAAATTAAATTATAGGATTCTCCGTTTAATTTAGAGACAAAAATCACCCTTGCAACTTTTTGATTTATGGCTTCGTTTTGAGATATTTATTTTAATTTATGGGGTTGCGAGCAGGCCAAAACTAGGTTGAACGTTATTAATTATGATATGTGATAGAACAAGAAAAAAGTACTTTCATAAGAAAATTGTTTTCAAAAATGTTTCCTAACAAAGACAGAGTTTAGAAGTTATGATGAGAAAACCATTTTTTTCGAAACTTTGACACCTTGTATCTTTGTTAGGAAACATTTTTGAAAAAAATTTTCTTTTGAAAGTCTACTTTATTTTTGTTGTTCTATAACATATAAAAATTAATGACGTTTAACCTGGTTCACCCTGTACATACAACATACCTAAATATATGTACGTCTATGTATGTACACAAGATATTTTTTGTATATAGTACGAGTAATCATACAGTTGCTTAAATGTACACATAATTCTTCTTCCATTATTATTCGTTTATCACATTGAAGGGCGACGATGCTGTACGGCGTCCATTTAAATGTGCTGAAAAGTAGCACAACGCTGTATCGCCCCCCCTTCAACGTGTTAAAAGACTTAATATAAAAACGCATAATATATGTATGTATTGTATATCATATACGTTTTTAACTCTGCGTTAGTGCTGTAGTGTGGTACACCCCAACTAATTATAATTTATAATATTTTCAAAGACATTTGCCACTAAGCGGTAATCCTGCAGGTACCTTTCGGGTGCATATCGACCTACTTACCAGGCCAACCGAATCAGTTTTGTTGTTGCGGCTGTCTGAGTAGCATTGAATTTTGTCCGTTTGGGGTTTTACTAACTCCACCGCACTACTCGTGTAACTTATTTGTGCTGCGCACCGTGTGATACTTTGTGGGATTTTGAAAAAAAAAGGTAGGATATTATATTTTCACTCAGAAGGCGTGATAATAAATTATTTCATATTTTGTTTAGCCCTTAACCAAAAATGAGCAATAAAACTTATGAAAAAGAGCAAGAAATGCTACGAAAATATGTATATGGATGATGTTCTATCCAAGCTAGATAATGAAAGCACCCACGGCCAAAGCGAGACGTTCTTAGAACATAGTAATGGCGATGCAGACAGTAATGAGGACTATCTAGAAGAAAGCGAGCATGTAACAGACAGCGAGCAAAATACTGATGACCAAGAATTGGAAAAAGGACGTGAAGGACCAGAACACTCAGAGCTTACTGGAATGTTTTCAAGGAAATAATATATTTGGAAAAGATGGCAAAACCAAATGGCTCATAAATGTTTCAAAAAACAATATTCGTACTAGAAGTCATAATCTAGTCACCCATCTTCCCGGTCTTAAAGGAGATGCGAGAAATGCTAAGTCGGAAACAGAATGCTGGTCTTGTTTTTTTACTCCAGAACTTCTTGAAACTTTAGTCATATGTACCAATATGTGCATACAAAGACAAAAAGAAAAATGTAAAGAGTCTGTTCGAACTAAAGATACAGATCTCTGTGAAATAAAGAGTGTTTTGGGCCTGCTTTACCTAGCAGGTATTTTCAAGTCTAATCGCCAGAACCTTGAGGATCTTTGGTAAACTGGTGGAACCGGAGTTGACATTTTTCGAGCCACAATGAGTCTCCAGCGATTCCGCTTTTTACTTACCTGTCTTCATTTTGATGATCTCAACACTCGCAAGGAAAGAAAAATGGTGGACAAATTCGCACCATTCCGATTTTTTTTTCAAACGTTTGTGGAAAATTGTAAAAATAATTATACATCGTAGGAATTCGTAACCATCGACGAAATGCTTCCATCATTCAGGGGACGATGCTCTTTTAGGTAATATTTACCTAACAAGCCGTCCAAGTTTGGAATTAAAATTTTTGCTTTAGCTGATAGTAAGACCTTTTGTGTTACAAGTATGGGAGTTTACACAGGCAATCAATCAGAGAGGCCCTTTCAGCTAAATAATTCTCCTGAAGAAGTTGTGAAAAGACGTATTACTCCTATTTTTCTGGAACAGGGAGGAATCTAACGATTGACAATTGGTTTATGAGTTACCCACTTGCTTTGGATCTAATAAATCAGCGTAATTTGACTGTAGTTGGTACAGTCAGGAAAAATAAAAGGGAGCTTCCTCCAAGTTTGAAAAATATTAAAACCCGTAAAGAAAATTCATCTGTATTTGCATTTTAAGGAAAAATTACTGCGGTGTCTTATGTGCCAAAAAAGGGAAAGAATATAATACTATTTATAGTACAATGCTTCATGATGATGCTATAGATGTGGAAACCGCTGACTTAAAACCGGAGATTATCATCCTTTATAATCGTACCGAAAGTGGTGTTAACACTGTAGACCAACTCTGCGTTTCGTATGATTGCTCTAGAAATAGTAGAAGATGGCCGTTAACCCTATTTTTTAGGTTGATGAAAGTTGTAGGAATAAATGCCAGAGTAACTTTTCATTTGAACAACAACAACAAATATAATTCGGCGGAGCTTTTAAAAAAATAGGTCTGGATTTGATTGCTGATAGTTTAAAACAAAGAGCGGTAAATCCTAGAATACCTAAAAATTTAAGACAAACAGTAGCCAATTTGTCAAACATTTCCCAAGCTTCGAACTCCCGTAAATGTTCTAGAGAATGTACCCCTAGCAGCGCTGCGCGGAATGCCCAAGAGCAAAAGACCGTAAAACAAAATACACATATCAAATTTGCAAAAGTATTTTTATTTAGATCATACAGTTCCTTTGTGCTGCACATGCATGATGCAAAACCATAACGAATAGAATACTTTTGAATTTTAAAAGCTTATTTTATTTTAATTTCTAATATTTTTAAAATGTTTGTTATTTTTTAGTTAGTTAAGTTAGTCGAGCAAGATTTTTAATAAAGCATTGAAATCTGTATTATTCCAACTTAATAAAGTAAATAATTTATAATCTTTTTCGTTTTTTTTATAATTTTTATATAGAGTAAAAGTGGGAGAATATAGCAACATAAAATATAAAGGTTCACATTTTAATGACTAACGCTCCCAGCTGAAATATGATTACAGCACCTTAGAGCTTACACATATAGGTAGGTATGTGTCGTGAGCCGCCCGTTGCTTTTCCCCAGAAAAAAATATTACAAGCAAAAATGTTCAGTGATACATTATTGCCATATTACCAGCTATCGTAAGTAATATGGTAACATGCTATTTCCGTAAAAATTATAACAAATTATGTTATGAGATTAAAAACAAAATATATTCATTAAGTTCGAGGCATCTAAAGCAAACGCAAAAATGGGTAATACACCGCTGCTTGGGGTAATATGTCGCAGTCCAAAATTATAACGCATATTACCCCACAATAAGTATTATAAAAATAAAAATAAAAACACTTATTTATAAGATACGTATAACTGAATATTTCGCCACAAAAAAGTAAGGTTACGAATCATATTTTGGTATACTCCTACTAAAATTGATCAAATCTACTTGAAACTTCCTTCACCACTATATGTAACTTAACATAAGACATTTTTTAAACGTTATTTACCCTTACACTGACGTTATTCACTAAAAAAAAACTAATAAATTTGATTTGTAAATAATTCACGCGTGGTTACTGTCTCACACTAATATGTTAATAGGACCATTGATGCCAACTGTTGGCTTTGAAACAAACTATCGAACTGCGGCGTATTAAGCTGTGTGAAGTTAGCACCCCTACCTTCGAAATTTACAAATCTGAATACACCAAGGTAGGACCAATTTTTGACCAAGAATGACCATTAAATTTTTTCATTTGACCACCTTTCGTTTAGGAGATATAGCAGTTTTTTACCTGGGGGTGCTAACTTCACGCTGGCACCCCCACCTTCAAAATTCACTAATTTGAATACACCATATACCCAGCGCGGCATATTCCCCAACTTTACTCTATGAATTATTGTATGGGGTTTCGCAAGCCCCACCGCACTACTCACGTTACATTTAGCCATAGCACTAACACAGGGTTAAACGATAAAGTAAATGTATATTAAATGTACTTGATAAGCGGAATTTACGACGTATATTACATCCCAATATTGCATATTTATTAGGTGTATAAATAAGTTTTAGGACACTCCCATTCCGTGTCATACATGTAATTCAAAGTTACCGCTTACATATGATATGGTGACACTTGGTGCTATGTAGTATCGAAACATAAGGGGGAGTCATAGATATAATCTTTAAATTCTTTGAATAAAACATGCAGACCGATAAGCTCTTTATTAGATCTGCATTCGCTGTGAATTCCTTCAAGGAAAAAGTGTTAAGAAAGCATGTAAATCGATCTGTTCGTACCTAAAACTACATATGAGTATTGGTATAAGAGATTTAATAACGGTGATTTTGATATTAGTCACCGTGAACGTACCGTGGCCCCTGTAACGGGAGATGACCAGGAACCGCAAGCGTTGCTGGATGAAAACTCTTGCCAGACGGAAATACAGCTTTCAGAACAGCTAGGAGTAACTCAACAAACTATTTCCTATCGCTTTGAAGCATTGGGAAAGGTTTGAAAAGAAACAAAGTGGGTGCCACACTCTTTGACTCAAGCAAATACAAAATTGCCGTCTTGATATATATTTAAATTTTTACAACAAGCAACAAAGAAAGTCTTTTTTCTGGAAAATTGTAACCGGCGATGAAAAGTGGATTTATTTTGATAATTCGAAACGCTGATATCATTGGGCTGACCCCGGCGAGCTGACGACATCGACGCCAAAGCGCAATGTAACAAAGTCATGCTGTGTACTCGTATATGGTGGGATATGAAACGCATATTCCATTATGAACTTCTGAAACCTGGCCAGACAGTTACTGCCGATCGCTATTGTCAACAATTAATACGATTGAGCCAAAAAATTGACCAAAAGCGTCCATTTACTGGCAAAGAAAAACGTCCAGTAGAACTGCTCCATAACAACGCCAGGCCTCATGTGGGTTGACCGGTCAAGGATACGGTAATGGCTCTTGGATGGGAAGTTGTACCACACCCGGCGTATTCACCAGACTTAGCTCCAACTGATTTTCACTTGTTTCGGAAAATGCAAAACGAATTGTCTGATGTGCGATTCAAAACATTTGAAGAAGTCCAAAAATGTTTCGATAACTTCCTCATCTCGCAAGATGAAACTTTCTTTGCGGAAAGCATTCGTGAATTGCCTAAAAAATGGCTGAAAGTCATTGAAATCGATGGGTATTATTTTGATGAATTCTTTTACCTTTTTACACTATTATGAAGTATAATATGTGCATTATGTACTTTCAACATATCTAATGGTCATAATAGTGACGTACCTACCTCTATTTCCTTTCAAATAATAATTATACAGAAGACGTCACGTGCAACTATACCTATAATTCAGGCGTATATATACGTTTTTGAAATTAAAAGTTATACGCATATTGAGTGCATTTGACAAGCGTAATTTATGACGTACGTATGTTACAGTTCAATATTGCATGTTTCATATTCGTACTCTCAATACATTTAATGATAGACGTGTTTTAAACGTTTTAAAGATGATGGATCTCTTATGCTGAGATTATTTATCCTCAAGCATTCTTGGAAATACTTCTCATAGAATGCGAGATATACGAGACACAAATGAAGTTTATGAATATTAAGATACTAAGGAAGTTTACTGTTGTATTACATTTTTTATAATTTTCTGTATGAGACTGCGTGGAAGCGAGTTCAGGGTTTAAAATGCGTATAAAAAGTTAACATTTCACTTGTACAATTTGCTGCTGAATTCATATATCGACTGATAATATTAGTTTGATACATTGTTCACTTTACGTTCGTTTTATAAATAGTAAGAGTGTTCGAATTTTCACAAGTACACTTACAACGTTGAGTCTATGTATATGTACAGAGTGATTCCGAAGATGGTAGTCATACGACGGTCTGCTATGTAGCGCTTTATAGAGTTCGGTTGTACGCTATTGGCCTGAGGATGCTGTACGGTTGGCTGCGACGGTATGCAGTACCTGGCATATGCGCCGAAAGAAGATCTCTAGTGTCCGATTTAAGCGATTAGACACTACAGACCTTCCCGAAACGGTTGATGGGTACTGCTGGCAAGTTGCCACAGCCAATCATCGAGATACAGGCTATGTCGAATAGTGTCTTATCACGTACAGTCTACAAATCGCCACGCAGCATATCGTCCTATGACTACCATCCCCGGAATCACTCTGTATATATCAGTATTCATACTACTGTTTATTATACGTATAACTCTTTAGGAATTTCTACGTTAAAATTTCTCGTTACGTTAAACAATATTTATAATATTTACTAACAAAGAAAGTACTCGAGGCCGCCGCTTCCGATCTTGATAAAACTCCTTAAATTTAAAGTTTATCGAAAAATAAGAGACCCCAATTTTTATAGCAGCCCAATTTTAGTTTAAGGGGGTTAAATGGACCCCTGAACTTTGACCCCTCTCGAGCTATCTCCGAAACGAAGCGCGATAGATGAAAAGTGTAAACGTACGTATTGTTTGGTTTTTTCAGTGTAATAAAATGCCCCAAACGCATTCTTTAAAAAAAAAGGTTTTTCAATCTAATTTTTCGAAATATCGGTTTGGTCATACGGACAAAAATGTAGGAAATTTTATTACAAATTCAGCCATGTATGATAAGATGTATTTCCCTCCTACAGTTTTCCAAATTTCTAACTTTTATGTTTCAGCGGACTACCAATGGCAGTGACGGGATAGGAGGTCGTCTCTCTCTATTATATAAAATAGTTTTTTTTCGATGCATCAAAAATCCTCGCCGGCTGTGCGTCACTGCCGTCGCCGACACAATGTTCCCTTATTACCGCGATAAGACTGCGTGGTGAGGTTACCGCGCTGGTAAACACGACGACGCTCAGCCGGCGGTGTTTCGATAGCAGTGACGTGATAGGAGGTCGTAGGTTTAAATATAAAAGTGAATTTATCAATTATTCTTATTTATTTAGGTAATCCTTTTCCATTATAATTAACTTTACTGTTATTATATGATGAAAACATAATTTGTGACATTGTAGACACGCGTTATTCATTACCGTGTGTGTAAATATCTTTCATAAGACTACGGTAACATTCTCTCTGCAAATATAATCAACTGAATAGTATCAAAATAAAATGGACAAAAATTGTTCAGAAATCTTATTAATAAATCCGACTGTTAATTTATTTATATTATTTTCCGTTCGTGTGTAGGTAATTAATTATGTATAATTTTTGAAAGAGCAAGATAACTCACACGTTAGATTACATCGCTGAATTTTTATACCTTTTTGTTAGAATTATTTTCTTCTACCCTCGTACGGCCCTCATTTATAATTACACTTAAGTCCTTCGGGTCATATAAGACCCAAGGGTAGGATGTATGTATATATTAACCTTTAGAGAGCCCGGGGAAATTTCAGTTAAAATCGACTTTTCTTAAACGTAAAATTTATAAATAAAATCAATAAATTTCCTATTTGGAGGCCCCGACCTAACTGCTGGTCGATATATCGACCACCCCGAACACCCCGTATTTTTACCTATCAATCAAAGATTTCGAAGGTAGGTCCGAAATAAATCCGAAATTCTTTATATCGGGAAATAGTCCAATCGATTATTTCAATAATTTTTTTGATTCTCGTCTGCTTGAAAGGATTATAGAGGAGACGAATCGTTATGAAACTCAAAATTATCAGGTTGAAAATTCTCATATGAAGAAATGGCGTCCTCTCACAAAAGATAAATTTGAAAAATTTCTCAGTCTTTCGATTGTAATGGGTGGTATTATATACGCTAATACCATCAGACAGATACTCCTCGCACTACTTGGAGAGATACCTACAGGAGAACCGAGCAGAGCAGGAATTAACACGTCCGTACTCCGTCTCTACATGCATGGTCATTCAGCAAACAAACTACGTACACTTTATAAAATTTGTCTGAAGTATTATGAAATCACTGGAAACTGCATAATATAAGAAAAATGGTACATTGACTGCAAATGGTATCTGAATACAAATAATAAAATATTCTACAGTATGGGTCATATATGACCCGAAGACCTTGTACGTGCAGTTTTTTGTAGTCGATACAATTACATAATTACATGCTTCTTTCCATCATGAAAAATTATCGTTATAAGAAAGAAACAACGTCTAAACATTTCAGAAGATTATCTCTAAAGGCATAATAGTAACTTATCAATATTGAACGCTGTGGGTCATTATAGACCCGAGGGACGTACGAGGGTTAAGAAAGGTACGGGACAGTGAGCTCATTAGCAGCCTGGATTCGCTGGAATATACCGCTTCGCTGGTGAACGGTGAACGGTACGAACGGATATTCAGAATTGCGTCTATCGCGTGACGGAACAGTCCCGTATCTTTTTCGGAAAGTAATATCCATACGATAATCCTATATACCCGATTATGTATAAATATAATATGACGGCTACGTCCGACATTCAAGTCTTTTGTTATAGGCACTTAAAATCACTTTTTCTAAGCTTATGTCAAAATTTGCATGGCGAGATGGTGGAAAAATGGCGGCACCATGTGCGTCATCGGGCACGTTGCCTTGCGCTGACTTTATTGACGATTTTTGTTACTTCGGCTTGTGGAAATCGGTAGATTATATTTTTTCCGTTATCCTTGAATTATTTCCTTCAAAATAAATCAACATTCGACCGCGCTCGAGAATGTCCAGGTCACGTTTTTTTTTGCAAGTTTGTAACCCTCCCACTCCCTTACGTCACGCTCAAATCGTCAGATTATTGAAATGTACACTTTTCAGCATGTAATTAACCCACCTTACCTTAATCTGACGCGCTCGAGTATTTCTGACGATCGATTTTTTTTTACAATTCTGATCGGCTGCCCTAGATGCGCGGCCCTATATAAAGGGCTGATATATGGTGGAGGTACTCAACAGGGTGCAAGGTATCCCCCCATATGATATTCTGACGCGCTTGAGTAAATCCCAAAATCCCCTATTGGGCTCACCTACTAATGGTATGTAGCGGTTTGTAAACTTTAGATGTTCTCTATTGGTCGGAGGCCCAAGGACGCTGTACAATTAGCTCTATCGAACGCCGGCAGACGTCCATCGTCGCGAGAGAAATTCCCTACAGCCTACGCACCTAACAGACGAAAAAGTATGGCGGGTGACGAGTAATGAACGTAATACATTGACGGGTACCCTCGTGATAGGACAAGCGAACCAACGTGGAAGATTACAGTGGCTAGGCAGTTCTTAGCATTTTTAAATAGGGTAAGTGTAACGATAAGTGAAAGGAATTAAAAAATGAAAATCGAAATATAAAAAATTATTGTTTCAAAGTAATTCTATTTATTTATCATTTACATAGGTAATAAGATTAGAAAAATCATTTGTACAATCACAGAAAGTGATGTGTTGTTCGTGGGAATTGCTTCGATTATGGATGAAGCAAGACGACGCTAGACGAAGGGCTGACGAAAGAGTTGGACGACGTACATCAGCCTCCACGGAGAAATGTACCAAAGACGAAGGATGATCGTTATCTCGCTTAAGAGCTAGACATAAATGAAATGTAAGATATTACTGATAAGAGAAAAAAATGTAGTGCAGATATTTAACAATTCGACTCACCGCTGCCTCTTCGAGTGTGCAGGAGCGCCGTTATGCTGATAATAAACATCGGCTCCGATCTGTAACAGTAAATAAATAGTACATTTAATTCACAGAATAGCACGATGACTACTGAGTTAAAAAATCTGTGAATTAAATGTACTATTATATTATATTTACTTAATGTTACAGATTGGAGCCGATGTTTATTATTAGCATGACGGCGCTCCTGCACACTCGACTTTACAAGTCCACTGGTTCCTGGACGAGGAATTCCTCAACTGATGGTTAGGAAGAAGAGGTTCAATTCCGTGGCCTCAAAAAAAAAACTCTACGATGAGCGTCGTCCACTCCTGACCGTCGAGGGCCTCGAGGTAGAAATAAGGATTTTCCAGGATACTCCATAGGAGGTGATCCGAAATACGGTTGCAGCATTTTATGGCCGCTTAGGTTATTGCTCGGCCGAGCAAGGAAACCATTTTGAACATCTCCTGTAAAGATGATGCAGCGGTGAATCGTACGGGTAAATATATGCACTACATTGTTTTTTCGTATCAGTAATATTTTACGTTTCGTTTGTTTCTAGTTCTTGAGCAAGATACAGATCATCCTTTGTCTTTGGCACATTTCTCCGTGGAGGCTGATGCACGTCGTCGAACTCTTTCGTCGATCCTTCGTCTAGGGTCGTCTTGCTTCATCAATAATAATCGAAACGATTTCCACGAAGAACACATCACTTTCTGTGATTCTGCAAATGATTTTTCTAATATTATTACCTGTGTAAATAATAAATAAATAGAATTACTCTGAAACAATAATTTTTTATATCTCGCTTTTCCTTTTTTAATTCCTTTCACTTTATCGTTACACTTACCCTATTCATAAATGCTAAGAACAGCCTAGCCACTGTAATCTTCCACGTCGGTTCACTTTTCCTATCACAAGGTTACCTGTCACTGTATTACATTCATTACGTGTCACCCGCCACACTTTCTCATCTGCTAGGTGCGTAGGCCGTAGGAGATTTCTCTCACGACAATTGATGTCTGCCGGTGATCGATAGAGCCAATTGTACGGTGTCCTTGGGCCTCCAACCAATAGGGTACATCTAGAGTCTAGAAACCGCTACATACCATATCGTCCCATGTCAATATCAGACATTTAGCCTCTTATAGTCTACTGTTCCATATTTGGAACATACGGAATTCTGAGCTATAAAACCAGTAAAATATTCTACCTTGTAGTTATTCCACCATAGCCCAATGTTCCTAACTAGGAATTAACGATGAACGCATCATATGTAATTCATTGTGGACCATTGTTCCATTTGGGGCACACTTAACTTTTTTTTGTACTAATAAAATATTAGTTTCTAATACCCTTGACTATTTTTGTAAACACCTTTGAACATAAAAAAAACAAGAAAAAATAATTTCTACACTGAAATAAAATGTGGGCTATAAGAGGTTGAAGCACTGTATTTGTATGCATTTTAATAAATCTTAATCCAAAGTTCACGATTATTTTATAGGGTGATATAAAGCAATATTGGCCAAAATCGCCTCTAAAGATGTGTAATTTACTTACGAAATATGGACCGACGGTAATGACACCTTGATAGCAAGCGTAACTTTCACAAACCTTAGATTTGTGGGGTTGTTTCTGCGAATTCGAATTTATTTTTGCTCGTTAGATCTACTAGTATCTACTTGAAACAATCCAGCCTTTTCATTACATCACTCTCAATAAATGTATTGTTTTTAATGTTTATTCACATGATGATACGATAGAGATATACGAGGATAGTCGCAGAAGTACCTTACCTAACAACGTAAACACAAAATATTTTGAAGAAAATATTTTTATTTTTCAACATAGTCTCCTTTCAGCTTGATACACTTTTCCGAGCGATGTTCAATAGCTTCGATACCTTATTTACAGTGAGAATCGTCGAGCTCCTCAAAATATCCATCATTCTGCTGACTTCACCTCTTCATTGTTGGCAAATCTTTTACCACCGAGCCATTTTGTAAGTTTGGAAAAAGAAAATAATCCGAGGGAGCTAAATCTGACGAATAGGGTGCATGAGGAAGCAATTCGAACTTAAGCTCATTGATTTTGACCGCTGCGATAACGGATGTGTGAACTGGTGCATTGTCTTGATGAAACAACACTTCGTTCGCTATTGATGGCTGCCAAACAAATAATAAACAACGTAACGTCTTCAAACTTGAAACATAAGCTTTATAAGGTTGGTACTTTCTAACATAGTAATTATTTTCAAACAACTACCGCCATCTATACGTCATTTCGGGTACTTCTGGGACTATCCTCGTAGTTGATGGATGGGGGTTACTTCTCTATTTTCATTTATCTTTATACTAGCATATGTGGCCCTCGCTCCGCTCGGGAATGCTAGTGAGTTCACACAAAATGTAAATTAAACTGATAAACTTTCAACTCCAAAAATCATAAAGCTGAACTAATATATCATATTCTCAATACAACAGTGCTTACGTCGATGAAAGAAAGCTCCCTTCTTTATTTAATTGCATATGCTATTGGAAATTGAATTCTTTTGAATTGAAACGGCAGTTCAGTGGATATAAGGGGTATCCTCGGAATAAATACTGTTTCTCCTTTACATTTTCCCGACATTATTCGTGCTTCGATTATATTGTTTGATAACTGCTTCACAGTCATTCGTGTTCCATTAGATAATCTGGGTGAATCTAAATTGCTTAACAAAATAATTGGTAATCTTTTTTTTAATCTCAAACAGAGCAAAGGCATCCCTAGCACATTCAACGAATTTAAAAATTCAGTGGGCCCGAAAACATTTTAGAACATTCTAAAATGTTCTGGAACATTTCAGAACAGTCTGGAATATTCTTGAACACTTTGGAACATTCTAGAACATTTTGAAACGTTCTAGAACATTTTGGAACAGCCTGGAACATTCTGGAAGAGTCCGCAATATTTTTGAAAATTTTATAACACTGTAAAGCACTTGAGATAGTCGCTGGAAGAAGCCCATTGGTGGGCGGTACCCTTTCAACCCCTGTATCTTCTGAACCAACCCCTGCAGTTCCAAAACAAAAACTTCTTCATCGATGGGGGATGTAGGGCTACCATACCCTATAACCCCCATGGGGCTACGATTAGCGGTTCCAAAGTTTTATGGGAATGTACAGACTAACCACACTCTCTTTTATTATATACAGGGTGTTACTTAATGATAGGCCGTAATTGCAAGGGCACATTACTGAATCAATTTCCAGTAGAAAAGTTCATATTAACATGCGTCTTAAAATGTCTGGTTTTCAAGATACAGGACGTCAAAGTTTAAAAAAAATCGGTTTTTCAATAATATGTCAAAGATGCTTGTGCCGATTTTACTGACATTTGGCACTCTTGTTTATTGTAATAAAACGCTAAGTTAGCACTAACTAGAAGATAATTATGAGTTCCAGTGGCGTCCCGGGGGACAGTCTCATGAATAATATTGACAAAAAAAGTGTACATTTTAGGACACATGTTAATATGAACTTTTCTACTGGAAATTGATTCAGTAATATGCCCTTGCAATTACGGCCTATCATTAAGTAACACCCTGTATATTGATTACACCAATCTTAATAAATGTGTTGATGTTTGTCCATAAGATTATGCGATAGAGATATAGTGGGCGGGTGAGGGTGGTTTCTGCATTTCTGTTTACCCGGTCTTTATATTATTATACATCACTCTTAATAAATGTATTATTTTCAATTTTCGTGCTCAAAATGATGCGATAGAGATACAAGTGTAAATAAACTCGTTGGAGGAATTTAAGAGTCCAAGAATTCGCTGGTTGTCTCATTTTTTAGGTATCACGACTTTCCAAAAACTAGTGATATCCCCCCAAAAAACATTAAAATGTTAAAAATTACGCCCAGAACTATGTAGGAGCCCAAAAAGTATGTTTATCAGAATAGAGTGCCATTTCTCATTCGAAAAAATATTTCATTAAAAATATTTTTATATACAATGTAGGTGACAAGTATTCTTATAACCTCTTACAAAAAATTACCCTTACAAAAATTACACGCCATTTTTGAACCTTCCTTCCCTCTCTCTCAAGTATCTCTCTATTATATAAAATAGATTTTTCGATTCATCAAAAACCCTCGCCATCTGTGCGTCGCTGCCGTCGCCGACAAAATGTTCTCTTATTACCGCGATAAGACTGTGTGGTGAGGTCACCGCGCCGCACAGTGGTCAATTTCCGTGATTTAGGTGGAATTAATTAAATGAATAAACGGATTCATGCCAAATTTGGTATAGAGGGGTTTTTTGGGTCGCTGATCACGAATCTAAAGTCAGATTTAAAAAATTCAAAATGGCGGATCCAATATGGCGGACGAGGTTTTCAAAAATCAACGGATTCATGCCAAATTTGGTATAGAGGGGTTTTTTGGATCGCTGATCACGAATCTGAAGTCAGATTTCAAAAATTCAAGATGGCGGATCCAATATGGCGAACGAGATTTTCGAAAATCGATGCGTCGCTGTGTTTTGCAGTACAACATAATAAAAATAAATCAAGTTGATAGTATGTTACAAAAATTGTAATATATAGACAATGAAGATGTGATTAATGTGTTAATATTATTACATGAAAACTTAACAACACTCTTCCTCCTCATCATCTTCATCACGGTTATCATCAGAACCCCCTCTTGTGTAAAACTCTCTTGGGGAATGTGAAGAAGGGATCTGACTTCTTTCGAAAGAGTTCCATTGTTCCGGATTTGTAAAGGTCTAATGCTGCTAATAACAGGATCCGATGATATTAACTCTTTCAGGATGGCCTCCGTATATGTACAACGTTATGTAAAACGTACATGTACGGCGGCCGTTCTGAAAGGGTTAACACACACACACACACACAATGAGTGTAAAATTTCTTCATTACACTTCGTTCTGGAAACTTTTCTGGTATAATGCTCTCGATATTTTCTAAATTCCTTATGCCTAGCTTCTAACGCATCTTCGGACAATTGGCCAATTGGACAGATTAGGTAATCCATTACAGCTGCACCATGGATAAGAATTTTGTGCAGACTTACAGGCATTGGATACCAAGGATACAAATTCACATAGTGTTTTGCAGTTTCTATGTTATACTTTTCGAATTCTGCCAAATTGAAAGAATATCCACTTGACAATGCATCTAGAATTGTGAAAAAACGTACTATGAGATTTTTAAACTATTCTAGTTATTTCTGACACCTTCTCTGCATTTTTGAAAAACCGTCTAGCAGTATTTCCATCCTTCGTGTTGCCCTTTCCTTGAACAACCACAACCACAGTAACAAATTAAAATAATTTTTCCAGGCGACAAATGGCGATTATATGTTTCTTATAATTTTATAGTAGACACTCTAGCCTACGAAACACAATAACACTTTGAAACTTTATGAAACTTTTTTTGTAATTCAACAAAAAGATATTTAAACACACATGCCATTTTTGAGAAACCTTTCCGCCATATTGGATCCGCCATATTGTTTTTCGAAATTTTGACTTTGGATTCATAATCAGCGACCCCAAACATCCCCGAGTACTCAATTTCACCTAGATTCGATCAATTATTGAGGAACATTTCCGCCATATTTGATCCGCCATATTGTTTGTCTAACTTTTGACTTTGGATTCGTAATTAGCAACCCCAAAAACCCCCGAGTACTCAATTTCATCCAGATTCGATCAATTTTTGAGGAACCTTTCCGCCATATTGGATCCGCCATATTGTTTTTCGAAATTTTGATTTTGGATTCGTAATCAGCGACCTTAAAAACCCCTGAATACTGAATTTCACCTTGATTAATACGCGTTTTCGAATTTTGGCCAGCTTTCCGGGATTTCGTCCCACTGTGCATCGCTTGTCAGAACAGTTAAAAATGAAAATAATTCTTCCAGATGACAAATGATGACTATGTGTTTATTATGATTTTATAGTACACACTCTAATCTATAAAACACAATAACATTGGCTTTGAAACTTTATGAAACTTTTTTTGTAATTCAACAGAAAGATATTGAAATACACATGTCAATAAAATTAAATAATTTAGAAGTGTCCCGCATATTTTACTTACCGAATGTATGTTTTAACGTAGATAAAAACACAACCTAACAATACCAAAACACAATAATGTATCACGACAAACCGTACCAACGATATCGATATAATTAATCACGGTAGACTAAGTACGTCAACCTAATGCTACATCTTTGGTTGTGCGCCGTATCGAGCATAGCGTGTTTAGACCTGCAACTTCTATAGCATATTATGCTACAGTTATTTAGCTAACTACATACATAACTATTTTCGAGATTTGTAAAATTTATTTTCGTACATTTTTTCCACCTACATCACGGAAATTGACCACTGTGCGCCGGTAAACACGACACTCTCAGCCGGCGGTGTTTCTTTATGCGTCGAAGAAACTATTGGGGGGGGGGGGTGTCCATCCAACACGTAGTCTGATCACGGTTTTGGCTGTCCCCTACAAGCTTGGTGGAGCGCCGCGATAGCGGCGCGGGGGCGACAGCCCCCCGGAGGCTAACGAAGGAAGCGAGTAGGGGACGGAGCTCCCTAGTTTCACCTAAGAAAGTATTGATATCAAAATGTAGTGCCAAGTACCCACCAAGTGTTTGCAGGATGGACGAGATAGATAACAAAAGTTACCGAGAAGAAAGTAACTATACCAGAACAGAATCACCAATGTTAATAAAAAATGGTTCTTGGCTTGCCTGTGCCTTAAGAGGTTAGTAGTAGTCAGAATTTTAAACAAATCGATTTTTTTGCATTTCCTTAAAGTATGATATTTCGAAAATATTCTCTGAAATTTTGAAGTCAATCCAATGAAGTTTTCGAGATATCTTCGAATTGGTAAAGGGTCCATCAACCGGCGATGCCAGGTAGTTGACGTCAGTTACTCCGAACTGCTCCTGTTAAGAGCCTTTCTCATTCTTTGTCTTCTATTACAATAGAGGATATTTGACTAATTGTCCTCTACTACAATAGAGGATATTTGACTGATGGAATATTCGATTTAGTTGGATTTCTTTCGGTTTAGAGTGTCAGTATATCTGTGACAGTTGCAGTGTGAGCAGTTCATACTTGTGCGTTTGCAAGAAATCTTATTAAGAATTTCACCATGGGACGTGAAGATAGACAAATTTCAAGAGAACTTCTGAGTTCAGAAAAAATTCGTAAAATGTGTAATGTAAAAAAAAATGTTTTCAATTCGAAGACAGCGAAATGTGACGGTGTAACAAGTTCATCATCTAAGAAATTAAAACTAAACATAGAGGATTATGTGCCGAAAGATCACGGAGTTTCGAATTATAGGTACATTTTTATTGCGGTATTTACTGCAATTTCGAATCTCGTGAAGTGCAAAAACTGTTGTGGAGACGTAAAATTTCAGACAGCAAGCACTCGTGGTCTTGGATTTAAAATTGTGGTCGCATGTGATAATTGTGTCAATGAATATATTCCTTCGCGCGTTCTTTCGTAGGACATTCATATGAAATTAACAGACGTTTCATATTTGCAATGAGAATACTGGGAATAGGATTCGAAAGAATGCGAAAGTTTTTTGCGGATTAATGGATATGCCGCAATTCCTAGACAAGTCCACATACATCATATTGCTGAAACAAATATTAAGTTGCAGTAAAACCGTCGCAGAATCTTTATTTAAAAGAGCTGTGAATGAAAAAAAAGAGGAAATATCAAAAGCTGAAAAAAAAGAAACTGAATGTACTGTATCTGGAGATAGAACATAGCAAAAACGTGGATAAGCTTCATCATTTGGAAATTTCTCTATAATTGGTTATTTCAGTAGTAAAATTCTGGATGTAAATATTAAAAGTACATATTGTAAATAATGTGAATATTGGAAATCCAAGAAAGATACTGCTGAATACGAAGAATGGTTTGAAACACGCAAAGATCTGTGCACGGCTAATCACCAAGGGTCATCTGGAAAAATGGAGGTGGACGCGATAACCGAAATGATTCAACAGTCAGAAACAAAAAATATAGAATTAAATATCCTACCAATTAAAGGATCCAGTGAAAAAACGATGAGGTTCCATTTTGTTCGAAATCGATATTTTAGCGGCATCTGTTAGCTTGTAATATGAAGTACCAACATACCAAACCTTACAGGGGACAAACAATGAGATTCCACTAAAAACTGTGGTTGAAAATAGACGGCACAGTGGACTCCCGCGCGTTGTGAAACTTTAAATGTCGTTTTTCTCAACTTTTAGAAATATGGAACCTCATCGTTTTTCCACTGGACCCTTCAATTATATTGGAGATGGTGATTCCAAAACTTATTCAGGTATTCTCAAAACAGTTCCTTACGAAAATACCACGATAAATAAGAAAAAGGTCTTGGAGGTAGAGGCAAACTCACAGGAAAGATGATTGATCGACTAACGGTTTATTATGGGTTAGCAATACGACGGCATTGTGATTCTTTGGAAAATATGCAATCTGCTATCTGGCCAACATTTTATCATTACAGTTCGACCGATGAAAATCAACATCACAGTATGTGCCAAAAAGCCGATGATTCCTGGTGCTCGTACAAGTGCGCTGAAACAAATGGGGAGTTTGCTTCTTATATTCTTCCTGATGTTTTGAGTGCCATTAAGCCAATTTATGAATACCTTAGTTGTGACAATTTACTTTCAAGATGTGTCGGTGGGTTTAATCCAAACAACAACGAGAGCTTCAATCAATTCGTATGGAAAATAAGCCCCAAAACGCTAAGTAGCAGTTCTGCTATCGTCGAAATAGCTGCATATGTTACTGTCTGCCTTTTTAATAAAGGTACGCGTTCCTTATTGATTATTATTCACGCAATGGGAATCACCAGTGCATCAAATCTTCATTGAAACGCGAAGAGAGCGGACCGTGAGCGCATAAAGATGGTGAATCAACGCGCGAACCAGAACACTATAGACATTTTCTTGGGCTCCTATATAGTTCTTGGCGTAATTTTTAACATTTTAATGCTTTTTGAAGTTATTATTTACTACAACTATTTCGAAACGTATAAGTCACATACTGTTTTAAATAGGTACCAGACCATTTGCACGCGCAAGCGCGCGCCTAAAACGTATTTCATAACATTTACATTTACTTCAACACTAATTTTACCAAATTGAATGTCCCCGCTTTAACTATCGAATACTATATCGCTATCGATTATCAACTAACAAATAGGGATAGGTGACCATGACTCGATTATCGATATCGATTATCAACTAACCAATGGTGATAGGTGACCACGACTTTCGATTATATCGTGCTGAATTTTATTAGAGAGGATATATGGGGCATTCTGTGTCAACAGCCACTTTTTTTCATGACGGTCTCAAACAAATCTGATTTTTATTTACATAGTCATACTTGATGAAAAAACATTACCTGAATTTTTTAAGATTTTTTTCATGCGCCGTTAATGGTATACCTACATTGATTTGAAAAATAAATTTTAACGTTGAAGTTTTAAGTGTATTATTAATGGCATAAACAACTTTGTATACATGAATATTTTTGTTTTTTCTCAATTTAAAAAAAAAAGTCGAAATTTTTAAGTGACATTAAAAGGCATTTTTTTTACAAAAAAGTGAAAAAAAACACCAGAAAATATTTATTTCGCCAATGCGACAGTCGATATTTCTTCAAAAAATTCAGTATATTTGAAATCAATAAAAACTGTGTAGAAACAAATTTTGTAGTGGGAGGGCCATTTCTTCATGAAGAAAAAATTCTTTTTAAGTTTTTTTCTCTTAAACATTTTCTGATTAAAAAAAATTAAGAGAAAAAAACTTAAAAAGAATTCTTTAAGTCCGAAAATGTTCTTTATCCTGATAAAGGACATTTTCTGATTAAAAAAAATTTTTAAGGGAAAAAACTTAAAAGAATTTTTTTCTTCATGAAGAAATGGCCCTCCCACTATCAATTTTTTTTCTACACTTTTTTTATTGATTTCAAATATACTGAATTTTTTAAAGAAAAATCGAGACTGTCGCATTGGCGAAATAAATATTTTCTGGTGTTTTTTTCACTTTTTTGTAATAAAATGCCTTAATGTCACTTAAAAATTTGGATATATTTTTGTTTGAAAAATTGAGAAGAAAACAAAAATTTCATGCATACAAAGTTGTTTTGCCATTAATAGTATACTTGAAACTCTTTAAAAAGTTAAAATTTATTTTTCAAATCGATGTATAGGTACCATTAACGGCGCTTGAAAAAAAATGTAAAAGAATTCAGGTAATGTTTTTTCATCAAGTATGACTATGTAAATAAAAATCAGATCTTTTTGAGACCCTCATGAAAAAAAAGTGGCTATCTTGACACAGAATGCCCCATATGTTATATAGAATTAAACTTATTTGTGGGGTTGTATTTATTGTACGTTTTCAAAAAGCGTTTATTCAAAGTAGTGTAGGTGAATACTCAAGACGTACGCATATAAGTATATATTTTACCATTTATTATATGTATATTTATTATATAGGAATTTATTATAATGTTAGGAATTTCTATGTTCAATTTTTCATTGCACGCTCAATCCATTTAGATGATCTACTGAAACGATTTAAAAGCATATAAGTTGCATACCATTTTATTAATAAGTATATCTATAACCGTTTCAAAAATACTTTTTGGATTGAATTTACTATTCGTTTTAGATATACGTTTATATAGAGGATGCATGGATGTAAGTATATATTGTATCGTTTTCCATATGATTAATAGTAGGGGAATGTCGTCAGGATTGGCCATAGTTTGGGACTTTGGCCCATAATTTTCATGTAAAAAAGAATTCTTATAATTACTGCGCATTCTTAGAAAGGTCCAGAAAAAAGAAAACTTTTCAGAAATATTACGAATTCATTGGATGACAAATTAAAAAGTAATGGGTATTTTTAAAAAATTAGAAATACTGTCAAGGTTGGCCAGTGCTGTCTAGGTTTGCCAACCGCTGAAAATCAATGAAATATAGGCGCTCAATTATTTTGAATCGCAGTTTTGAAAAATACAGTAGCTGGTCGTCATTTCCGCGTACTTCAAATGCACTTCTCTTTTGCATTCGATGCATACAACGAAATTGTTACTATTCAAGCGATGAGGCATAGCTTCTAAACAGATGAGGCAAAAGTCCTCGTCTTCATCCGAACACACTGCTTTATAAAATCATATTTCACTTTCTTAACTTTTCGTAGCATCAAAAAATGACGAAGCGTTGCTATTACCCTAAAAAGAAAAAATCACGGTGGGCCAGCTCTGGCTACACAGATGGTCCAACCTTCACTACAAGCACCAGGGCCACATCGCATCCCACCACAACCAAACGGATTATCAAATTGAATTATCCTCTTGGTTTATTCCTAAAGGATAATCATATGATACACTTATTTGCTTACCTTGACGATTGCATGTTTTAGCTTCAAGTTCTGATACCGTACTCCCTGACACTGGAAAACTTTTTTCATCTTTCCCAAGCCACTGACAATGAGTGCACAACACGTTTTACTTTCACGCTTCAAACTCGATGATGCCACGAAAAGTTTGCTGTTACCAATAGAAGTTTTACCACGCTTGCAGATAGTTGAAACCAGTTTTATAAGCTGAAATATTACAAAAGGCCGACCTAGACGACAAGCCGACCCTGACGACATTCCCCTAGATGTACATTTAAATTTCTCATCGCACATTAACTGTATTTTTATTATTCACTGCAACTATTTCGAAACGTGTAAATTGCATACTGTTTTAAATAGGTAGGGGAGACCGGGGGGTTGTGAGACACGGGGGGTTATGAGACAAGCTCACAGCACTGAATTGAAAAGTGCGACATGTACCAATGACTGTCAAACTTCATTCTCGTCCTGTATCTCCATTTTCATTTGACACTCGTCGCGTTGACGCGGATTCTTAGTATCTCTTCAGATTGCAACTTCAGTTTTGTGTTTTAAAGTTTTTTAGACCATTTGTGTTTGCAGTATTTTCGCTCATGTTTTCAAGCTGTTCACAAAAGTGTATAGATATAAATCATTCCTTGGTGAGTAGCCTTTTGACACACAAAAAGAATTTTGGATAAATATTTTATGTGTCCATGAAGCGGTGGTTATTTTAAAAATATTGAACTTGGGTGGTCGTGAGACAACATTTTCGGGGGGTTGTGAGACACGCTATTTCTAAAAGCGATTTACTGAAAATCGTACTTCTTTAAATTTTTTCTTTATTTTGTAGCGAGTCGCACGTAAAACTTGTTTATTAGTTATATGTAAAAATGTAAGTTAACCATTAAAAATTCCTAAACTTGTTCAAACAGTAGCAATAACATCAATTTATAGCAAATTGTAAGCAGTGTGAAGAAAAAGAAAAAATTCGAACGCCTTGGAACTTTCTGGAAACTATTGTCGTAGAGTTTCTAAGAACCCGGGGAGCGCCCGGAACGGTCTAGAACTTTCCTAGCCAGTGGATATAAATATAATTGCGCCGCTAATGCGAATCAGTCTTCTATCATCAATCGCGCGCGTTACTTTTTGACGTTCCTTTTCGTGTATTTGTTAGTTTTATTAAAATAAAGTTAGCGATTTTTTATAAATCGTGAGTGTGATTTATTGTGTGAGTATACCTAAAAAAATACCTCCACAATTTTTTAGTCATCATGGTGCGTCATAAATACAGTCAGACTTGCAAACCAGCGATTGATGCTAATGTCTTTGTGGCTGCCGTCAAAGATGTTACAATCGAGAAAAAGACGCTACGGTCCGTTGGTAGAGCATATAATATCGATAAGACAAAATTGGCGCGCTATATTTCAAAGTTGAAAATGGCAAACGTAGATCCCACAACCACTTCGAATGAAAATCTAGTCGAGTTCGCTTCCAAGCTACTCAACAAAACTAGTGGAAAAAAGATCTTTAGCGCAGAACAAGAAGAAGAGTTGGCGCAATATCTCCTTCGTGCCAGCAAAATGTACTACGGATTGACTGTCTGTGAGTTCTCAAAATTGGCCTACAAGTTTGCGAAGAAGTGTGGCAATGAATATCCAGTGGAGTGGGACACTCACGGCAAAGCGTCGTGGAACTGGTACAATGGATTTATGCATCGGAAACCAAATTTATCTCTCCGAACACCAGAGCAAATCAGCGCAAATCGCACCAAGGCCTTCTCCAAAGCCAGCGTTAATGCATTCTTCGCTAACCTTGACGATGTGATGTTCCAACAAAACATATCTTACGAACCGAATCGAATCTGGAATGTGGATGAGACAGGCTACCCGACTGTACCCACCAAAGCTGTGCGAGTCATCACATCGAAAGGAGAAAGAAGAGTTGGACAGAAAACTTCAGCCGAAAGAGGCACAAATGTCGCTATGGCGTTTGCCGTGAGTGCGACTGGACAGTCCATTCCACTATTCTATATTTTTCCGTGGAAAAACATGCAATCAACGTTTATGGAAAAAGCTCTTCCCGGCGCCATGGGGGTGGCAAACGAATCGGGTTGGATGACTGCACAAGAATTTGTCAAATATATGGCACATTTCATTAAACACGCCAATGTATCGAAAGACTTGCCAATTCTATTGCTCTTGGATAGTCACACTTCCCGCCTCAGTTTGGAGGCCATACAAATGGCAATTGATTATGGCATAACGATGCTATCTTTTCCACCTCACTGCTCACATAGACTGCCGCCGCTTGATGTCAGCGCGTTCGGCCCATTCAAGAAAATGTTCTACAACCAGTGCCAAGTTTGGATGAAGAATCATATCGGAAGAACTTTGGAGCTAAGACATATAGTGCCTATCGCTGATAAATGTCTTGATGCAAGTGCTACGCCCAAGAATATCAGATCCGGATTCCCCGTGCGACAGGTATTCATCCATTCGATTCGAATGTATTCACTGCCATAGATTACGAAGCAGCTGAATTAATGGGGGAGGATCAGGCCTCTATTAATGCCGATGTCATAGAAACAAGATTGGAAATAGCCAGCCCATCAACGATGCCAAGCACATCAATAATGCTAAGCACATCAGCTGCACTAATTCAACATACATTACAGGAGGTTGGTCCTTTGAAGCATAACACGGGCGAAAAAATCCAGTCGAAGTCGAAAATCAATGGACAGCACTATTTTGACTTCAGCAGTGAATGTGGCCAATTTACTCCAAAAATCTGAGCAAAAAAACGCAAAAGTGTCGCAGAAAAAGGAAGCAGGAAGGAAAAGGCAGCTGCAGCATTAACAGCAAAGCGTGGACGCCCTAAAAAATCTACACCAACAGTTACGGTTCGAAATGTGTCCGATTCTGAAGATGAAGAATTCTGCATCATTTGTAAAGCTTCTATGCCAAAAAAATTGAACCGAAACAACTGAATTCACTGTAATACTTGCGACCGACCAGTGCACTTAAAGTGTGCCAATTTGACAGCCGGCTATTACACCTGCATCCATTGTGAATCTAATTGATCTAATAATTGCTTCTTTCAACTTTATCTAACATTTTTGTTCTTATACTTTTTTCTCTAACCTTTTTAAACTTGACTACATTGTAAGCCACAACATTTGCTTTCTTTTTTTAATGTGAATAAACAATTTTGATAAACGTATAACACTTTCTATGATTTGAAGGCGTGTCTCACAACCCCCCGAACATTGTAGAAATCCAGAAAAACCAACTTTCGAGCTAACAGGCAAAACTTATAGGATTTTTTGAAATTTCAGCAAACCCATCTTTTTTTAAAGTGTTATTATGCTTACTCACGATTTGCCACAATTTATGCGCAGAAAAAAAGTTATTTCATTATACTTTTCTTACAAAAACAAAACCCGTCTCATAACCCCCCGGTCTCCCCTATATACCATTACCATTTGAAAGTATTTGTGGTCAAATTTATTGTACGTATTGAAAAAACGATTATACGGGGTGTTTCGCTTAGGATAGCCTTTACGGGTGTGGCCTAATTTGCCCATACTTGTCCCGTCTACCAATGATGAGTTGACGGCATAAGTATTGACTGACACTAATGAGGCCCATCGCCACACCCATGAGGTTCATCGAGGGAGAGGCTACCTGATGCATCAGCACATACGCCCCTCGCCCAACTCCACTATTGGAAGCGCGCTTGAAACTACTTCGTGGCTGGCAAGTCGATAGTGATTCTAAGCAGGGGTACGCCCGTGCTAGCGCCCCCTCAGCAGCCATTGGCCTGTCGAGAGGTATCGTAATTCGGGGAGTATGCTGTGTGAATGCTATACTCCTCTACCTTTTGATGGGGTATTTAGGCATTCGATTGTCCATCCAGCTATGGACCCTGTGACCCTCTGGCAAATGAGAGTCATACATTGCAAACAGCATGCCATATAAATGCTTATACTGCCACCTTGAGTCCGTCCCAATTCAGGGTTTTCCCCAGAGACACACACAGTCTTCGCGTTCGACCACAGCGATGTTTTCCGCCGTACACTGTGGCGCAGAGAAGGGCTTTCACCCAGGCCCGAGGACCAGTTTCGCTCATTCAACTGTTTTCCCGGCACCCTCATATCGTCCGGACGGTTAATGTCAGGGTATTTGCGTAACCGACACTTATGTCGATCAACAAAGTATAGCTTCGTCTCCCGGTTGGGGATCAGACTCCCCTGCCCCGGTTCGGCATTCATCTTTAAATTCATGGCCGTTGTGCTGCGTTGGCCCTTTTTGGCAGTATCTGAGAAACTTTGTTTGACGGCTGCATTCTCCAGGCCACCTTTGATCAGCTACCGGGCTCAAGGGCTGGTTTCCTTCAGTGTGGACCCCTCGCACAATCCTCGCCCGAAGGATAGCGAGGCGAGAAGGAATCTCGTTACGCGCGCAGTGCTTCAAATGAACGTTGCTGTGACTTTCGAATTTGCTCTGACCCAAACACTGCGCCAAAACTCATGCTTCGGTCCGCATGTTCCCTTTGTCTAGTTCGTCGGTTAGTGTAAAGGGAAAATCCTTCCGAGCTAGCCTGAACCCCGTTAATTCACCTCGCGCAAATCGAGGCTATCCAGCGAGCACCACTTGGAGGTGGGGCAGACTTGGTTTAGTGGTCCGTGAACAACCACTTGCCCTTGCGATTGGGGGATTTCCACCGCTCATTCGAGCGCTCCAAACTGCACGGCCTCCCGGGCCACCAGCGAAGTCTAATTGTAAGACCCACCAGATTTTCCCCGGGGCCATCCCGCATTTCGTCATGTCTATGAGGCGGATAAGAATCATTTGGACGGGGCAATGATTCATCGGGAGTTCTCGAGTTCGGGGTTCCTACCACCTCTCTCCAAGTATTGGCAGACAACCAAGTTCTGACTGACAGCCAATACTTATGCCGTAAATCTGTCATTGAGCGGCGGGACAAGTGTAGGCAAATTAGGCTACACCCGCCATGACTATCCTGAGCGGAATACCCTGTATAAAGTAGTGTAGGTGGATATTTATGACGCATGTATATCATTATATGTTTTACCATTCATAATATATGTAGTGGTAAGAATTTCTACGTTTAAATTCTTCATCGCTTCAACTATATTTATAGTACTTACTACTACTATTTTAAACGTATAAGTTATGTAACATTTTTAATAATAGTATCGTAAATCTATACCGTCAACGTTTATTACTTCTTAGATATAAAACCGTTAATCAATTTTTATATTTTATTCCAAGACGACTTTTATACAGCAATTTCATATATAACACGTATGATAAGGTATCTGATGTTTATTAGGAACCCTTTGGTAAACTTCTTCCGCCCTGTCATCTCCAATCCTACCATTGTCAAGCTGAACCGCAGCGCGAGAGCCCGGGAGAAAAACGGTAACGTCGAAATGTTTATATTAGCAGTGTATCTTGAAGACGTAACAACAGCGTAGCGGCGGATAGCTCGAGTCGGGATTATAAAGGTTGAGGCAATGAAACGCACGATTTAAAAAAAGTGCAAAAAATAGAGATTTAAAAGAAGTTGTTTTATTTTAGCATAAATCAGCTCTACATTAGTGGAAATTTACTTTAAACATTTTGGACTTGGGGTAACCCTAAGGGAAAAAGTCTGGAGCCATCAAATCTGGTGAACGGGCAGGCCATGGAATATCGCCATTTATGCTGATGAGACGACCATGAAAAGCGAGTCTAAGTAAATCCATCGAAGCATTGGCAGTATCGCTTGTTGCACCATGTTGCTGGAAGAGTGTTTCATCATCAGGATCATGTTCATCGATTCCAGGCAAACCAAAAGTTACCAACATGTTAGCATAGCGCGCAACGTTTACGGCAATAATAGCCTTTACAGCAAACGCGTGTTGCTGACTGGATCAACGTTTCATAGCTACTAATATTTTCACCTGTCTAGACGACGAAGGTCCAGTCCCCCACTCTCGTGACCCCCCACCAAGCCCGCCAGCCCGAACTGAAATCGTGTTGTTTCACTGCTTGACCCTGTATTTCATAACTACAACAATCTTTTTCTGAGTGTAACAATCGATCTGTAGTAGCCAGTATTCGACTAGAAATCTAACTGGGCATGCCTGATTTCCTGTAAAAGCCTGATCAGGATAAAGTCAGGCTACTCCAAACAAGGTATACCCGACTAGGCCCTGATCAGGAAGATGTAAGACTTGCCTAGGCAAGGCACACCTCAGATATTCCTGATCGGGGAAATTCCATCCTGATAAGGAATTTGCCTGATTAAAACATACCCGAGACGGCCTTTTAGGATGAACTGTGTCAGGATGTCCTCACATCTTGAAATCGTGATTAGACGTTATTTTGTCGATAGATGCTTATGTATACCGAGAAAAAGATTTTGTTGTAGTTAAGAAATACATTTAGTTGTTAGTTTTGAAGAAATACTTCTTAACTGTTCATAACTGTTAAGAAATACCTTGTTTTGTGAAATATCAGTCAATTATTTACGCATTTAAGACAAGTAAACCATTTATTTTAATACGTTTATTTCTCATGAGTAAATATTCGGTTTTATGAAATGTAAAATATCGAGGAAATAAAACTTATAATATATTATTTGGATTCATCAAATATACAGGGTGATATTTTGAAAACTTGCCACCCCAATATCTCAAAAAGTTACAAAGATTTTCTAAAAAAGAAAATACGGTTTCGGCAGTGGAGAGAGAGAACCAAAATGACATAATCGGATACGCACCCCCTCCAACCCCCTTAGGGGTAGCCCCTTCAACTTTGTAATCTTAAATAGCAACTCCCCATGTGTGATACAGCGTTGGAAAGTTCTTTAAAAATGCTTTACAACAACACCAAATTGTGGTACCTTTCGATGAGTAGTTTTCGCGCAAATCGAGAAAGAAACTGCTAGCAGTAAGTTTTGTCAATTTATTTATTAAAGGTCAATTACGTTACAATAAATTTTCGAAATGATTTTCATTGATTTTTCGAACTTTTTCAAATGTTCTTGATATTTTGCAACATTCTTGCGTAATTCTCTGTTTCAGTTGGTTAATGCTTGCTGGTTGAGTTTGAAAAACAACAGATTTCAGATGTCCCCATAAGAAGAAATCGTAGGGAGTAAGATCAGGTGATGAAAACCATTTCGAAAATGTATTGTAACGTAATTGACCTTTAATAAATAGATTGACAAAACTTACTTCTAGCAGTTTCTTTCTCGATTTGCGCGAAAACTATTCATCGAAATGTACCAAAATTTGGTGTTGTTGTAAAGCATTTTTAAAGAGCTTTCCAACGTTGTATCACACATGGTGGGTTGCTATTCAAGATTACAAAGTTGGGGGGGGCTACCCCGAAGGGGGTTGGAGGAGGTGCGTCTCCGATTATGTCATTTTGGTTCCCTCTCTCAACTGCCGAAACAGTAATTTCTTTTTTAGAAAATCTCTATAACTTTCTGAGATATTGGGGTGGCAAGTTTTCAAAATGTCACACTGTAGATTTATTAACCCCTTTCACTATTTAGTCTGCCTTTGATGAAAATTTTAGGCCAAACTTGAATACGACGAGTCAGACTCGTTTAATTTCATGCCAAACGTGAATATCACGGGTCAGACTCGTTATTGACATTTCAGGCCAAATATGAATATCTCGAATCTTGATATTTAATTGTTTATTTATATTTGGCACGGCTTTGGCATGGCTTTTTCCGAATTTCAGCGTAGTGCAAGGGGTTAATAGTTAATAAATCTTGCTGTTGGTTCAACGTCATGTAGTTTTATTCGAAATGTGAGTTCAATTACCTGTAGTGTAGAAGTGGTCAACCAACTGTTACACTATCTCGTGTAAACTTTTTTTTGTAATGACTAACCTGTATCTTTCGAACTTTTGCTAATATAAATATCGGTTAAATCCTGAGATACTATCGTACTCTATGAATAGTCGTAATCTTAGCTTTTGCCAGCAATGAGGAATTTTTTTATAAAATTAAGTATTTTTATAGGTACGCATGTACGAAATATTACATGAGTATTAAATAGTCAAATGATTAAATTTTATAGAAACCCCTATGTAGATATACATGTAATACACGTTTGTAGAGAGAACGAGGATTTATTTTTAAGAATCATCGGAAGCTGAACGGATAACGTGCGGGGCTCATCATCCCGAGGATCCAGGATTGAATCTCCCGTAATCCATCGGCGTTATTCGAACAGAATGATAATTAATTTAAACGTATTTAAGTATCGCATCTTAACCCGGCGCTGGTACGATGGGGTATTAGAGATACCCCGACATAAATCAGAATCACATTGCTTAAAATTTAATAATACTAGAGGCGCCATCTGCTATGTACCTTCAAACTAAATATACAACAATAGCCTATTAGGCTTCTTTTGTTTCTCAGTACGCGCCAGACGTTGTTAGAAGGAGGTAAAGTGTCGTGGGGTACCTCATACCCCGGTGTACTAGTCTATAGGATGACCAAAAATAACGGAGACAAAGTTTAACATGTCCTGACACGAATATATTGTAATGTATCTAATTCATTTTTGTTTTATTGGATTCTTCATGTTTTTATGTACCAGTGTACGCATTTTCCATTTTATGCTCCTTAATTTTGTTATGTTTTTAGAATGTCAAACAAACGTAGTGCAATCTTGGAGCTGTTTCGTCAAGGAAAACGTCAATGTGAAACTGTTTGTTTGCTCAATGTGCCTCGACAGACTGTGTCCAAAGCCATCAATCGTTTCAAGTAGCTTGGCCATGAAGGCTACCATGCCGGAAGAGAAATAAATCGCACCGCTAACACTTCCAGGAACCGCAAGATCATCAAAAAGCGAATCGAGTGAAATTCGAGGGTTTCCATGAGAAAAATTGCCCGTGAAACCGTGAAATATGTCATTATCAAAGGTCCACGTTGTCATAGTTTATTGTTAAATTTGTTAAATTTTTTTGTTTAATAGAATTATAACTAAAAATATTTGTCTCCGTTATTTTGAGTCACCCTGTTTTAATAATATTTTGCTATAGGGAAATATTTATATTTATTGGATTGGTAAGTGTCTGGTATATATAAATATGATAAATCATTTCAGGTAATGAATTTTTAGATTAGTCATGTCTTACGAAGAAGAAGAAAGAAAAATGTTGATGCTTTGGAAAGAAATAACCTCTGAGGAGTCAAATATTGGCTCGGTATCTGAAAATGATCTTCCGGATCATATAAGTGAGCGTTCTTCCCACTCAGATTCTGAACAGGAGCTTCCAAACATAAATGTGCCTGATGAAAATCAGAGGGGTTCATTAACCCCTAGAGACATTTGAATCTGAAGAGCAAGCAGATTACCGAGTACAGTCGGCCGAAAAAAGCACAAGAAGAGCTCAATATCTACGGGTTATCGTTAAAAAAAACTAAATAGACTGAAAATCCAGATAACTTAGGAATTAGAATTAGAAAGAAAATATAATAGTTCACTTGCCCGGCCCGAAACGAATTGCAAAGGAGACAAAAACACCACTAGACTGTTGGAAACTTCTTTTTGATGATCAGATTCTAAATTCTGTTGTCGAATGCACCAACGAAAAAATCATCAGAAAAAGGCAACCAATTATACTCACAAGCATATGGTGAAGGAAACTTGTCTATCAGAAATCAAGGCTTGCTTGGGCCTTTTAAACCTAACCGGTTTTTTCCGCTCAGGAAGACAAAATCTGGTGAATTTACGGGCTTTTGATGGAATAGGCATTAACATTTTCATGTCCACAATGCCACTAAAAAGGTTTCAGTTTTTATTAGAGTGTCTTAGGTTTGACACAAGGAAGGTACAAAGGTAGAAAGACGTCGTATCGATAAATTGGCGTTAATACGAACCATTTTTGATCACTTTGTCGACAATTGTAAAAGTTCTTACACGCCATCAGAGTAGTTGTCCATAGATGAAAAGTTAGAATCTTTTAGAGGCCGCTGCGCTTTTCTCCAATATATGCCCAATAAACCGGCGAAATATGACCAAAAAGTCTTTGCACTAGTGGATTCAAAAACATTTTGTCTTGAATTTAGAGGTTTATGTTGACCAACAGCCCGATGGACCCTACCGGCAAAGTATAATAATAAACCAGAAGATATAGTTCTTCGACTTGTGGAGCCACTCAAGAACTCTCGAAGAAATATCACGTTTGATAATTCGTTTTCTAGCTATCCGTTGGTTATAAATTTACTTAAAACTTATGAGTTGACTTCAGTAGGAACACTACGAAGAAATAAACGTGAAATATACCCCGAATTACTCAATACCAGAAATGGAGAAGAAAAGAGTTCCACATTTGCATTTTAAAAAGATGTCAGTCTAGTATCTTATGTTCCTAAGAAAGGCAAACATATAGTTCTGATTTCTACTTTGCATCACAATAATACAATTGATGAAACATCAGAGGATTTACGCAAACCAGAGCAAATTATGTTTTATAATAGTATAAAGGGCGGTGTTGATGCAGTCGACGAGCTATCAGGAACTTACAACGTTTCAAGAAACAGCAAAAGATAGCTACTAACAATTTTTTTCTCCATCATGAATTCAGCAGCTATAAATGCGATCATCATTTACAACTTTAATAACGTCGAGTCAAAATTTCCCAGAAGAACATTCTTGAAAAATTTAGGACTCAGTTTGGTTTTTACAACAGGAGGAGAGGCTACAAAATCCTTTTACTCGAAGAGAACTTCGAAGGAAGATTTCAGAAGTAAGTGCTAATCAACCAAGTGCAAAAAGGCAGAAATTTTCACGATGTTTCATGTGCCCAATAAATGGAGACAGAAAAACTTTTTACACCTGTAAATCCTGTAATAGATACATTTACCTGAGTCGCGCTAACCTAACTCGCGATGAGTGTTCCCTCTCAGATGCACATTAAATTATATCGTCCCCTTAATACTACAACTAGATAACTCGAATTTTCGGTATTCAAATTGTGCACTTATTGCATGCATATATTAGTCGCTTTAGTGACTGTATCTATATCATACTAGCAGCCCGTCCCGGCTTCGCACGGGTAGATTGTGGATTGATTTTGTCCGTCCACCATTGTTTAAATACATTTTTAATACAAAACTTTTAGTATTTTTCCCGGGCTACGCAATGGTCATATTGGATTTGATCTTGACCATGACCTTCAAGGTTATATCAAGGTCAAATTAATTTGTTTTCACGTTCAAATGTGTCCTTGACCATTTTTTTCATGTTACCTTTATTGTCAGCGGAGGTCAAATTTAGGTCAAGTATAGTTCGACTTTTTGAACACCCTGTATAAGATTTACTAACTCAGAAACCTTCGCGGGCATGCTTCCAACCATTTCCCAACTTTTCATCGCAATCAGATGAACGGTTTAGGAAGGCATAATAATCATCAGTACCGGTACTTCTTGAACACCTTTTATAAGATTTACTAACTCAGAAACCTTCGCGGGCATGCGTCCAACCATTCCCCAAAGTTTCATCGCAATCGGATGAACGGTTTAGGAAGGCATAATAATCATCCGTGCCGGTACTTTTTGAACACTCTGTATAAGATTTACTAACTCAAACCTTTGCGGATATGCGTCCAACTGTTCCCCAAATTTTCATCGCAATCGGATGAACGGTTTAGGAAGGCATAATAATCATCCGTACCGGTACTTTTTGAACACCCTGTATAAGATTTACTAACTCAGAAACCTTCGCGGGCATGCGTCCAACCATTCCCCAACTTTTCATCGCAATCGGATGAACGGTTTAGGAAGGCATAATAATCATCAGTACCGGTACTTTTTGAACACCTTTTATAAGATTTACTAACTCGGAAACCTTCGCGGGCATGCGTCCAACCATTCCCCAAAGTTTCATCGCAATCGGATGAACGGTTTAGGAAGGCATAATAATCATCAGTACCGGTACTTTTTGAACACCCTGTATAAGATTTACTAACTCAGAAACCTTCGCAGGCATGCGTCCAACCATTCCCCAAAGTTTCATCGCAATCGGATGAACGGTTTAGGAAGGCATTTGATATTACCTTAAAGGTCACGGTCAAGGTCAAATCCAATACGACCACTGGGTAGCCAAGGGAAAATCCTTAAAGTTTTGTATTAAACATTTTTCTCTAAAATGTTTTCCCGTTGAGATAATCAGCCGTACCGGGACTTTTTGAACACCCTGTATAAGATTTACTAACTCAGAAACCATCGCGGGCATGCGTCCAACCATTTCCCAAAATTTCATCGCAATCGGATGAACGGTTTAGGAAGGCATAAGAGACATACAGACAGACAGACAGACAGACAGACAAACATTCATTTTTATATATATAGATAGATTATATATATAGATTACTGGATTTCTAACCTTAAATATGCGACAGACCTTATCTCGTTGTAACACCGAAAAGAGCGTACAAAGTTGGGTACAAAGCTGGGTACAAAGTAGATAACTAAAAATACCGAAAATTTGAGTTACCTAGTTGTAGTATTAAGGGGGCGATATGTTCTCCATCATTTCACTTCTGGTTTTTAGTTTTTCAATGTTTTGTCAATGCAAAAATAATTTAAATAAAGTATAAATATTTATTTAAACAATTTTGTATAATTTTGAATGTTCTGTTTTTATTTTGTTGGTAAAAAGCATATGTCTGTTGCAACCCAATGATTTTTTCACTTATTTTGCATAGTTTTCATTTTCACGCGATTTTCCCATTAAACTTTAAATAACAATCCCAAACCCTCCGAAATAGATTACATTTTAATTACCTTTTTTACAAAACAAAAAAAAAGTTGTGGGGTATATGATACGATTTCAAGGTATACCAGCGCCGAGTTAAGCGGGCCTAGGCTACTATGGAGTAAAACTAGCGCCCTCTTCTAGGCAAACGTACAAATAAATTTGTTCCAGAAAAGTAACTAGAATTTGTCACTACTTTCTTTGTAATTGAAACAAAAATCATAAAATGAAGGCACTTTTCATTTATAAAAGGACCAAAATTATTTCCTGAAATCATAACCACCATGCAAGGGTAACGAAATCGAAAAATAATGAAATGAGGCTTGTGATGCAGAAAAACCGGTGAAAACAAATTTTCCAAATATACGAAGGTCGTCCGAAAAGTTTCCAGCCTAACGTAGAAACAAATATAACTCGGTCAAATTCGGCTATATTTCTCAACATATAATCTCCTTTTAAGTCTATACACTTTTCCGAGCGATACTTCCACCCCTTTAACTCATTCAAATAGTAGTGGGCGTCTTGCTTTGCAAAATAGGCTTCTACGGATGCGATAACATCCTCGTTCGATGAAAATCTCTGTCCTCCGAGCCAAACCTTGAATACAGAAAACAGGAAAAAGTAGCTAGTGGCCAGATCTGGTGAGTACGGTGGGTGGTCAATCAGTTCGTATTCCGATTCATGAAATTCTGCTATGGTGACCGTTGAAGTGTGAGACAGTGCATTGTATTGATGGAATAGCAGTTACTTTTTCTTCAATTGGGGCCGTTTCTGCGCAATTTCTGCCTTCAGCTTGTCAAGTAATGATGTGTAATATACCCCTGTTATGGGTTTTCCTTTTTTAAGATAATCGATTATCACAATCCCATTACTATCCCAAAAAAACAGTCGCCATCACCTTCCTGGCCGATGGAGCTGTCTTTCTATTCTTTGGAGCAGGTTCACCCTTCGCAGTCCACTATTTCCTTCTTTTCAAGAGTGTAGTAGTGAATCCAAGTTTCATCCAGTTACCAATCCCACAAGATCCTTGAAAATGTTCATTCGAATACGTTTTAGATCCACAGAGAGCAAACGTAGCACCCAACGCGCGGTAAGCTTACGCATGCCCAAATCTTCACACATCAAGAGACACGGCAGTGTCTCACGGCATGTTCGTTCAACTGTCGTCGCGGGCACCCGTGTATCTTTACAGGAAAAATGTCTGCCCCCTAACACACAACGCGAAGCCACGCCCCTCGCGCCTAAGAGTCGAGAATTTTACGATTTCTCGGCCGATATCTATATGTCAAAATGTCACAAAAATTCCGGCAATCTTCGGCGATGGTCGGCCATGATCGGAAATGTGTATACATAGATGCGATCAAACACACACACGCGCCATTGAATGTGTGAAATATATTCCGGCGTTTTCATCGTCGACTGTCCGGCGATGATCGGAAATGCGTACACAAATGCGACCACACACATACGCCATCAAATGTATGTGAGAGAATATATATGTATGACTTCAAATTCCTGTATCTCCTTTCCTAATTACTCTTTAAAAGTATTTTTTCTTTTTCCTTGAATTCAGAAAATTATAGCGAGCATTTCCATTACTGCAATTATTTCCATGCAATAACATATATTATGGTTTCATGCCGATTATATATGTTCAATTGCTTGTTTCATATGGTGACATTAAATGTATCAAGCTGTCAAAATAGCTTAAAATAGAAGGAAATAACATGACTCTATATTATCGACTATCGGATTACACAGGTTTACACAAAAAAAAAGTCCGGACTATTTGACCGGACCATGGTATTCCGAGGTATTTTTGCGTCCTGAATCCGATCCCGAGGTCATCTGAGCCACATCACGTCAGCAAAACGAGATTTCGAAATAAATAAATAAGGAAATGGGACTGCCCTGAGCAGCACCCAGAGCATGACTCCGAGGTTCTAAGGCCATTAGGGTCAGTGCTGGGTCCACTGTCAATATGTCACAGTGAACGGATCGCCGGAATTGGATGCCTTGACAGGGAGATCGTAATCCGCGAGATACAACGATCATGGCAACATTTTATCCACCGTGGTGGTTCTGTGATAGTCCCGGTCGAGATTTAGGACTCCATTCCAATGTTTGGAAGGTATTCAAGACCTAAACAGCTACCCTCTCCAACTCAACAGGTCGCTTGAGAAATTTAACCTCTAAATGACCTTGAAATCTCGTTTTCCTGACGTGATGGCGCTCAGATGACCTCGGGATCGGATTCAGGACGCAAAAATCCCTCGGAATACCATGGTCCGGTCAAATAGTCCAGACTTTTTGTTTTTGTAAACCTGTGTTATTTATACCTTACCGACTGCCGAAGTCAAATTTCAAGGTATCGGCCATAGGTATGACTTTGATCGGTTTGCCCCCGGACATACGGCAGTTATTTATGGAAATCATTTCACGAACGAATTGTTCTGGGGAAAATATAAATATTATCGGAACATTAATTATAAAATCATTACAAAAGTTGATGATTTTATTTATCATTCATAATTTTTAAATTAGTCATTTAATGATATCACAGATGAGGATATGTCATCTCATTCGAAAATTCCTGAAGTATCTAGCGTTAAAAAGTTAGGTAGAGGCTGCTAAAGCAGACAATCTTGATGTAAAATCATGTACAACAAACGATCATAGTCCCGATGGATAGGCAGAAGAATTAAGTACCAAAAATTATATTTTCCTTGCTAAATTACCTGTGGAAAAGTACATTGAAGAATTGTGTAAGGCGATTCAAATTTCACAATAAAAAATCGGCACCGATTATTACTGATAAGACAACAAACATTGCAACAATAAAACATTTATGTCTAACAAATAGCGAAGAGAAAACGGGTAGTGGAGAAAAAAATTGTGATGATAGTGAAGAATTTAAAGATCTTGAGGAAATACATGAAGTGAGTCAATTACATCGCAAAAATAGTTCAACACACAATATGGAAAGTGGTGAAAATGAAGAAAATTGTATTGAGAATAAATTTGATAAACATGAAAGCAGATTTTGATGGCGGAAAAAATAGTAAAATAGTCTCTGCACCGAAGAGATAGTTATGTAAAAGATTTAAGACATCTATTGAAACTACTGAACAAAAAAGGCGAAGATACCTTAAGGAGTTTGGGAGTGCGTTTGTGTGAAGGGCAAGGGAAATCTATTGTTCTCCTGCAAGTTTGCAATCCCTGAAATTGAAAAACTTGAAAATTATTATTTACAAAAAATAATAAGTACGAATGGAAAAACTGTTTTTCACGTCTATTTCACTTTCAATTAATTTTTTTTATAGTTTAGAAAATGTATAATTATATACAAATGTTCTTTCTAATTTATGAAAAAATATCGAAAATCCGTCAGAAAACTGGCAACGATGTGGCAGAGGTAATTTTCAATGCAGTAGTTGGCTACATTGAGCACTAGATTTTAGTGCTTATGATGTGTGTTTATAACCTGTCTTAACCTCGATTTTCGAGAAGGAATTTATTTGTGGAAAGTAATTAGAGTGGAAAAGAAGGATTGTAAGTGCGTGAGGGAAAGGAGTAGTGTCTAAGGTGAATAGAAAGTATAAATTAGGATAGCTACGGCGATAAATAGACAACAGTTCGCACAGAAAAACAACGGCAGTTTCGAGGTTAGGATTGTAAGGTTAACTAGTTGTCATAAAAGTGTCCGCGCGGTCTTCGCGTTCGCCGCGTCCGATTGCGTTCTGCTACTAATTGGAAGAGAATCAAACGTTGGAAAGGTAAATCTAGCGTTTTTGCAGCGTTGCCACATTTCTCAAGAAATTCGTTTTCTCTACAAATGACATTTTCCCTATTACTTTATTTAATTTCTCGACAACGAAACACAGGAAGAGTTTAAAAATAATACCAAATTAAAGTTGATTAATTATTCTATAACGTGAAATTACGTTGACGTGATTAAAAAAGAAATGAAATTATTTTTTTTTCTCGAAAACAGTGCACATGAAAAATCTGAAAAAATTACAGTCATTAGAATAATTCCATAATTATTTGATAATTTTTTCAGATTTTTCCCATCATTTTGACTTTACTCCCCAAACTCCTTAAAAGAGATGCCTATCGATAAACAACAAAGGATTAAGGACTTATGTGGAGACTCATTACACACAGCTACTTCTGAGTCCTATTTTTATGAAATGACATATTCTTTTCATCTGAAAAATATTGCTATTGGTATGAATAGCCAAGGAAAGGCCACAAATATTTTACCACTCATGGAGACAATGCATAATAAAAAAAAGAGACGTCAAACAGTGGTATTGTAATGATCATTGTAGAATTCAAATTGATGATATAACAGAAACACTTGATCATTATGAAGCCCTCCTCAATAAATGAAAAAGTTTGAACGTAAAAAGCATTTCCTTATTTTGTAGAGATATGTTCGCGGAACATGATACTGCGTCATTATTAGGTCATCCATTATCATGTTACATCTTGGAAAAACA
This sequence comes from Xiphydria camelus, assembly GCA_963678675.1. Lineage (NCBI taxonomy): Eukaryota > Metazoa > Arthropoda > Insecta > Hymenoptera > Xiphydriidae > Xiphydria > Xiphydria camelus. The sequence goes on from OY783195.1 coordinate 17,924,107, forward strand.
TTGTTCATCACTCTTCGTATCCATTGAGGTATTGTCGCCACACTTTCCGGAAGTACGTTTTTTGAAACGATTTATATACCGATTGAATTTTTGTCCACAAAAAATTGTATGCATTGGATAAACTGCTTGAATCGTCTGATTACGGAAGATTGAACGCCATTACAGATGAAGTGGTAACCCGAGTCGAAGATTTTAACCTGTGCCATTCTGAATAGACCTGCTTTAAGGTCTGTTTAGACCTGGGTAGACCTGGCAGAGTCTTAGAATACCTGTAAAGGGATTTTCCTCTAAAACACACACACACACACACACCTGAGTTGTCCTGATATGTAAATATGGCCTTCACTGTCCTTAATAAGTCGGATATATTCTTTCAAGCTAGTCGATGTCCTAACACGTGCTGTTTAGCTCTTTTTCGTATAATTTAAAATCCATAGATAATCAATTAAACATTCTGAACGGAAAATTATTTATAGGTAGCCTTGAATTGAAAGGAAAGGGGGGGGCAATGTATTAGCAATTTTATTAATTCCTCTCTCTATAATGTTGATAAATAAATAAATAAATAAATAAATAAATAAATAAAAATATACACATTTTTGTGAATGAATAAAATATAGGTAAATAAAATTTAAATTTAATTTTCTTCATTGAAAGAGGAATTATTATAGCGGGAAAGGGAAGGAGTGAGGAATATGATGTTCCTATTTTCTCAACTCATTTCCCTCTCTCTTTCAATGAAAAGAATATAATAAAAATCTGACTTAAAATTTACTATCATTTTCATAAATTAAGTTATTTAATACATTTAGTGGTTTTCAAATAATAATTAATTAACGCTTCGCGTGAACGTCGGGTCACTCGTGCCCTGACGAAAGTGACTGTCCCCTGTAGCTCGAAGGGTGGTGGGAGGGGGGAGGCAAACTATACTGAAAAAAATTGTATACTACTAAGCTACTAGCTCCCCAAGCGCCGACGTTCTAGTACGTAAACTGCCGTTTTGAGAGCCAGACGAAATTTTGAAAGTGCACGAGTGACCCGACGTTACAAGTTACGTTGATTAAAAATAGCAGGTGAGTAAAATGTTTATTTTAATTTGGATGTTTTTTTTACTAAAAATTCATGTTCTTTCATTGGAAATTGATAGATTAATTTTAGTTATCTATAAATATCAATTTATATTAATCTATCTTAGAGTTTCCTATTACTATAATTTTTCGTATTTTTGTACTTTTTTATAATTTTTTAATAAATAATTGTGATTGATTACATTTTCATGAATAAAATTGATTAAAAATGAATAAAATCTGGATTTTACTGTAATTTGTACCTATTTACATACTTTCAAAAAACGTGATTTTGATGCTCAAAACTTAAGCATCCCATTAATTTATACATACTTATAATATCTTTTCTTTAAAGTATTATTCTTAAACTTTAATTTCCCGTTTGAATTTTTAAAATATATTAATTTTTGCCATAGTTACGATTTTTTGAAAAACATGGTCCATTCTTCACGTTTATATGTGTTTATATAAACATATTGTTTAAATAAATGAAAAAATCGGCAATATGGCGATTGATCCATAAAGTAGAATAGTTAATAAGGTAACGTGAATTTTTTCAGATTTTTTTAGGACACTTTAAAGTATTTTTTAGGCGTCGGACACGAGTGACCCGACGTTACCAGTTGAGTCAAGCCATGTCAAGTCGGACTCGAAATTTCCACTAAATCGCGGATTTCGAAAATCATAACTCTATTACGAAGGGAGTATGGCACTTACGTTACCGTATTAATATTTCGTGAAAATTCCGTTATTTGTTAATGTTATTAACAATCAAACTTTGAAGCGCGATTAAAATGAAAAATCGTTTTCTCTTAAACTACTTTAGACAATTACTTAAAATTTTGCACACTGATAAAGCAATGTTTACACTATCGAATAAATATTTGCTTGAGGTGAAATTGTTTAAAAAAATGAATTTTGCATTAATTTTTTTAAAACAATTGCAATTTTTCATACGTTCTTCACGCTATAAAAAAATGGAACTTACATAAATTCATGCGGCAAAAGTTGGCCTTTTATAATCTGCAAAGAGAACTTTGTACTTTTCCTCCATTCCGGAGATACGAAATTGTTTGTTACGCGGTGCGCTCGTAGATCGCGCGGCGCGCTCCGCTACTGGCGTCCGCGGCATCTTGAGCAAAAACCGTTTGAACTTGCATGAACATGATTTTCCGAGTTTGGAAAACATACACAGTTTTCTTGTCAGTTTGCTGATGGTGCTCGTGCGGTATACTTGCGTAAAAACTATTCGGTGTTTCAATATCATTAAGTGAAAATGGTTCGACCGAAGGAATGTTGTAATCCTTTGAAAAAGAAAGGTCATAATTGTGTTCGTCATAAGTTGTTCCTCGCGCGTTACCGCCAAGTGAAATAAAAAATTCGAAGAATACATTGATCGATATATTTGTCAGATATGTCGTAAAGACATGTATAATGATGTTAAAATTGCTTCAAATGTAGAAAATGAAGACCCAAGCACGAAGTGAGTTTACTAATTACACAGGTTTACAAAAAAAAAAGTCCGGACTATTTGACCGGACCATGGTATTCCGAGGTATTTTTGCATCCTGAATCCGATCCCGTGGTCATCTGAGCCCCATCACGTCAGAAAAATGAGATTTCAAGGTCATTTAGAGGTTAAAATGACCATTTTTTGGAACTGGATCCGGGACAATTTCTCAAGCGACCTGTTGAGTTGGAGGGTAGCTGTTTAGGTCTTGAATACCTTCCAAACATTCGAATGGAGTCCTAAATCTCGACCGGGACTATCACAGAACCACCCCAGTGGATAAAATGTTGCCATGATCGTTGTATCTCGCGGATTACGATCTCCCTGTCAAGGTATCCAATTCCGGCGATCCGTTCACTGTGACAGTGGACCCAGCACTGACCGTAATGGCCTTAGAACCTTGGAGTCATGCTCTGGGTGCTGCTCAGGGCAGTCCCATTTCCTTATTTATTTATTTCGAAATCTCGTTTTTCTGACGTGATGGGGCTCAGATGACCTCGGGATCGGATTCAGGACGCAAAAATACCTCGGAATACCATGGTCCGGTCAAATAGTCCGGACTTTTTTTTTGTTGTAAACCTGTGTTATTTTTATATTTTATTGTATAATTAATTGCTATACTGTAACACCTTCTTTAATAGTGAACCACGAAGAAACTTCCAAGTAATTATAACTGTTCACTGTTCAAATCCAATATTCACATTCAGTTAAAAATTCAATTCGTTCCTTGGAAGGTATTACAGTATAGCAATTAATTATCGGTATTAACTATCTTGGGTCTTGGGTGCTTGGGTCTTCATTTTCTACATTTGAAGCAATTTCAACATCATTATACATGTCCTTACGACATATTTGACAAATATATCGATCAATGTATTCTTCGAATTTTTTATTCCACTTGGCAGTAACGCGCGAGGAACAACTTATGACGAACACAATTATGACCTTTCCTTTTCAAAGGATTACAACATTCCTTCGGTCGAACCATTTTCACTTAATGATATTGAAACACCGAATAGTTTTTAAGCAAGTATACCGCACGAGCACCATCAGCAAACTGACAAGAAAACTGTCTATGTTTGCCAAACTCGGAAAATCATGTTCATGCAAGTTCAAACGGTTTTTGCTCAAGTTTGCGCGGCCATCAAGTTGCCGCGGACGCCAGTAGCGGAGCGCGCCGCGCGATCTACGAGCGCACCGCGTAACAAACAATTTCGTATCTCCGGAATGGAGAAAAAGTACAAAGTTCTCTTTGCAGATTATAAAAGGCCAACGTTTGCCGCATAAATTGATGTAAGTTTCATTTTTTTATAGCGTGAAGACCGCAAGAAAAATTGCAATTGTTTTAAAAAAATTAATGCAAAATACATTTTTTAAAACAATTTCACCTCAAGCAAATATTTATTCGATAGTGTAAACATTGCTTTATCAGTGTGCAAAATTTCAAGTAATTGTCTAAAGTAGTTTAAGAGAAAACGATTTTTCATTTTAATTGCGCTTCAAAGTTTGATTGTTAATAACATTAACAAATAACAGAGTTTTCACGAAATATTAATACGGTAACGTAAGTGCCATATTCCCTTCGCAATAGAGTTATTATTTCCGAAATCCGCGATTTAGTGGAAATTTCGAGTCCGACTTGACATGGCTTGACTCAGTTACGAGTGTCGAAAAAGACGTTACACGCGAAGGGTTAATAGGGAACTTGCCTGTGTAAGTATGGTCTTTGTAAAACCGCTGCACTCCGAGTTTCGCTACAAACTGCCCCTGCTGCTTCTCACCTAGCCCGTTACCCCTTGTTCCTCGAGGCATAATGGGATGTCTCGACACTTCGCATAACGGGCCCCCTCGCTCCGACATTCTGACCTTCGGTGCCTTCCCTTGCGAAAGGCCAGGTAGCCCAACGGGCTGATCTTCTAGGAATGCCCGAATCGTACCCAACGTCCGAACATTCCAGAATCGCCGATTCACGCTGCGCATTCCTGGCCCGCCGGTCCGTTAGGCACTCGACGGTTATGCCCCTTCCTGATACCTACTCTTACACCTGTGTCAGATTTTTCAATACTTTTGGTATTTATCTACTCTTTAAACCTTAACAATAGGTATTAGTAAAAAAGAAAAAGATCAGTTATCTTGTTTAAATATTTTGTGATAGTTTGTGTTTAATTAAAGTTTGACATGTGGCGACCCGTCATGCTTTGGCGGCCTGACGCCAGATAGTGCCAACCCTCTCGGCCCTCGGCTCGCGGCTCCTGGCCCCCGGCTGTCGGCTCTCGGTAGTAAAAGGGCGGTAAATTACTATATATAAGAGGACCACAGGGCGTCTAAGGCAGGAGTCGGCCTAGCCTTACTGTCGAGTCCATAGGCCGATTCCGGGTCGAAATGGCGAGCGTAATTTTCGTTCGCCACAGACAATTTTTGAACACGATTTTTCGACACGTGACGTTCATAATACTAAGTGTGTTAAATACAAATTAAATAACTGCATATTTATTTACCGTATGTCCCATAAGAAGCGCAATAAGCGACATTTACCTTCGGCAGTATTTACCGACGGTGCACATGTACCGACTCATGCTTCGTCGGCAAATACTGCCGAAGGTAAATCTCGCTTGTTGCGTTTCTTATGGGACAGGCGGTATACATGGGAGGAAGGGGAAAAGGGTGGGGGAAACAAAATTCAGAAGGCCTTCTTAGACCTGGTTAGTACCTGCGATAGGATAATAACGGCTTTCCCAGGTCTACTGTGAAAAGTCCGTGTTAGACCTGTCTGCATCTGATATTGACCGTAACTAGGCTATGAAAGGACAAGCAAGGTTTACTTTCTACATTTTCCTAAGACCTGGTTCATTCCTTTTAGACCTGCAAACGTTCATTCTTAGCAGGGCTTACCAGGTCAAAATATTCGACCCGGGAAAAGTCGCCAAAACTTTCTATAAGGATAACGTAGAAATATGCTTGAATGAAGACGAAATTATGGAAAAAACAATCATGCTGCGTTCAAAGCGTTGAGTAAACGCTCGTCAGACACTCCTCATCTCATTTGTACATCATGTCGTAAACTCTGCTCAAGAAGTAAAGGATCACACATATCAGAACTTCGCAAACCGATCGACAGTAAGGTGTGAACCGATTTATTAACTTTGCTCGATGAAAAACATTTAGCAAAGTCAGATTTTATATGAATACACTGCTTGGACAAGTTTCGAAAAGGTACCGGACCATCTACTTGCATATTGAATAACTTATACGTCGTCAAAGTCCCAGAAGAAATAAAGACGCTGAATGATTGCGAAAGAATGTTGATACAACAAGCAAAGGCTTTTCAAGTTGTTCAGAGAATGGGGACGGTAACAAAGAAAAAACATGCCAAATCACATGAAAATGCAAAAAGTAGTAGGTCGCACTTTCTATCTGCCCTTGCCAACAAAGGAAACATTATCAAAAATATGTCCTTCAACAGCTGCGATAAGTAATAATCAAAAACTTTATATCTTGGTAAATGGACTACCGACGAAAGCTAACAAGGTTTGGCAAAATTTGGTAGATCTTCGAAAGGTTTTTCATGCACAAATTTTGTTGCCTGATGGTCACGAAAAATTATTAGATAGACTCAATTTCGTAGACGTTGAATTTCAGGCCGATGAAGGTGATAGTTCACAGAATGAAGAATCACTTAAAAATAATGTTCAAAATGATCATGATTCAACGAAACCCGCTAATAACATCATAGGCGACTTAAATAACTTGATTACCGAACCTGCTGACCAATTGAATTCTCAAGACCAACCTCATGGATCCGCGTTTTTAACTCAAGTTGGTGATCGAGTATCTTATTATGAAAATTACACACTATACCCTCTCCATAATAAAAAAAATTGCTGAAACAGCAACAAATTTGTATCAAATGAAAAAAGTTCGAGAGAAACCTAGATGGTCGAGTACTAATATTAGAATTGCTTTGTTTTCCGGAATTATATCCATCAGGTATCAACGGACAACATGAGGAACGAGCTCTCAAACTTACGGATCAGAGTTATGCTCAATTATGTCTAATGTCAGAGGATTCCAGATATCGTTTGAATCAACAATACATTTTTCACCTATTGTATGAAATTAATGTTCGCCAATTGAAAACGCTGGAATTTATCATGCTTTAAATATTATCAATCCGAGACAGAAATATACTGCTCAAGGTTATTTACAGCAATTAAAAAACGGTGAACTGGAAGGCAATTTAAATACAATCTTTGAACGTCTTCGAAATTCTGCTGCATATTGGAAGACACCGATAAATAATTTAAATTGCATGATACGTTATTATGGTCCAGCAACGTGGTTTTTGACACTGAGTCCATCGGAATAGTTATGGACAGACTTAATAAAATATATTCGTGATGTAAATTCCCCAAATTTTAACAAATTTTCCGAGAACGAATGTATCGTTCGAGATCCGGTATCAGTTTCTCGATTCTTGGATAATAAGTTTCATGGAATGATGGATTTCCTATTGTCAGATGACAATCCCATTGGAAGAATTAGTCATTACTTCTGGCACCGTGAATATCAAGGCCGAGGGACTCAGCATTGGCACATGGTTCTTTGGGTAGAGGATGCACCAATTATGGGAATAAACTCCAATGAAGACGTTAGGCAATTCATAACGAAATATGTGACATGTCGTCTCCCGAACAAAGAAGTATCTCCAGTGTTGGACAGACGCGTAAATACTCATCAGCGGCATAATCATAACAGTTATTGCTTAAGGACTAAGAAAGAAAAGTCTGGAGCAATTCTCAGCCGATGCAGGTTTGGGTTTCCAAGACCTGCTACTGAGGATTTTGTTTTAAGAGAACCAGCCATATCATTACTATTACGCTTTACCATTGCTACATCAGCCATGGAGAAATACAGACGAATTGAAAAACGGCTTCAATACATACACAGAATCATTCGCAGCAAAAAAAGACATTTTGACAGATGCATCAGAATATCATAAAGGATTAATGGATTTGCAAAGAGGACTAGAAAATATTAAAGAACAGATTCAGAAACCCAAATCTTGTAATAAGAATGAGGAAAATGATAATGATTCTAATGCATCAAGTTCTGATGAATCTGACGTCGATGATGATGCACGGAAAGATTTTCAAAACATCGCAGACAATACATCGCGAATCAAAAGTAACGTGGTTATAATTAATTGACTCGTATCGGTATAAAATGTGAGACTTTAATTTTGTGGTAATAAAGCTATTCTCCTACATGTACACATTCTCTTCGTGAATAAATTACAAAAAGTAGTGAAATCTTGTCACAAAAACAGATTCTCTGTAAAAAAAAGGCGGCATGTTCATTCAGTGCCAAAAAATTGATACGTAAAATACTCTTCAAACATGATTAGAAATCAATTAAGATCGCCATGTTCAAGATTTATATATAAAAAATATAAGGCATCATTTAAAAGAAAAATGCCAAAAAAATTTATACGTAAAATATTCTCCAAAAAAGATTAGAAATCAATTACGATCGCCATGTTCAAGATTTATATATAAAAAATAAAAGACATTGTAGCGACGTGCCATGTCGCACCCTCACCGGGCTTTTCGGAAACCCTGCAATAAAACGGCGAGGGTCCTTTTCCTCGAGAACTTTGACCTCGACAAACATTCTCGGCCATGACTAACCATCGCCAGTTTTAGCAGAGCGTTGCGCCCCCTAACGTACGCTGGTCAATTGATCTCATTCGCTAGCCGCGTGTAGACCTGTATTGTCGAGCGGAATAAAGTCGATAATAGTCTTGCATCACCCATACTATTCCTCTCCTTTCTTCGCGCCTCCTCAGCATCATTTGAAAGGAAAATTTTTGTAAATAAAAAGTTACTAAAAAATTCGACAACAAATTTATTTAAAAAATTGTCATAAAAAAGAACTTACCGCGTTTTTTTCTTTCAAAATAAAAAATTCATACAGATAGAAAATTTTATTCGATGTTTATGCACTTATGATTTTAAATAAATTCATACGCTTATATGATACCACCAGTATATAGTGGAAAAAATATGAAAACTTAAACGCGGCAAGTTCTTTTTTATGACAATTTTTTATAAATTTTTTGTCGTCGAATTTTTTAGTAACTTTTGTTTTACAATATTTTTCCTTTCAAATGATGCTGAGGAGGCGCGAAGAAAGGAGAGGAATAGTGTGGGTAATGCAAGACTATTATCGACTTTATTCCGCTCGACGATACAGGTCTACACGCGGCTAGCGAACGAGATCAACTGACCAGGCAACCGTTCCGTGCACCCCGAGAAAGGGGTTCCTAAACGGACCTGCATACGTTAGGGGGCGCAACGCTCTGCTAAAACTGGCGATGGTTAGTCATGGCCGAGAATGTTTGTCGAGGACAAAGTTCTCGAGGAAAAGGACCCTCGCCGTTTTATTGCAGGGTTTCCGAAAAGCCCGGTGAGGGTGCGACATGGCACGTCGCTACAATGTCTTTTATTTTTTATATATAAATCTTGAACACGGCGATCGTAATTGATTTCTAATCTTTTTTGGAGAGTATTTTACGTATCAATTTTTTGGCATTTTCCTTTCAAATGATGCCTTTTATTTTTTATATATAAATCTTGAACATGGCGATCTTAATTGATTTCTAATCATTTTTTAAGAGTATTTTACGTATCAATTTTTTTGCTTAACAATATACTAAAAGTACTGATGGGTGGGAGTGGAGCTAAGGGGAGGGGGGTCTCTAAAGGTCCCCTTTTTCAGTTTTTCGTTAATAACTCGAAAATTACTGCCTCTGGCAAAAAAAAAAGTTCAGTTACAAATAAATCTACATAAAATTCTCTACAAAAAAGGTCTGATACACTTTTTGCTAGGATCAATACTTCAAGAGATATGGAGGGGGAAATATGGAAAATTAAAAAAAAATCGGTTGTTATTGTTAAAAATCCAGGTTTAATGATAAATTAACTACGCTCAGACCACGTTTTAATGACATTACTGCATGTAAGTGTAACCATGTACTATATCGACGCTGTCAAGTTAAAACCTGATATGTGGAGAATCTGCTATATGCTACTTGGTAGTTTTTAACTAGGAATAACTCTTTGATTTATGTGACATTCCTTCACAAGTAATCCTAAATGAGTTCATAGAATTGCATATAGTAGGTTCTCCACATAGCAGGTTTTAACTTGCCAATGACAATATAACGGAAGAATTGTGTGCGGAGGGACAAGTTAAGGTATCGCGAATCGTCAATAGTGCTTCAGGTAGTAAATGACTATGTGGCTGAGAATTTAATTTATGAGGGTAAAGTTGAAAGTGATTTGTGTAACGTCGGAAAAAAGGGATAATTGGATTAGTGAAGGCAAGTGTGTTAAGGAAAGATGGGAAAGAGAAAGGTTTCAGGAGTAAGACAAGTGGTGTTCACAATTCTTGCAGAAGAGAATACGTCAGAAGTGACTCAATAAAGAGATTTTTGAGAGAAACTCTTTCAGAGCAACCTTCAACATCACGTGAAACCTCGTGTTTGCGCTCAGGGAAAGTGAAATTCGATTTCAAAACAAAGTGTTTTTTCTGCACAGAAATGTGTGACGAAGAGAAGGAGAGAAAAAAACGTATGCTCTAAGCGTCGAAGAGTCTAATGTTTGTACGACTACGTTTCACAATTCCATTATCGTTCGTGGGCAGGAAAGGAAGGATGAGTTGGGAAACGACGTATTAAGGCGTATCTGTACTGCTGGTGGATCTACACGCAGCAGATGCAATATATCATAAGGATTGTTGCAAAAGATTCTCGTTAACCCTTACTTGCCACATCGGGGTTCGAAACAACCCCATAGTAAAATTCGTACTTGTGCCACACTGGGGCTGATTTACACCCCAGCGAGAAGAAATGTTATAACAAATAAATTATTGCATATTTGTACTTGAAAATTTTGTCAGCTCTTCGTAAGAGCGTACTTTAAAAGACCGTGTAACTTTTATATTTTATTTTTTTCGCATACTTAATATTAAGTTCTGGCTACACAAGTTACACGGTCTTTTAAAGTACGCTCTTAAGAAGAGCTGATAAAATGTTCAAGTACAAATATACAATAATTTGTTTGTTATAACAATTTGTCTCGCTGGGGTGTAAATACCCCAGTGTGGCAAGTACGTGATTCTATAGAAGTGTGGCAAGTAAGGGTTAATTGCTGCTCCTTCAAAAAGAAAAGCTGGACGTCCTCAAGATGAAGGGATTTTAGAAGCAATGGAAGAAATCTACGATTACATTGAAGGGAATGGTATTTGTCAATTCTCTATGGACGAGTTGTTGGAACAGGTTACGGGAGAACTATCACATCTGAAGACCATCAAAGGGAGAATGAGGGAAAAATATGGGGACCGAATTGTTTTCAGCACAATTCGCACTAGACAAACTATCGTCTTCTTTCGTACTTTTGCTGATAAAATCTTGAGCAACTCATGGTACACTTCAAGGTGTAAAGATGAACAGACAAACCGTGAAAAAATTGTACGAAAAGCTGCTGAGATTATCTTGGAAGATATTGAATCCATGGCTTACGACAACAGTGCCTATCCTCCTTCAGCTAGCTTCTGCAGCGAGGCTGAACAATTAATACCTCAATCTCTCAGAGTCTTCATAGACTGCATTGCAAAGAAAAAAAGGTCGAAAGAGGGGTGCGGAAAAAGATGACAGCTATAGCTCATACTCTTATTACTGCTGTTCGCCCTCGACGTTTCATATCCTCAATTCTGACCAGCATCGTTCTGTTCATATGCAGAAAATTTGGATCAAAGAACTTGCAGTCCCTTCTTTTGAAGTTGGGATTGAGTGCCTCTTACTACGACGCTCAGCAGCTGGACCTCTCCACCATCCACCACCCGCAAGAGCCTATCCCAAATGAAACGTTTTGTCAGTGCATCTTCGATAATGCGGACTTCAATGTATCAACTCTCGATGGCTGGAATACCTTTCACAGCATGGAAGGTAGCAAATGTGTTACACCAACCCACGCTCTCCTTCCATCCACGAAAGTCGAAAGGCTGAAATCTGCTCCCTCCCAGGAAGAAATGGGCCAGCTGGGAAAATTTAGATTCTGACGAAAATTAATGTTTAAGATACATCCTTGAACACTAATTATTTCATTCTTAACAATAATCATTTCATTTTTATCAATAAAATCGATGTTCTAAAAATTTTCCATCTTTCCCCCTCTATATCTTCTGAAGTATTGATCCTAGCGAAAAAGTGTAAAAACCTTTTTTGTAGAGAATTTCATGGGGATTAATTTGCGATTGAACTTTTTTTCGCGAGAAGTAGTAGTTTTCGAGTTATTAACGAAAAACTGAAAAAGGGGAACTTTAGAGATCCCCCTCCCCTTAGCTCCACTCCCTCCCATCAGTACTTTTAGTATATTGTTAATTACACCTTCCTCTACAACTGTACCAAAATTCGTTTTTGCAGGAATTTTTTCCGCTATTTTTCCTTCGTTGCCTGGACTAAAAGTAAATTATCGTACTTCAAAGAACCGACCTAAAATAGTTTCAAGATCTACATATAGTATTTATATCGTATCGAGGCCTGATATTGATGCCTGATAAGGTCCTGATCGAGCGAGTATGGCCGAGTCATAGGAAGGGAATCCCGTTACATCCTCTACTGGTACCCTGATCAGGTAAACATTAGAGCATGAACATGAATTCGGGCAAACCTGATTTAGTCCTGAAGGGAACCTGACCTGAATTTTTAGTCGGGTAGGTATAATCTGCTTTATATCGACCACCATCATCTGTCCAGCATCATTGATGAATCCCCTTTAACCCTTTCGCTTCGGCAGTTCAGTCCGTCGAAGTGCCGTCACTGAACAGATGGTACTTGTATACACACATCAATCATATATCATATATCATCATCATCATCATCATCATATTATGGATGCCGGATATATCCGTCGCTCGTACACACAGATCGTCGCGCGGATGACGGATATATCCGTCGCTCGAAGCGGAAGGGTTAAACTATTACCCTCCAATGTATGTAAATTATTTTAGAGATAAATAATTTTCCATTTTTAAGTCTTGACTATTTCTAAACTTTCCAATACTCGTAAAATTATATGTACGTAAACCTTGATTTTGTTTGAAGATAAATATTTTTGTCCTAAAGTAAAACTTCTAATTTTAATTTCACTTTATCGCTTGCTCGTCGATCACTCCCACCACTTAGATACAGTTGTTCATGACATCATACTTTGCGGAATCTGAAATGACCTGCATCTTTTTCAATATTTGCAGACGTCTTTTATATGTAAATAGTTTACCGTAATAATGAATCAATAATACACTTAATATAAACAATAGAAGACTTATAAGATATTCTTTTAGTGCCATCATTTTTCAGTCTTTCATCTTGTTTTCACCCTTTAATTGAGGACCGAAGATCGAAATACGAGATACGAATATAGATGGTACGTGGAAAGTGGTGAGTCCGCTTATATGTATGATAGGTGTGGTATACATATGAAGGGTCCAGTGGAAAAACGATGAGATTACATTTTTTCCGAAATCAATATTTCAACGGCATCTGTTAGCTTGTAACATGAAGTATCAACATACCAAACCTTACAAGGGAAAAACAATGAGATTCCACTAAAAACTATGGTTGAAAATAGGCGGCACAGTGGACTCCCGCGCGTTGTGAAACTTTAAATGTCGGGTTTCTCAACTTTTAGAAATATGGAACTTCATCGTTTTTCCACTGGACCCTTCATATGTATATCTTCGACACGGCTGTACGTGACCGGCGTTCGAGAAATTAAAGTTACGCTTATAACGTATTTTAGCAGTAGCGAGAGTGCTATTGATTTCCTGACGGGAGCAAGATATCACCTGTTCTCTATATTCACGTTCAATTATTCCAGCCAATTGTTCGCGCAGAAATTCATGAGGGAGGGAAAAAAGAAAAAACGAAATGGAGAGTGCTAAAGAGAGAAACGTGCAGGAGTCATATCGAATGGAGAACCTCTTTTCTGTGATGAGTTTAAATCTCGATTCCATATAGTAGCCGATCTTTAGTAGTCAGCGATGTCGACACTCGAGATTGATTAATTATTCTCGGAAATAGCATTAGGTACGCCGATGAACCGAAAACCGGGCAAAATGATGCCGCGTCGAGTTACGTGGACGTTTTGTATTGCGTGTATTCATGTACCCGTCACACTCGCGGTGTTAGATAATACAGAAGCCTCGCTTCATTCCTTTCGCATGTTGGACTATACGTAACACACATCCCGATTAGATGACTGAAGGAATATGACGTGACTACCCCTTTGTTATGGGTTGTACAGATGAAAGTAACGTGAAATGGAATACTTTCGATAACCCCTAACAACTATTTCTTATGATCGTATTTAAGAGCTAACCCAAAATTCCGCTTCATCCCTATATAAGTTCCGGAATAAGGAAAGTCCATGTATGTATTCAGGACTATAATGTTATGATTTGGACCAGTACTGCATTATAGACTTCTCTACATTCTTATTCTGAATCAGTAAAAATAACTGAAAATCAGTGTATAGGCATTGAAATCCAGTGAATATAAAACTACCGTAATTTCAGTACTTAACTGAAATCCAGTGAATATAAGGTTACTGTAATTTCAGTAATCTTCTATTCACTGGATTTCAGTACCTTTTCACTGATTTTAAATATACGAGTTATTCGATTTCCTAAGTAGCCTAAAATTACCGAAATAAATTTTGGAAAAAAAATATTTCTCACAAAAGAGAAAACTTTTCAACTTAGATATTCGGAACATCGATTTTTTTTATGAGGACAAAATTGTAGGAAATTTTATGGCGAACTCAGTGACGTATAATATATTACGTCTCCCCCCCTTACAGTTTTTCGAATTTCCACGTCACCCTGGAGTTACGCATTCACAACACTTTACCTCCAGGGTAACAAGGAAATGGGTGTTCTTACCTTTAGGAGTATCTACAATTAATTAGTCGTCCTTCCTGAAGTAACTCGTTAGCTTCTCGGCAGATGCGAATTTGGGGAATATAAACAACTACCGAATCACTGAGTAGGTACAGGTTATGATTTTTGGTTATATTGACATTTATTGGCAGGTTGCATTGCTCGATTGCAGTTCAGTTTCCAATTAATAGATGGCCGTAGTAACAGCAAGGGAGGCTAACCGAGTCAATGGTTGCATTCAGCAGATCGAGCATAAACCGCTACCGCTCAGTACGCTCAAAAGTAGCGCTCTCTGTTCTGCTGACAACAAGTTCTGGCCGTGGCCTACGATACATTAGGCACGTGGCGCAGTGGATTTAAATGATCGACTTGTCGTACTTTAGCTTTGAAAAATCGTACTTTGGGATTGAAATTTGGCTTTGTAAAATCGTTTAGAAACAATAAACTAATGTATTAAAAAGTTCGAAAAGAAACATTTTTTAGTTAGTAATAGACCCGTGAATATGGCAAAAATCGCCCGTTTTCTTATATTTAACTTCAAGTATTTAAAAATCCTGACGTGGTATGCAAATTTGAGAGTTAGATTCGTTTTTAACGCACATAAATCTATAAGAATCACCTGGTTTGGTTCGAGTAACAAAATCACTGTTGTCCGGTGTTATCTCTGGTTACAAAATATTGTGTTGTTTACATCAGTACCTCAGAGCTAAACAGTATTAACTCCATTGCCGGTGGCAAGAAAATGTAATTTTTTAAGTAATGATACATAAAATATAAGATGTTCCGTCGCAAGACAGACGGAATTCGACACATCGGTTCACACCGCTCAACATCATTCATAAAATGCGCCAAAACTTCTTCCGATGGAAGTGAGCGGGAGCGCTGGAGCGTAACTCTTCTTCGCTACAAAACATGGCGACCGCTACCACTTGCGCTCACTTGGAGCGCTCGGTAGAATGCGCGTTCAGCAGATTTTTTACTGAGCTGCTCCACAACCGTTGCGGAGCGGAATGATCTGCTGAATGCGCCCATTGATTCGCGTATGCAGTACATTTGAAATAAGCTCCGTCCAGTCTCGGAGCCTGGGCGTGAACACCCTCTATATATCAGTCAAATGCTAGTTTCTGTAGACACATTTCACAAATTTAAGTAACAAGGATAATAAATAATATCGGTACATGCAAAAAAACTTTCTAAGTGCAGATTTAAAAATTGCTTTATACGATATCTTTGTCTTCGGCTCTGTAAAGTTAGGCCACTACATACGCGTGTTATATACATGCCTATTTACGTGTGTGCTCTTACCAAGAATTAATTAGTTTGAGTTTACATATTTCATATGACTTAAAATACGTGCAACTAAATAAATTTGCAGATGTAAATAAAATATTAGAAAATATAAAGTAGGAAACATTGGTAAATAATACGTACATATTAATGAAATGTTAAGAATATTATGTGTATTATTCAAGGTGTAAAGGACCCCGCACTATTTTAAGGTAAAATGGGTTTCATTCACGGAATCTAAAAACTATATAGACTTGTATGTTAGGTCATCCTGATCATAAAAATCCTTGGCATAAAAAATTCTACCGACAGGATTTCGAGATATCTGCCGATTAAGTGAAAGAGTGCCCTATCAAAATAATTCTTGAATATGAGTTTCGGCAACCTATAATGGCCCAGCCAGACGTGTATTAACACCCAATGACGTTCAAAAACAATGGTTTATATGTATGCCGTATTATACATATGTATATGGACATGTATATATATATATATATATATATATATATATATATATATACAGAGTGACGCAAAAGTGCGGCAACGGTCCAGTAGTTTTTCGTGAAAAACGTTATAGACAAAAGTTACTTGGGTTTGAGGCTGACATTGTTTCCACATTAAACCACCCCTCACCCCTTCAGCCCTTCGTGAAGGGCTGTCTAAAACATTTTTTATCCAGGGCCACCCTGACACTTCAAACGACTGTTGTCAAAAATCCTATTCTGCAACTTCATGCACTTATTCATGCCTCAACGATAGCTTTAAGATAAAAAACAGGAGACGAATAGTGATTTGTAGAATTGCATGTACTTTTTTCCATTCTTGTTCGGTATTCCTCACCACCCAAGGGGTTCCGAACAGGGGTTCCGAACCAGGTGCGCTAGCTTTTTTAAAGTAACAAAAAATATAAACCATTAAATAAAAAACATAATCTACTTTCTATGAATATCAATAATACACCCTTTTCTTTGTATTAGCTTTTTATTGTTTTGATTTGTTAAATGTTTATTTTTTGATCAGAGTCGGGGTAATTGAACGCGACCTTATAAGAAAGTAGGTTATGTTTTTTATAATTAAAACTATGATAACAAAACATGAGCTATTTAAAGTTAAATAGATCAGTTGATAAGCAATAAATAGTGACTGAAGTATTTTGTGCCTTTTTGTCTTCTTTGTTAGCATAATCTTCTATAAACTATGAAAAAACTATTTATAAAAAAGTTTCATTAAACAGTTTTTCCTGTTTTTTCTTATTTTGTGCGATGTTTCTTCTTAATTCATCACTGAAGTATTTTGTGCCTTTGTCTTCTTTATTAGCGTAATCTTCTATAAACTATAAAAAACTATTTATAAAGAAGATTCATCAAACAGTGATTGAAAAAAGTTCTTATCTTATTTTGTGCGATGTTTTTTCTTAATTCATCACTAAAGTAGTAGTAGTAGTAGTATGGTGTTTATTCTGCGTTTGGCTCACTGGCCCTTACACAGCTTACATTGAAGATACAAGCAGCCAATAACGCGCTACAATTAAACCGTCTACTGTTCATACAACATAGTAGATAATTATAATATAGTCTTTCACATTTCTTACAACCTATCACTTGTTTGGCCTTAGCCTTAACCTATACTTTATATTATATTTTTAATGATCCAGGAAACGGACGCCTCGTGAGTCTTCCATTTTGTACTCTATTCTTCTTACTCTTCCGTGGTCTGGGCTTGGGTCGACGCTGTCGGGCGTAGTGCACTCGTCGAGGATGATAAGGTTCTCCTTCGCGCCACTGGGCTGTGCACGCTTCTTTTCCTCGTCGTTCCAAGCAACCAACGGGTCCTGGGGCGGCTCCAACTCGCCTATCTCATCCGCACTTCATCTAGCGTCGACTGGTAATCGGCCGAGATCCGTCAGTTCGGCTCTAATATCGTTAGTCGGTTCCTCGTCCTCGAGGTTCCATGGCGGGGTGGTGTGCAGGCTTGAATGTGCTCCCGGCGCGCCGTTCGCTGTCAGCCGTTCGCCCTCCGTGCTGGTTCCGTCATTCTTGTCTGGAGCCGGTGAACGTTGGACTGGGCCTCCACTCCCAAACGGCTGGTTTAACCCGAATCCTTCTTCAGCTCCGTTGTTCTTTAGTACATATTTGTCGAACGGGCCCGTGCTCTTGTTGTCGTAGTTGGTTTCTGACACTACTGTTTTTAACGGCCTTCCTCTGCGTCGCTTGGGTGTCTCTTCCGGTTTGACGCAGTTGGGTGTTGTGTTATGGTAGGTTATTTCCGGGGTCCTCAACTGATCTCGCAACGTGCCCAGGGCGCCATTCATGTTTTCGGACGAAATCGCTTTCTCGCTCCTGTCTAGATCAGCTGACCTGTATTTGCGTGGATCCGTGTCGCCGTCTAGCGGCAGGCCATCTAGCGGCATACGGGGGGGACTTCTTTCGTTCGTACCGCGGGCGAGTGACTCTGCCCCTTCCTCCGTCCCATATACTTCCGCAAGCACTATTTTGCAATTAATGGCTGCCTGGCGGATACTACGATCACTGCGGTCACTCATTGTGGACCACCCACTAATCAGACTTAGGGCCGGTTTTACCAACAGGTATAAACGCGGTATAGCGCTATACTAGGAATAGCCATAAGGCTTATTGCTGGTTATTCTCAGTATAGCGCTATACCGCGTTTATACCGTGTTGGTAAAACCGGCCCTTACTGACAATGAGTCTCCTGCATCGTATGCGTCCCTTCCGCCGTCCTCTGGGGCCTCGACGTCGTCCTCTCTCTCGCTTTCCCCTCGCGCCGTAGCCCGCGTCGTCATCCTTGCTGGCGTACGCTGCACGTGGCCACCTCTCGCCCCCAATTCTTTATCTCCCACGTTCTCTGTTAAGTCACTTTTGCTCCGATTTACTGTGGATGTCACTAACTTTTCCACGTTTCCCTCCGCTGACAGAGTCTTATCAACCTTCAGGTTTGTTGTACTGCCGGGCGGTGCTCCAACAGAGCTGGTGCCACGTATGCTGTGTCTCGCGCCTGCGCAGGCCTTCCCCTGCCCCCCCCCCCCCCGCATCATTAACCTCAAGGTTTTCGGTTGGCACAAAACTATCGCCAAAAAACCACTTCTACTGCGCCTGATGGTCAAGATAACACTTCCACAAGCAAAGCGTATACTAGGGCAGTCTCACGACACTTTTAAGCTCGAAAATCCGGGAGGGATCCACCACTTTTTCCTTTCGTACGGGAACGGTATAGAAACGCGTCTATTCGCCTCCACAGCTAGAAGAGCTCTCCCCATCACTAAAGTATTTTGTGCCTTTGTCTTCTTTATTAGCGTAATCTTCTATAAACTATAAAAAAAACTATCTATATAAAAGACTCATCAGACAGTGAGCGAAAAAAGTTCTCCCCTTTTTTCTTATTTGGTGCGATGTTTCTTCTTCATTCATCTAATCTACTTTCTACGTATACAATAGTGCAATTTTTTCTTTGTATAGTCTTTTGAGCTGGCGTTCAAAGACTCTAATTCTGAAAAAAGACCATCTAACAAATCAAAACAATATTAGAAACTGATTTTCTCTTTCTTCTTCGTCATGTTCGGAGTCCAATATCACTGTTGCGCTTGTGAACGCATAATACGACACATTAGAGTATGTATCTCTGGTGAAGAAAACGCTCAGAAACTGGATGTGGCCCTTAGACGGCGAGATGAAGCCGGTAGACCCCCTATTGACTATAATCTGAACGTTTACATCTGTTCACCTTGTAATGTTTCTATAGTCAGAGAATTACAAGAAATGGCAGCTGATCCTGACTGCCTGAGATTGAACGTTTTGACCCAAACATCATCCTTTACATGTTTCATTTGTAATGCAGCCCATGATTTGCACAGGTTGTCTATTAATTGCAGAACTGATATTTTTCTGAAAAGGAAGATATATGTCAGCGAAAATACTAAAACTTGTACTCGACATTTAAATGATGAGGGCTTCCTTCTAGATATTTTCATGGATGGCTTCAGATTTGTAAATCGTCCTTATAAGTTGGCAGGTCGTCAGTTAGGGTCATTCTTGGACAGTTTACGCTTGTCTGTTGCGCAAATACGAGATTTCCCCTACTCAAGTGAGAAAGATTTCACTGATTCAGAGTTTTCCGTTATTTCTCCCATAAGGAAGGACCAATTCAACGATTTGTACAGTTATTGCCAACATCCTGTAGAAGTTGGTAATCAGTGCAAATACATTTAAAAAAAGGACCTTCTGGCTTTTTTATGTAAAATGCGACACGGAATCAGTGATGATCTTATAAAAGTTATGTTCAAATATTCAAAATATCATTAATAAGGAAGGCTCTTCAGAGAATATTCGTGCCTCAGAATATTGGTTTGAATGCTTCAACTCGAGATCAATATATACGCAGACACGTAACAAACTTCTCAAATGCATTACTGAATCCAAATCCAATAGTACCTTGTGTTATTGCATTTATCGACTGCACTTATCTCTACATCCAAAAAAGCTCTAACTTCCACGTACTGCGAAATTCTTATAGTATGCACAAAGGTCGCCACCTTATCAAACCATCCATGATTGTAGCACCAGATGGATATATTCTGGATATCCAGGGACCTTACTTTGCCAACAGTGCTAATAATGATGCTCGAATCCTAATTAATGAGTTCAATAGGAATGGCCAGGCTATGAGAGAATGGTTTCAAGATGCAGATGTTATCGTTGTCGATCGTGGATATCGCGATGCAGTCCACATGCTTCAGCAGCTTGGAATACAAGTTAGAGTGCCGGCTTTATTACAGCGGGGCAAACGACAATTAACCACAGAAGCTGCAAATAACACACGACTTATCACTAAGTTGAGGTGGATAGTAGAAGCGCGCAATGGACTTATGAAGTCACTTTTCAAGTTCTTCCAAGATGTAATTGCCACCGTGCATCTTCCAAATATCCGCGACTTTTTGTTGATAGCCGGTGCAATTATTAACAAATATCATGACCCAATAATTCTCCAAGATGGCACAATTGAAATGGTTGAAAGGATGTTGGAAATAGCAAGATTACCCAATGTCGTATATGGAAAAGTTCTGGCTGAAAATCTTGAACGAAAGAGAGGTCGCTGGCGACCATTAACCGCAATAGACCTTCCGGAATTCCCACGGCTGGATATTGATGCACTGAAAGAATTGACCTTCGGTGTATTCCAAGTAAACTTAGCTCCGGCCTACATTCAGGACAATACCGTGCCCGAACGAGAAGCGACCATTCAGATGGATTTAAATAGAGAACGGGGTTTTATAAGGGTCCGTTTCCATTCTAGATTTAGAAATGGAACAAGGCATCAGCTATGGATAGCATTTATTGAAGAAGGTGATGAAAACGAGGATGACCTGGACAATCCTATTCTGGGATGGTATTGTACGTGTCAATCTGGGGCTAGAACATTAGGTACTTGTGCCCATGTCGCCTCTGTGGTTTGGTACTTGGGATACGCGCGACACCAAGAGCAAGTGAAGTATCCACCCACAATCCTCTTGGATACGGTACGAAATGCTAGGGATAACGATCTAGTACATATAGTCGATATTGAGTAAGTATTGTACATCAATACATCAGTGGAGAATAGGGCTCTCGGCGATGCACCACTTTAAAAAAGCTAGCGCACCTGGTTCGGAACCCCTTGGGTGGTGAGGAATACCGAACAAGAATGGAAAAAAGTACATGCAATTCTACAAATTACTATTCGTCTCCTGTTTTTTATCTTAAAGCTATCGTTGAGGCATGAATAAGTGCATGAAGTTGCAGAATAGGATTTTTGACAACAGTCGTTTGAAGTGTCAGGGTGGCCCTGGATAAAAAAATGTTTTAGACAGCCCTTCACGAAGGGCTCAAGGGGTGAGGGGTTGTTTAATGTGGAAACAATGTCAGCCTCAAACCCAAGTAACTTTTGTCTATAAAGTTTTTCACGAAAAACTACTGGACCGTTGCCGCACTTTTGCGTCACCCTGTATATATATATACATGTCCATATACATATGTATAATACGGCATACATATAAACCATTGTTTTTGAACGTCATTGGGTGTTAATACACGTCTGGCTGGGCCATTATAGGTTGTCGAAACTCATATTCAAGAATTATTTTGATAGGGCACTCTTTCACTTCATCGGCAGATATCTCGAAATCCTGTCGGTAGAATTTTTTATGCCAAGGATTTTTGTGATCAGGATGACCTAACATACAAGTCTATATAGTTTTTAGATTCCGTGAATGAAACCCATTTTACCTTAAAATAGTGCGGGGTCCTTTACCAAGGGCCACATCCATTTATTTCCATTATTTGTCATTTTGCGAAAAGATATTTCGAATAAAAGTTATTTGATGTCTAGGGGGACGTATAAAGCCGGGTTTTCACAGCGCGAAACTGTTTCACGTAAAAAAAAAAGGTGAGTGAGAAGAGGAAGCGTGAGAAAAGGAGGAGACACGACTCGCGCAACAGTTTCGCGTGGAGTTTCGCGCAGTGAAAACCCGGCTTAACACATATAAGTGGTTTTATATAACACGCGTTATCAAAGAGATATGAAGGTCACCTCAATTTCTTTTCGGAACTCGACATTTTCGTTCTTATAAAAGTTGTAGAGCTCGTCGAGATGAACGAAAAAGATATAAAGCGAAAGGCCCATTCATTGGATCGTTTGTGAGACATTGTAGCTCGGACTACAAGAGAAAGTTGCGCTGTGCGACTAGCAATAAATTCTCTGGACTTAACTTTCCCTGTTCCGACAAGCGTTGGTCGGAATTGTAGATATCGATTTTAATTTGTAGAATCACAGTGATATACATATCCAGTTAATTCTAAGTCATCTACGTAAAGTCAGGAGTGTTTATACCGTTTCTTAGTAATTACTAATACCGCGAGTCATGGGTCAATTGCGATAATAAGGTGAATGGTATATTCCGGGAACCGTAACTATTCTTTCACTAATAGTCCGTTAATGGTATCCTTCGACCTGAGTACACGTAATCAGGTACCGCTAATTACCGGGCCTTTCCGGACCCTCGAAGCTCGATGCATTCCGAAAAGGGGATTATCCTTGAATCAACAGCCTATTTCCTCTAACGGAACTTAGTAGGTCACGGGAAATTCCAAGTACAGAATGCACCTGCACTTCTTCGGAAACTTCCTCGCCCCTTTCGGAACGCTAAGAGGTTGTACCTTCCTCGCCAGGGGAGTTAATCACCTTCCTAGCCAATCGGAACGCATCCATCAACCCCCACTAGTTATAGCGTCACTCTCAACCAACCAATTAAAGCGTAACGCATCACCCACGCTATGCCCACTAGCTATTAGTTGCAATGTATATGTCGCAGGCAAATAGTAAATTTAGGCAGATAGTATCTGCCTAGGCAAATACTAACTGCCTGGGCAAATAGCTTTTCTTTATAATTCATTCCTAAGTGACTAGGCAGATACTATTTGACTAGGCAAATAGTATCTGCCTAAATGTTCTTTAGGCATATAGCATATAGATTAGTTATTTATATAACCAGTTAGGAAATGCCTCATTTTGCGTAACGAGTGAGATTATTGCAATATCTATCACACGAGTTGTACAGAATGCATTTCCTAACGCGTGTTGCATACAAGATTTTTTCAAATTATTTCTAAAACATGCGAGCGGTTGGTTAGGCAAATGGTCATTTCAGGCAAATAACTATTGTGGCTCCGCTCGCTTCGCTCGCTCCGCCGATTCAAGCCTAACCTAATCTAACCTAATTTTATCAAATCTAATTTATTACTATTTTAATACGTTAGACTGTGTTAGGTTAGGTTAGGGTCGGCGGAGCGAGCGAAGCCACAAGAGATATTTTCCTAGGCAAAGTTATTTGCCTGCAAATAACTTTTGTGGCTCCGCTCGCTTCGCTCGCTCCACCGATGCAAGCCTAACCTAACCTAACCTAATCTTACCAAATCTAATTTATTTATATTTTAATGCATTGGACTGGGTTAAGTTAGATTAGAGTCGGAGGAGCGAGCGAAGCCACAAGAGCTATTTTCCTAGGCAAAGCTATTTGTCTGAAACGACCATTTGCCTACGACATAAAAGCTTGAGAGAGAGAGAGAGATTAGGTATTTAGAAATTTCCCGCACTGGATAACATGAAGAAACATCCATCTACAATTATCAAACCCACACCTAATAAATTACTAAAATACTGAAGTTTATCTGAGGAGCAACTACTCTTATGATATGCATATAACCACAAATTATTGAACTGAAATAGACTAGATACTATTTGCCTAACAACGGTTCCGGCAGATACTATTTGCCTAGGCAAATGGTGTTTAATCAGAAATAAACATAATAAAGCTATTTGCCCAGGCAGTTAGTATTTGCCTAGGCAGATACTATCTGCCTAAAAAGTTGCTATTTGCCTGCGACATATATAAATCGCTACCGAATGCATCTTCTTCAATGTGCAAATGTGCCTCAGTCAGCATAGTGATCAGTGCCTCAGTCAGCCAGTCTATCCAGCGCATTCAGGTTGTAAGTCCTTCAACTTATCATTCAATTCACCTAAGTGTATATCTGTTATACTTAAGTGACAAGTCAGTTAACTTGCCAACCAAGGCACACCAGTGTAGTGTATCGTATACAGTGCATTCGGAACAGTTAATTGTAAACTACGGTTAATCATCACCTGTATCTCTTTGATTCGAATATATTAATAGTAATATAGTGAGTGCAGTGTCGAATCATTCAACTAACCGCCCGGTTTAACTCCTTCTCACCACGCGTTCGAAATCAATCACCATGGAACCTCAAAATCCGCCTTCGGTATATTTGGTAGGTAGCCGTGTCACGAACGAGTGTCTGCGGGATTGACGATTCCGCGGAGATCTAGCATCGATCGCACGGCTTCCAAACACTCCCTTATTCTTACTTACTCTTGTACTTTAAGCAGTAATATCTCTCAAACGGTCCAACGAAAAAGCCTTAACACATTTTTTGTTTATCTTAACGAGCGCAACAATTTTTATAAGAACGAAAATATCGAGTTCCACTTAAAAAAATAGATTTGACCTTCATATCTCCTTAGTAACGGATGTTATTAAAAACCACTTACATGTAATAGTAGTAGTAGCAGTAGTGGTTTATTGTATGACTCTTTACAGAACTCTTTACAATGATCTTTACAGTGTTGATATATTGATATAGGTAAAAAATACAAAACAAATAAAAGAAAAATACAAAAGCCTTCTTTCCTCGTAACATTAATTCTAGCACTCGTCACATTATTATAAATCTCGTATCCATCCGTTTCCTTCAACTATTTCGCTAGATTTTTAATCCCCTTAACATAAGATAAAATATCTAATATCTCCAATAACTACCCTACTTTTTACTATTTACTCCGCCGCCCCCGCCTGCTCATTCTCTTCACCCGCGTGCTTTTTCCCTGCCTTCGTAAGCTTTTCAAACTTTCTCGCATAACTAGATATTATCCTGTTCACCTCCCCATTCAGTTCTGATATTAGCTTGCAGATCAACTCTTCATCTCCTACCCCGTCTGTTCATACATCAAATCCCTCAACCATTTCTGGTTTCATTTTTTTCTTTGCCTCCGCACAAACCCAAATGTGTTCAAACGTTTTCTTCTCATTTCTGCACACTTTGCACAAATCACCTTCAAACCCTCTTGTCCCCTCCTTTTCCAGGTTTCCACATCTTATCCGCGCCCATTGCTCTTTGTCCCTTCCACTAACTTCTTTGCTTTTCCAATATTCTTGCATGTCAAAATCCTCTTTCCATTTTTTATAATTATTACAGTACTCTAATTTATCAATCCTACTCCAATCCCCCTGAATTTCCTGCTCCGCAAAAATGTCCACCATCCCTTCTAGCCTCTTCCCAATTTCAGTCAAATCTCCTCTTCTCAGCATTCCCAGTACTTGTCCATCCAACGTTTCTTGGATTGATTTTTCCAGTCGCTTACCCCATACCGACGGATACCCATTTTCTATCCCTCTTAGGCAGTAGTCCAGTCATTTTAGATTTTCTTCTCTAGATTAATCATCGGTCGATGATTTATGGACCAATCACAAGGGGAAAATCTCGCGAACAATATTCTGATGAGGTAACATAACGTAGGTGACCGCGGAGTTGTTTATTTAACAAAAACGTTGCGAAATTTTGCTCTGACCGACTTTGGCGTTGCACCGTTCAATTTATACCCTTCAAAAAATTATCTCCTTGTAGAGCGCGAAATTTTCTATAAAATTGATGCGGGAAGTAACTCTCTAGAACGTATCCTTTATTTTATATAAATGTTTAAAGTTTCTTGAGGCAACTGCTCACGAGCAGAACAGCTGACTAGCCACGCCCCAAGACCGGGTGGCGTTGCACGCGCAATGCTCAGAATTCAAATGGTAAACCCTCCGTTACTCGCCGAGCGCTGAGCTGCCGTAGTAAACGGAGCACGCCACACTGTTCCCTTACCCCGATAGCCATGCGTGACTTTCACTCAAGCGTCACGCGGTTGCGTCACTGAGTGACGTTACTGTGATGCCACAGTGAGGATTCGAAGTGCGAGTTTTTGCCACAACGGAATACCTGATCCTGATTGGTCTATTTGCTTACGCTTACGGAATTTTTATTCGCGTCGGACACCGCCGTATGGTGGTGTTTCGTTCTTCCTAAGATGGCCATCGTTACGGACCGAATATCAACATATAACCACGTAACATAAACAAAGTATTTGTAAATAAAAGTAGTTTTAAGTGTGCAAGTGCAATAAACCCAATAATTCATAAGTGATGAATATCGGTATCGAAGATATCTTGTCAAATCTAGGAGAGTCAAAAAGGCCGCTAGTGGAAGGAGAAGCGGTATTGAAAGCAGAGAGAGAGTCTGTATTTTTCTGCGGAATCAAAAAGAGAAACCAAAATGCAGTGAAAATCGTCACTTCTTGCGGTACAATCGTCACATGTAACAAGTGCTCCTCACGAAGTTAAAGTGCACATCTTACCGGTAAACAACAATAAAGAAGTAACGTGCAAGTGCAGCTGGGTCAGAGGAAGATTCAAACATGTTTTTGCGATGCTTCTGTACATAAAAATCGGTAGGGCAAATAGTACCATGTGACGATTGTACGCAAGAAGCGACGATTTTCACTGCATTTTGGTTTCTCTTTTTGATTCCGCAGGAAAATATAAACCCTCTGCTTTCACAATACCCTTTTCCCACGACTAGCGGCCTTTTTGACTCTCCTAGAATTGATAAGATATCTTCGATACCGATATTCATCACTTATGAATTATTGTGTTTAATGCACTTGCACTTTTAAAACTACTTTTATTTACAAATTCTTTGTTTATGTTACATGGTTATGTTGACACTTGTTTTGAAAAAAAATATATAATTATTTTAAAAAATTGAATGAGAACCTTCGAGAGCAGTCACTGTCACGTCCGGTTTCTATATCATGACCGGAGTCGACCGACACCACTTGAAAAGTCGATGGCTCAATTGGTAGAATGTGAAAGCATTCCCAGTTTCGAAGCATCTCGTATCCTAAAGAGCGCAGGTTCGAATCCCGGTACACTGTTAAAAGTTTCCTTAATTTTCAGACGCGACCATTTACAAATGTAACTTAAATTTTCGAATTTGTACTCTTAATTTTAAGAAACATGAATTATTCAGAAATTTAAGAAACATTTTGCTAATATTTCAGTAAATTCTTAAATTTAAGGCACAAATCTTGACGTGTTACGGCATTTAAGGCAGATTGCTTAAGATTCAGCTGTTTTTCTGAAATTTAAGGTAGGTACTGTTTCTTAAATTTGTGACGCTGCAGGAAAACTTTGGACACATCTGGAGAGAATAACCGGCCGCCTTCATTGTACCGTTCTTGGGAATTTGTAGTCATAAACATTTTCGAAGTCCTTTCTTCGAGTAAACGTTCTCGTTGTCATTCTCAGTTCAGAACGCAACGTGAAAACATCTGAATCGTGTAGTGCAAATTTTTCAACGTGCATAGTGAAAATTCGTTCGCAGGAAAGCAGGTAAGCTAATTCAGTTCTTCTTATTAATGAAACTAAAAGGGGTGAACAACCTAATAAAAATTACATCGATCAAAACAAATTCTAATAATTTCATCTGCACTTGATTTAAACAAATGTCGTACTTTTATAGCTGAGCACTTTTTAAAAATTTGAACATATCAAACATGTACATCAATGTTCTCTGTTTCACGACAAACAAAATATTACGACGCTTTTAAAATTGACGATACAAAATTTATAGTTAACGCCTCGTCGGCTTCAGCACATGTTTTAAATAGTTCGTATTTTTCTAGTAGACAACTTTTTAAAAATCTGGAAAATATACAGGGAACACAATGTTCATTTTCCGGCTTTGTAACGTTAAAATTAAAAACAATATTGTTAAGAAGTAAATGTTCCAAATAATAACAATAACAATTCCATTTCTGTCATGCAGGAAGCGGCAACAAAGGACGAAATCGAAAGTAATTTAAAAAATGCTACGCCAACATTAATTGTCAGAGGTAAAATTATTTAGAATAGTCAAGCAAGATGTGATGCGTAGGTATACAATTTTGTAGAAAGTACAGTAGTCGATTGATTTTCGGGAAAGCTCGGGGGACATTTCTCAAAAATCGAATTCATTAAGGTATTTCTATAGTTTTGCGTTTTTCTTACGAATCTCATGAAATGTTGCCAATCAAAAGACTGAAATATTACCCATCGATTCCCAAAATTTCAAAACGCTGAGCCATGTAGTTTAAAAGAGAATGTTAATTCAAAGTAGCATTTTCTACACTGACTTTCAATGGCTAACATGTAGAAGGACGGTACCTCAGTGACGTTTTGAGTTATACTACAGAACCAATCTTACAATGTTAAAGAAAAACTAACGGCGAATAAAATGATATTGTAGGATTATGTTCACAAAAACTGGAAGTGCTGAGCCATATAGTTTCAGAGAAATTATAACTTAAAAAAACTGAAATTTTTCTTGAAAGTGCAAAGTGGTGGGGACGAGTAACGATGATGTGGCAGCAGTGCGCACAGCTGATTTAGCCCTCTCATGTGACTATGGGACTCATTGTCAGTAGTACTTTTGCTACCGGAGAGGGGATAGCCAGTGGCACGGCGCGGCAGCCCCCACTACGGCACGTAGTGGTAGGCACATAGCGGTATTCTAAGGAGAGAGAAGCACTGTTGCCACGATTATCGGGCCAGGCAGTGTATATGTGTGAGGTACATTTGTACACAGGAGGTCTCTGTGTAGCAAGGAGCCCAGAGTACAGTTTACTTAAAAGTTTCGTTCGTGCGTAATAAAGTTTGTGATCAGTTGTACTAAGTCCTGAAGCAAAAACTTTTGAATACGACTGTCACCATAGAAATACCTTAAAGCGTGAAGAGAAGCCGCAGGGGTTCGGACCATCGGTGCCTCAACAGTATCGTATCAATCAACTGTCAATGAGTTACCAAGTCTTTCCAAGTATCCAACAAATTCTGTTATCATTATATTGTGATGCTATGATATAAATTTTTCCATAAAATTCAATTTCTTCAGTGACATTTTCATTTCAGAAATTGCGAAGTCTGAGATTTTAGAAAATTTAGATTAGGTGTTTATACAATTTGTAAATTTCATCAGATTTTCGTTCAAATTGTTTTATTCAAGATTTTATTCGAACCACCACTTTTCTTCTTCGCGATAATGTCTTTCTTTAATTTATAAGTCGGACAATTAGGTACTTCTTCTTCTTCCCGACATCGTGTTCATACCTTCAAAGTTTCAATGAAAACTGACTAAAATTTTCCTCCGTCTGCTGGTCAGTAAGGATACCTACGACACTGCCATGGAAAAGTGTGAATTACGGGACACGACGGTCTACCTTGGAGGGTCCGGACGTGCCTTGCGACCGTCACGCTTCATAATAGTCCCTCAAATCAAATTCCCGAAAATCAAGGGACTACTGTATATTCTTTAAGCATGTAAATAATTGTATAATACTTCAATTATCTATTGCAGCACAAAATCTCTATGATGAAGAAGGCTCTTATTTTGTCGCAGTTGAGCAGACAATTTTTCTGGAGGCACGAAATGCACTGGAAGGTTTTCTAATAACCTTTTTGTGCTACTTTGTATTCGGGCTAAAATACCCAGAAAATCTTTCGAAAACTTTGGAATTTATTCAGAGGTAAATTAAAAAATATAATTTGTCGATATATGATAATAGTGAAATAGAAGTGAATAAAAAAATTGATACATATAATTGTAAATATTTACAGAATGCTGCTCCAAATAAATCCGTCTACTGGAAGCAAACAGAGGAAATATTCCAGAAGATCGCCCTTCAGTGCAGCAGTGATGAAGGTGTGCGACAAATTAAGCTCACATGAAGATATCACTTTAGCTTAAATGTTTTTTAAATTTTGTTTTCACTGTACATTTTTTTCTCAAATGTAAGAAACATGTCTGAAAATTAAGAAACCTGCAAGAAAATTAAGAATCATATATATCCAAAAACTCAGAAACCTGCCTGAAAATTAAGAAACCTGCTTGAAAATTAAGAATCGTATTTATCCGACATTAAGAAACTAGCCTGAAAATTAAGAACCATGTATATCTGAAAATTAAGAAACTTTCGTCTGAAAAACAAGAAATATTTCTCTAAAAACTTAGAATACAGCTTACATGAAATTTAAGACATATTCGTCTTTGATAAAAACTTCAGTGCTTTTTTTTTAAATTTAAGACAGATATTTTTAACAGTATAGGGTATGAAAAAAAAGTGACACGACTAGGCGGGTGGCAGGTGGCGGCACTGCACGGGCACACAGTGAACAAAACTAATACCACCGGAATCAAATTCAGAGAAGCTGGTATCGAAGTTTCACTTCTTCCGCGTGTGGCGGCCACACGTTTTGTTTTTTTTATGTGCGTGAAATGCAGTGTAAGGAATATCATGTTCTTGAACTTGAAAATCTTCTGCATTCTTCATTGTTGTGGAATGGTGCTGATTATTTTCAGATACATCACTATTGGATTGTGTTAATTAAAATCTCTCTGTCGATTCTCGACTTCGTTCTGTACCAGTTTTAGCTATTGCCTTCATCATCGCTTTCGTTATCGCTTTCTTTACACGTTGCCCGTCACGAAACTCTTTTGCCCGTTCTTTTCCTATTTTTGCCATAATAATCTTATCACGCACACACACATACACAAATAATGCACAGTAATGCACGGTGGTTACTCGAGAAAAGTCGCGACTCCGATCGCAGACTACACGACGTCCGTATGGCCGGCCACTCGACGCAGTAAAATCAGGAAAACTAAAAATGCGACAAACGAAATACAAACAACTCACAACTAACTTTGCGCCCTCTAGTCTGGCTTCTCATATCATCTTACAGATACGCCAAAGAAAGGATCCTAAACGCTAGATTTATGGTGAGCCCGAACAGCCCTCTTATTGTTAGTGGCGGTGCGACACTGCGTCGTCTCATAATATACCTAAACAATAGCTTTCATCGCCCCAAGAAACTCTCTCGAGCAACACAAACCAGACCCCCTCTGCACAGTCTCTAAACAGCGATTGATTTTTGCTTCATTTATTTTTCAGTTTCAAGTTCATAACTATAATATAACAGGTGCGATGAAGAGTAGATCTCCTCGGGGTCGTAAATCTGGAAGACACTACTGCGTGACACGACTAGTGACCGAAAACGTGGAGAGGTGGATTTAAACCATATCGGTTAGTTAAAATAATTTAACACTGCACTCACAATATTCCCAGATAGAAAAGTGCTACAGGATTAGTGCAGTGCCGCCAATATACCGCCAAAGTTGATGCAGACCTTGTCGAAGCACGTCGTGTCAGTAGAACCTGATATTTCTACCGTGGTATTGTACGGCAATTCTGGAGGAACTTTTCTATCTGGGTTACTGGTGATTATATTGGATTCAAAGAGATGCAGTAATTCCGTGATGTAGCCATGGTTTACAATGAGATACACTGCGAGGTTGTTTTAAGGGAAATGTGAGGGACTGCGAACGCAGTCGCAACCTACATTCACCAAGACATACCGCTCGCCTCGCCGTTGCGACCGATGTACAGATTAGATCTAGATTAACGCATTACTTAGGTTGCGATAATAGTGATCGGTAAGAAATGACGTAGAAGTCCCCTTTGCGACGGAATACATAATTTGCGAGGTTGGCTGGCGAGGCCACCGCGCAAGGCAGCCTCAAGACATTTTTACCTCGGAATATGTAGACAAACGAACGGCGGCAGCTTCACGAGGCAAGGCGATCCAACGCGAGGCATGCCTCGCGTGGCGGCCTCGCGATCAGCCTTGCAAAAAGTCGACACATGGCTTTAGTTAACGCTCGGTCGTGAGCGGTGGAATGGGGAAGGGTGGAGAGCGGTGGGATGGGGCAGAGTCGAGAGCGGTGTAATGGGGCAGAGTCGAGATCGCTGTATGAGTGAGGCACGTACGGTAGCGCTGCAGTGTGTGGGTTTCGTTACTGTTTTTTCGTTGCATCGAGCGCACTTTTAGTACCCTCAGCAAAGAAGTTTCACTTCAAAAAATCCCGGAGAGCCTATAGACTAGTTTTGACAGTTTAGCCGTAGCGAGCACTCATATTTGTCACGGTGTATGTACACTCGAAACACAATGAATCTATCCGACCCGCTTTCAATCTAAGACTTTAGGCCCGGTCTTCAGTGAGGTCTACTGTTCGCAGAACTACTAGTTATATCATTGTTAAGTAATGTTTCGTAGAAATACACATATAATTCGAAGAAAATATATATATAGATATATGAATTATGTAATTTTATATTTCGCCAAGGGTTCGTCAATAATGGACGTACGTGGTTGGGCCGTACCGTCGTCTGTCGTCAGCGTAACATTTGGGTCTCGGACATGGTGCGTTCGCTTCATATTGGCTGCTTCCGCGCTGTGAGCATCGTGGCGTCCTTGGTTATCCATGCATGTGTAACGAAGATAGAGCTCTGCTCCATAGCATGTATAAGCGTCCAAAACGAACGCACTACTAAATGCTTCTCTGCGCCTTCTCGGTGGTAGACGTTCTTATTGGTAGAGCGTTATACCTCTCGCATGGTCAATGTTCATGGGAATTGAGAGTGGCTGCGTTTCTCTAGTTGGACGCCACAATGTATTGGTGTCCACCAATCAAAGTCAAGTACAAATAGCAAGAAATGTAAGACAGTTTAGCATCTTGCGTATACATATATGACTAATACACGTGTGGTGCGAATATTCGTAGACGATGACCAATGACTGGTGATGAAGCTGAGCGACTGTTAGTTCCGAAAAGTGTGAACGTGCACAGCGCCATCGCAATAGTACTAGAACATGAGAAATAATAGAACATCAAATAATAGAACATTAATATCTTCATTTTAAGAAGTTATTCATTAACCTTCCTAAGTCGCTCGGGTCATTTCTGACCCGTAGCATATTCATTTTGTTAATAACACTAAGACTGCACACGATACATACTTATGGGTTCGTGACTTTATTTGTATAGTCTATAGAGAAATTCTGGTGATTTTAATTTTTGAAAAATCGATCAGGAGTACTTACGATAAAAATAGTTACACGGAGATTATTCGGGTCAAAAATGACCCAATGCTTTTGTGCGGAGATTTCCGCATATTTCGTGTTTAGACTGATAAGACTTAAGACATGCTTATTATTATATATACAGGGTGAACCAGGTTAAACGTCATTTTTTTACATGTGATAGAACAACAAGAAAAAAGTAGCTTTCATAAGAAAATTTTGTTCAAAAATGTTTCCTAACAAAGATACAGGGTGTCAGTTTCGAAAAAAAATGGTTTTCTCATCATAACTTCTAAACTACTTGATCGATTTCCATGAAATTCCGCACACAGACTAATGTAATACAGCTCTAAGTAATGATTAAATAATTTCAAGAAATCCTCCAGTGGCCCAGATACTGGGGGCCTGTACCCCCCTTTCCCCCTCCCAATCTTCGGCGCCACTGGATATTTTGCAAAGAAAATTTAATTATTAGATTGTCTGTTTAATTTAGAGAAAAAAATCACCCTTGCAAATTTTTCATTTATGGCTTCGTTTTTTAGATATTTATTTTAATTTATAGGTTTGCGAGCAGGCCAAACTAGGTTGAACGTCATTAATTATGATATATGATAGAATAATAAGAAAAAAGTAGACTTTCATAACAAAATTTTTTTCCAAAATGTTTCCTAACAAAGACAGGGTGTCAAAGTTCCGAAAAAAATGGTTTTCTCATCATAACTTTGACACCCTGTATCTTTGTTAGGAAACATTTTTGAAAAAAATTTTCTTATGAAAGTCTACTTTTTTCTTGTTGTTCTATCACATATCATAATATGACGTTCAACCTAGTTTTGGCCTGCTCGCAACCCTACAAATTAAAATAAATATCTCAAAAACAAAGCCATAAATCAAAAATTTGCAAGGGTGATTTTTTTCTCTAAATTAAACGGGGAATCCAGTAATAAAATTTTCTTTGCAAAATATCCAGTGGTGCCGAAAATTGGGAGGGGGAAAGGGGGGTACCGGCCCCCAGTATCTATGCCAATACTGTCAAAAACTGAAACAAAACGCTCCCACATTGAGCAAACTTATTGACGATAATGGCACCATAAGCAAATAGTCTCGGACTCTATACTACTTCCTAACTGTATAATATGAAACATCTCATCTTTACTGTCAATCTCTGCACCAAAATAAATTACGTTAGTTTTAAACATGTCTGTGTATCGTTATTTATGCAAGTTTTCGAGATACTTGTTACTGATACACTGAAGTACAATGAAGGAAATGTAAAATTTCGTACACAGAGGAAATAGCTATTCGGCCCCTTATAAATGAATTCGAACAGTGGTTTTATATATTATACTTTAAATCCATATCCATTTACACTGCACAGTTTTATTCGGATTTTACATGTATTCCACTTATTTGTGGCAGTAGAGTAGATTCAATTAATTAGTTCCCGAGACAATTTTTCTTTTTTTTTAGGTGGCGGCATGATATATTAGACTAAAATTAATAATACTAATGCTTACAAACTGTAACATTTGAAATAAAAAAGATTTTAAGTAAAAACCATCAGTACCCTGGAAACTCGTTAGTCCTCTGGCGCAATTACCAGACATGGGACTGACGCCAAAGTACTGATGAAATAGATATACGTTTGAGGTTATAACTAAAACTGATATTTCTATCGATATTTTCAATTACTGGGATGCTACATTTTAATAAATCATAATCAACTACGTATAAATTAAAACAAAATATAGGTATTTAAGAAAATAGAAACTCACCACAGTACTGACATTTTGACTGGATCGGCACATGTACACACGCTTACCTCGCTTTTAGCACTATCATCGTAATGGCTGCCGTACAAGTGGCGCTATCTACAGCTCACTTAAGTATCAACATTAAAAATCGTATAGGATTCAGCCGTGAGTTGGCGATATTTTACGGGAATTTTAAATTTGAATATCGCACAACGGACTGACGAATGGAACTTATGACAAAGTTTCCTAATTTAAAAAAAATAATGATCTGAGGATGTTATGGCGAAAGTTGCATTATCCATTATCAAATATATTATGAATTGTAGTGAAATAATAACATTTACAAAAAAGTGGTTATATAGTAATTTATACAGATACTTGATTGCGTGTTTTTGGGATTGTGACACGCTAAAGGACTGACGTTTTGAGAATTTATTGTTTTATTTCACAAATTTGCTTCAAGAGGAAATAATAGAAATTGGGTGAACAAATAAAGGGGTTTTTACTCTTTTATAATATATTTAAATATTTACAAAATGTTTTAAAATGTCGTATCAACTGACTGATGACATCGAGTTACCCACTTTTTGTAGAATCACCCGTATACAGAGAGAGGGTGTCCGTAAAGTATGGAAACGGTTGAATATCTCGAAAAGTATGCTTCAGATCGGGAAACGAAAAAATACGTATCTGATATATTTAAAAAAACTATCAAATGACACCAAGATTGATCCCACACCCCAACCCCTGTAGGTGGGGGAGGGGGAAGCTGCAAAATCTTAAATAGGAACCCCCACTTTTGATTGCATATTCGCATTCTACATTAGAAACTACATAACTTTTATTTAAAACATTTTTTTCGATTCGTGGCAGATGGCGCTATAATCGACGAAATTCAAATTTTTCGGTTTGTGTACAAACAGCAAAGTGTACAAAACAAAACCTGTAAATATCGATGAATTGAGAGAAAAAATAATACAATGCTCGAATATGATAACAGCAGAAACTTTGCAAAAGGTAAATGACAACATGTATGCACGATTTGGGACACTGTCAAGTAGCTGGAGGTGAGCAATTTCAACATTTAATTAATTAGGGGACTCATCTGAATCAAGCACTCCGATGGTGAGAGGCGAGGGGACTCACCTGAAACAAGCACCCCGATGGTGAGAGGCGAGGGGACTCACCTGAATCAAGCACCCCGATGGTGAGAGGCGAGAGGACTCACCTGAATCAAGCACCCCGATGGTGAGAGGCGAGGGGACTCATCTGAATCAAGCACCCCGATGGTGAGAGGCGAGAGGACTCACCTGAATCAAGCACCCCGAAGGGAACAGAAAACTATTATTTCCACGTCGTTGCTTCTGGGTTACGCTAAAAGTACTTTTTTACCAGATTTTTAAATGTCTAACGACAAAAGATTTACTGTAAATTCAAATTTGCAAAACAAAAATTACAGCAAATGTAAATTTCTATCGCTATTGTATTGCAGAATCGAATAAATCGACTCTCAATTGCAAAAACCGAAAAATTTGAATTTCGTCGATTATAGCGCCATTTGCCACGAATCGAAAAAAATGTTTCAAATAAAAGTTATGTAGTTTCTAATGTAGAATACGAATATGCAATCAAAAGTGGGGGTTCCTATTTAAGATTTTGAAGCTTCCCCCTCCCCCACCTACAGGGGTTGGGGTGTAGGATCAATCTTGGTGTCATTTGATAGTTTTTTTAAATATATCAGATACGTATTTTTTCGTTTCCCGATCTGAAGCATACTTTTCGAGATATTCAACCGTTTCCATACTTTACGGACACCCTGTATATACTTATGTGTATCTACCCAGATAGCACGAGTAAGCAGAAAGAGTTCCAAAACAATTCCATTTGCAGACTTCTTAAAGGAATTCGTTATTTTTACTCACGATGAGTTAAAAGATAGTTAGACTTTAGAGTGCAGAAAGATTAAGATATAAGAATACTTTTAGACTTTTTACAGATGCTACAAAAGAGTTCATCTTTTCTATTCATAAAGAGTTCAGAAAGAGCTCATAGTCTATCTCGTGAGTACAAGTACGGGACAATTTGATAAAAGGCTCCGTCAAGACCGAGTCATCCTCTTGCGCAGCCTGACTGCTTTCAAATAGAAGTCATACGAGAGACAGTACTTGTACCGAGTGATCTCTTGAAGACTCTGATCCCTACCTGTAGATTGTCTAGAGTGCGCCTACATATGAGGCTCTTTCTCGTTTACACTTCTCTCATACCCCGTGAAGTGCGGCTTATATTTTCGAGGTCTCTATATTTTCGTGGCAATAAAACCAGATTCCAAAGCAATATTGTACCGGACTTTAAATACGATCAATGCATTCTCGTCAAATGTTAAAAGAATTATTTTAGACAACTTTTTGAAAACATTGTGATTATTTTGTGAACACCATCGGACTTCACTTGATTTACAAACGTGGCTTTATTCTGGGTTTGAAAATGAACTCGCGTTTGGTGAAATAAAAGTGAATTCTCTTATTGGGCAATATGAATACATTTGGGACTTTTTTGCTGCATTAAAAAAAAACACGTTTTAAAATACAAGAATTCAAAAGGAACTCTTTTAAAATTCTTTATGCTATCTGGGTGCATAGTATAATTCAATTAAATCCGTAACAGAGCCAACGAATAGTCATATTTATATAGGTACTGTTGGACACACTTTTTTCGCCATAAATGTGCCCATAATTATGAAAGTGGTCTAACAAGTCAAAATTTATAAAAATGAGTTTATCAGTTATTAACCTTTATGTGACTGGGAAAAAAAAAACACCTTCTAATGACGCTGTTGGTACCCGGGTACCAACTATGATTTAAGTTGAAATTAGCTACTTAAAGAGTTTGTATTTGCCATAAATATAGCGGAAAACGTATTTGTAGTTGAAAATACAAATGCACTATAAATTTTGATGCACGCCGCTGATCTCAATCTTATGCAGTGCTCCACGCACTGAAAGATACGTAGACAACCTTAGACCCGTCTGAACAATTCTAACGGCGAACTGTGCGAGAGTCAGTAGTGCGTTTTACGTTGTCGTGTAAACAAGTTGAGAGAGAGAGTGGCCTGCTATGGAAACTCTGAGCAAAATTCCTAAAATAACTGGAAATCATTTTACACGCAATTCCATAGAAATGGTACTTGGCCATCAAATAATGCAACCTGTCGAAGTAGACAAGGATCGGCAACCCTGTGACGCATCTGGACGTATTTCCGTTGTTAAAAGTTGCTATTTATGTCGAGAGTTGCGCCACAGACAACGCAGAACCAGAAAGTCGTGCACTTCTTGCATAAAGCCAGTTTGCAATGAACATTTTGTGAGCAAGACCGTTTGCGAAACTTGTAACCTACAGGCTGATTAGACTTTTGCAATAATTTATATATTATTTTTATATTATATAATTCTTGGCCAATAAAAATAAAATGAAAACGTTTTCTTTGTTTTTTATACCGTAATATTATTAATTCTGTGGAAAATACGTAAAAGTACCCCAGTACCTAAACCGTCATTAGAGGGTGTAAACATTTCAAATAATAATTTCTCGCTAAAATAATAATTGCAGTGACCAAAAAATGTTACATAATATACTAAATAGCTTGTTTAGAGATCTCGCAGAACCATCACGTACAACGGCTCTTAATACGCAAATGAACATTGTCTAAAAATACAAAAGTTACCCGGGTACCTTCTCAGTCACATAAAGATTAATTTAGTACAAAATAATGTGGTGTGAAATAACTGATAAACTCATTTTTTTTATTTTGACTTAGACCACTTTCATAATTATGGGCACAAATTAAAAAGACGAGGTGCTATTCATGTCTAGAATGTTCTCGTCGTCCTCGTCTCTCTTTACCTCCCGTCTTACTTTTTGCTCTTTTCTCTCATGCTCTTCTATCTCTTTCTCTACTCCACTCTCCAAGCCATTTCCTTCTCGCGGTCTACCTAAGGAGGGAACCATAATTTCTCCGTGAAACTATTACGATTTCCCGAGCTACAGATGATCGCTGCATGAATAAATATGAACCCGGTTTTGTTTATTAAATTTATTATTAATATATTCAAAATAGGTATTGAATGAATGAATCTGATGATATGCAAATAGGTACACGTTAACAAGATCTTTTCAGGGAAATTAGAGAAAGAATGTACAATGCGAGTGGTTCTTGAAGTCGGTGAATAAATATGTTCTAATATATTCTAATTTTGCCATTATCTTTAAAGTTCTTAGTTTTATCTTGATAAAGAGAGAGAAAGAAAGATATTTATAGAGAGAGCATCTTGTACATTTTTGTCTAATGTATTATAGATAGATAGCTAATATTTTGAGGCTTCCGCAAACCTTGCTAAATTTTTATGTCTTCATTTTGAAAGTAACGCGTTGTGTTTGCGAGTGTTTTATTTTTTTCGTTTTCAGAGGTTTTTAATTATTTATTTGATTGAATTAGGCGATTAAAGATAAAATTAAATTAAATAACTCTTGAGGTTCTTAGAATAATTATCAGGATCAGGTCCTTATTAATATCTCAATTATTACCTTTACATATATTATACATGCGTCAGACTTTTAAAAAAGGTTTCTTGAAGTTCTAGATCTCGGGGCTTTACTTGCAATAAAACCTTTAATGTATTTTATTGGCTGACCGAAAGTATGGTATTTACGGCGTTATGATTAAAAGAAAGGATTGATGATATTTGGTGAATATACGTACATTGTGTGTATGCATCACTTTTATAATCGTGTGTACAAACTTTCAATATAAATTTGGGATTGTTCTCGGTGATAAATATAAATGCAGTGGGATCTACACATTTATTGTGTTATACATTTTTAGAGAAGAAGATAAAGCGACAACAATCTTGCAAATAACTAATTGCTATATTGTCAATACTTTTCTTCGCGACAACGTAGACCTCTCTAGCGGTTTAACACTCCGTGGTCACATGTCGAGAGGGCATCAACTCTACAGAAACCAACTATACAGAAACCAACTCTA
The DNA here is from genome assembly GCA_963678675.1 of Xiphydria camelus. Lineage (NCBI taxonomy): Eukaryota > Metazoa > Arthropoda > Insecta > Hymenoptera > Xiphydriidae > Xiphydria > Xiphydria camelus. The sequence goes on from OY783195.1 coordinate 17,964,386, forward strand.
CAGAGTTCCACTCTACATGTGGCAACTCTACAGAATAAAACTTTAGACTGGACCAACTCTACATCTGGCAACTCTACATACGGCGCGGAGCATGTCAACTCAACAGAATAAAAACGCAGTACTCTATACTATATAAAAACCTTTTCTTTTCATGCCTTGCAAGCAAAGAAATCGAGATGTTCAGACGATTAGCAATGGTATTTTCGGACAATTCATGTGGCAGCCACTTTCCTTCCTTTCCAATCCTTCTCATGGCATGTAAACGTCGTGAAATTGTAGATTCGTATCGACTTCAAGTTATTGAGCCAATTCTTTGAGCATTTGAATAGGGTTTTCTTCCAATAGAGCTTGCAGTTGTTCATCTTCGAACTTCTTTTTTTGACCAAGCCGTGGTTTGTCGTGAACATCACAGTCTCTACTTTTGAAGCGACGAAACCAGTCTCTACATACTGTTTCTGATGGAGCAGATTTAGCATAAGTTTGAACAAGTAATTGATGAGCTGCAGCAGCACTTTTTTTGAAGTGAAACTTCTTTAGGTGCAGTAGGCAGTAAATTCGTTTCATGGGTTTGACTGGGTGAAAGGAAATTCCGACACCCCGGTGGCGGAGTGGGGGCAAAGGGTATACGGCGGGTATACGGAACAAGCGAAGGGGCGACTCGTAGAGAAAACCTCTAGGGCAAAGGCACGCAAAATTTACGTACAGAGGTTATAGATGGCTACACTGTTTCTCGTAAGCGTACAGTGTGATGGTATGCGTGATTTCACTCACTTTGCCGCCAATTTAGTAAACAGCGTCGCTTCTCTAACCGTACGTTGTTTACAGTAGTCATGTGTCAAAATATTATTTATATCAACTGTTTTCGTTCAAAATAAAACTACATACTTCTTTAAAAAAGTAAATAATAGTGCATTTTATTTTATGTGTTATTTCTATTGCAATATATGACGATGGGTAAATCAAATACCCAAAAATGTAAAGAGTATCGTGAGAGACAACGCCAAAAAGAAAATAAAAGGAAAAAGGTTGCAAAGAGTAATGCACAATTGATACGAGAGTGTAGACAAAGGAAAAAAGCAATAAAAAATAGCATTTCTGTACATAATGTATTACAAGTTGCTTCGACATAGAATAACGTTCAGTCTGTACACGTCCTCCAAGTGGTCCCTCAACCAGTGGTACGTTTTGCTACGTCAGGGTTTTGGATTCTAACCTATCACTGTCACTTGAGCCAGATACGATTCATAATACACGAACAGGTGAAACCATTGATTCTACTATACCATACAGTGACTATAACAAAAACAAAAGTGCCCATAACGATTTTCGAAAAAGATTTGTGAATAATGCGTTTGGTTACGCCAGCTCAGTTTGTGACAGGTTATGGTTTGAAGACGATTTAATGCCACCGTCACCTGAATACCAGGAAATTTTTAATAGTTACTATATTGTCAGAAAATAATAAAGAAAATATTTCTCTATATGTTATACTTGCAGAAACTCTCTCAGTACCGTAAGGTGACCTAACTTTAACGGGGGATGTAACATTGACCACAATTACAGAAAATGATATTAACCGAATTTATGAAGTAGTGATAATAGCAACCGTCACAATTTTCATGCGGTAAGTAGGGCAGTGCATCATAGATAGCTCTGTAGGGCACTTCAGTACGTACGTTAAGGTACAGTGCTAGTAGAAACTTTTACCGCTTTGCAGAAAAAGTGCCGCGAATTTAAAGCTTGTAAACTTCCTATTGGTGCTCAAAAACTACCTCGTTTTAATCAACAATATTTCGCAGGTAAGTGATTTATATTATTGTGATGTGATTGTATGAACTTTAAGCCAAATTTACCGTGTATTTTTGAATACTTTTTTTTAAATGTGAATATAACATAAAATCTCAACTTGTGCCGATAACTTTGACCGGCGGATGACTATGTAGTATATAGTGTCCTTAAAAACTATAGATAACCAACCAAAATATTATGTTGGCCAAATAATTTCCGTGGGACACGAATTCGAAATAAAATTCATGCGAAATAAAAAATTAAAATTTATTTGGCCTATAGCAGATGATATATCAGTAGTGTCTAAAGACGCTATTATTTTTAAATTGATACTAAACGCGGGTTATTATTTAAAGATATTGACAACCTACAACTAAAAATAGAATGATTATTTTCCCTTTATTGTTCATTTCTTTCAAGTTTTATTTTTGTTCAAACATGTTTAGAATTTTTTACATTGGTTCTTTAAAGTTTTTGTTTGTTTGTTTATTTTATGTTTATTTTATTTTTACTAAGATTTCACTGTTTCGGTAGGTCCCTACCCCTAAGATTTATAAGAATCAAATGATTTATTTTTCATTTTTTGTCTAATGTTTTGCTTTAAAATAAAAGGAAACTGTTTTACTACCTACCTAATATTTTTTAAAAGCGAATCTGACGGTCAATGTTATAAAACAGAGAGGCTTTAACTTTAATATAACGTCTATTTTAAGGGGGGCGGGGGGGGGGGGGGGAGTAGGGTCTAACGCGTGGAAAATAACTCTATTTTTACAAATTTTGTTAGAGCTATTGTTAAAGTAGATATATTCTAATGTTTCACATGTTACAAAGCATCATTCGAACAACATTTTGTAATTTTTTTGTAGAAAAATATTGAAAAATAAGCTGGTGACGAAGCATTTTCGAGGACGCCTTTTAGAAAAGATGATTTGCGGTGGACACTATATTTCAGCGTAGAATTATCTCAAATCAAAAAATCAAAACAATTTAGTTAAAACAGATGTTTTTCTAGACCCCTACGTTTTTCTTTAATTTTTTTTCCATTTTTAAATGTTTGGTGGTTGTTTGGAGTAAAAATTGCGATTTTTCACGAAAAAATCCGTCATTTTGTTGCTGTAAAACCACCTTAATGTAACAAAAAGTGAAAAAGAAAAACGTAGGGTTCTGGTATTTTATATGTAGAAAGTGTGTACAGAATTTGAAAAGAATCGGTGCAGTAGTTTTTAAATGACGATGTCCACGGATTTTTAAAACTTGGTTTCGAGAAACAAGCGTTTAAAGCGCCGAGTTCTTGCCGCTCCGCAGTATTAGAGGAGCGGAGACTTAAAGGTCTATGACTGAGAGTTTTGCTCCGATTGACTTGAAATTTGGACACATTCTTTAAATGTTTTACTATAAAAAAGGCAATTTAAAAAAAATTGATTTGTAGACCCTAGATCTCCTTAAAGGGTCGGTCGAAGTTATGTCCATCGTTCCTAAATTTGACCACTAGGGTTTTTTTAATGGCTTAATACAATTTGCAAATAAAAAACCAAATGGTGCAATTTAAAGGGTTATATTGAGCCTCCAAGTGGGCCACTAAAAGAACAAATAAGCTAAAGCCCAAGCAAAGATATTCATATTTGAAGTTTAATTTCGGCCAAAGTTATGTCACGTTACGGTAAAAACATAATTCCTGCGCTATCTGTATACAACGGTTTTAAATATCCTCCAAAACCAAACCACTTGCCTCCATTAGATTTGGTATCTGAGAGACTGGTGAAAATGTTACCGAGGAATATTGACGACGACCATTGCATCAACGTTCACGTTAGCAGAAAAAAAATGTATAGATCCAGTTACTTGAGTGGCTTCGTGAATAAACGAACAGTTAAAACGTGGTTGCAGTACTTGATACAATCTCCGTTGTATCAAATGTATGATATTAATATAAATGCAGCTTTCTTCAATGCCGAGGAGAATGTTGATGATGTTCAGCTCGATGAAATAAGCGAAAACATTCCAATAGAAGACAGCCTAACAGCCCAACAACAGACGCTTTTATGGGACGATGAAAAGTACTTGAGGATTGCACCAGGTGAAAAGAATCTTCCAAAGAATTTGCTCTTTGATGAACATGCAGGAGAACTTTCCTTTCGAGCCATTTATCCGGGCCATTTTAGGACATTCTGAGACAATATACGAGTGACACCATTCATAATGGCAAAAAGTGAACTACAGTCTGTGTCAGAAGAACGCGTACGCGATTTTTTTCAAGTATAAAAGATATTTGTTTGTTTTTTACATGAAAGTATATCACATTTTACACGGCGCAATTATTTAGTAAGTCGTGTAATCACCATCATTTTCGAGTATGGCCTCACACCTTCTGGGCATACTTTCGACTAGTTTGTCCTGCTTTTCTGTGGTTGCTCGCTTCATCGTAGTCATCGACGTTTTTATACACCTCAAGCCGCTCGATCCAGTTTGCAATGAAACTTTTGGACTTTTTAATTGCTTTCGCAGTCGCTGAAAACGATAATTTAGATCCTTTTGGGTGTTCGCAAAGGAAAACTGCCTCAAAACGCTGAGCGTACTTGGCACTCATTTACTCTTCCACTTCGAGGTCTCGAGCGATATTAAATGGATCGGTGTTCGTGCCGTAGTCCTCTGACGGTACAATCGCATTCCGAAATTTAAGAGAGAGATATCTCTTGTATTTAAAAAAAAATCGCGCACATGTTCTTCTGACAGAGACTGTAAGGCGGTCTGATCGTCGTGGAGGTTAGAGAATATGAAGAAATTATATATTTTTGACTATTGCTAATACTTTAAATAATAATGTGTGTTTTCTGGATTAATCAATTTTCACCTACTCTTTACCCATATGACCTTCAGAAGTTTCACTTCTATCGCGTGGCTACCACGCACCTTTTTTTAAATCAAAGTTGTGTAGAAGTACACATTAAAAAAACAACTTATCGCGTTCCATTTTCTTTGGTTATAGACACAGACGTATATTAACCAAAAAAGTAGCAGTTTAATGACTGAATCTTAATGAGTAATGTCCATAATTTAAAGTGATACAAGAAGTAAGTATTAATCGCTGCGCACAACATAAGTAGTTAGAACCATCTACAGGAGAACAGCGGCTTTCTATGCAACCTCTTAATACATATGCGATTAGCAAGCGGTTGCAGATTAATCATATAACATATGCTTTGTGCTCATCATTCGGAATATTTAAATACACTATTGTAAGATGACTATACTGTACAAGACTATTTTTTAATCTACATGATGATTTATGAAATTTAAAAAAGTATGTGTATTATAAGAATCATTAAGATTTTACTATACGGCCCAACTATGGACAGTCAGTAACTGCTAACCGAAAAACTTGTGGAAAATCAACTGTTACTTTGATGCCTTTAGCCGAAAGGTTTCCAAGACAGATTACTAATAAAGCCTAGCTTTAATATTAAAAAAGGGTACAAAATTTGGGTACAAAATGATTCAAGACACTCAATGATACCAAAAAACGCACTTCGGTTTGTTTTGCTAGTTACTGCCTTTCTCCATAGTTGGGCAGTATACATCTCGCATGAAATGTACTTTTAGAACATAATTAAGCAATAATTTTATCGCATTCTTGCATTAAATAAGCTTCTAACGAATTTGTGAATTTACAACAGAAATTTCTATAAAGAATGTAGGGAGCTGACGTATATTCTTTCTCGACTTATTCTTCACCTCTCATGATGAATTTGAGGCTACCATCTAAACGACTCGTATACGAATAATTAAATATACTTAGTCAGCAGCATGGCGCTATAATCAATTTACTTAATGAACATTTACTATATCTGTGGTATTTTAAGGCAAAACCCGATGTCAAAAAGAAGCGATTTTTTGTTTTTAATGTCAATATGTACAGTCAGCAATAAAGAATATAATGGCAAAACCCGATATGGCTCCAAATCACCTCTACAACTTGTAGGTTAACAAAATAATATTCCGATTACGCCCTACGCCTTTGAATTGGTCGGTGGTTTGAAGCGTCTCCTGAAAAATCAACTTTATTGATATATCGGGTTCTGCCTTAGTACCACAAATATATATCATATATCCTTATGCATGTGTATGTATAGGTGCATACATGCGTAAAGCCTATAATCAAAGAATTGAGTTGACGTATAGATATGCTTGATGCATGAGATTCCTACATTCGATCTACAGGTCATCGTTTATAAGTCCTTGCCAAAGAATACGTTAGTGGCTAATAAGCCACTGTCAAATCTTAAGCTGGGCTGGAGTTGGGCAAATAGATTTTATAAAGCGGGTCGTTGCAATGCCTTTAAAGTTCGTAAGGCGTGGAAGAGCTTTGTCGGGGTGCGAAAGCAAATAAGGGAAGGAAGCACAATTCCAATTGTACTTGCATAACTCGAGAGATATGAAATTGGTGATAGGGTCAGAGTCGTTTTGTAATTGTCAATTTATGAAAAACATTAACTTTCATTACGTAAGTTCGACAACTTCTAATTATGAAAATGCAAGAATTCATTACGGAGCATTCTTGGAAAACGTTCCACGCCGAAAACGTCGCGTGCCATCTCCAAGTGTTACTTGTGGCATAGCTAATAAGCTGGAGATTTGCCAGTTAGTCGTTTACTTATGTAGAGCACGATTTTAGGAAGTTACGTACGTGAGAAAGCACTACAACATCTTGAAAGACATCAAGAGTTTATAATCAAGCTAGTCAATGCTCTTAGGTCGAGAACTTCTCAGTTACCTTTACGATATGGAATGAGAGTATTTGTTATGCCCATCCCTTAATACGCGTTAAGCTGCTTATAACTTTTATATTTACAGGGAGAATGGAAACCAATTTCAAGGTCGATCCACTCACTTCGATCATGATTATCGCACTGACCATCATACTTCAATACTTTTTAGTAGAGAACATTTTTGGTGGAAATTTAATCAATGAAATCTGTTGTATTAATGCGGACCAAAATACATAGGCAATAAGATAATTGGAGTTCGAGTGAGCAACTAGTTTCAAATCTATTATCACTGCTTCAAAATATAAAGATCTAGTCGCACCATGTACATGTAGCTACACGTAATATTTTGTATATTCTATCAATGATATGCAGATCAATTGATTTGCAAATTAACGTTTCAGCATCGACAGAACGTCTTTAATATGTCCTACTTGTCGGTATCGTATTACGAATCCCTCGGTGCGTTTCCCCCAAGACTATAAATGAAATACAGGATCACGAGAGTACATATAGTGAAATGGCGGAACTGCCTTTGAATGTGTGAGAAACACGCGCTTCATCTACGAACTCGTGTTCCGCAGTTACACGTAAGAACTTCCTCAACCACTCTCTCCCTCTTAGTTCACCCTTCTGATATACACGCACTCACATTACACACTCTCTTTCTTTTTCCCCCTTTCTTTTTACATCTTTCTATCTTTCTTCCTCCCGCTTTTGCTACTCTCTTCCTCCCTCTAACCCTCCCACTCTAGCCCAATTATAACGCTAATTCTCCCCCCTCTACTCTGCTTCTCTCCTTCCTATTCCTTTATTCCTTCGTTTCTCTTATCACAGAGTGTTACAGGAATACATATAGAAAAATGGGTTCTCGCGTACAAGTATTGAGGCCCTTATCTGAAAGGATCCCTTACGTGACACTACATCGGAGCAAAAATGGTGATTATAGATTGTATATATCAAACAGGTATGCGCGCGAAGATTTCGACTGCAGAGTCTACAGTATTGAATAAGATATAACGTTAGCGTTAAGTACTCATTTGATGCTGACCTATGATCCATAGACCGCGTTCCAACCCGGATCAACGCACGTTGTGACGAAGGTACTATTACAAGATCGCGATTTCGCCTTGAGGCTAACGGAACACGGTACGTTCGGCTAACACGCAGCGCGCAGCGAGGCGACGAGTCGGATAGCTGACTGGCGGAGAGCGACTCTCGCTCGGCTCTCGGGGGCCGTGGGGGTTGAACGGGGGTTGGTGGAGAACAGATAGAGCAGCGGGGAAAGAGGAGAGGAGAACGACGAGGTATACGGAGGAGGCTAGGAGACGAAGAGGGGTGAGAGAACTCGGGAATAGCAACAGGCGGCCGCTGCCGCTACCACTGCTGCTGTTGGTACCGATGACGACCGCACCACGTTTACCTCGATATGGCGTTGGGATCGGTCCTGACGTCACATCGACGTGACGTAGGCGTGGTCACGGATGCGCACTAACACCTCGCTCGTCACCGTTGTCATAGTGACTGCTTGGCGATGCCCGCGTTTCTGCCGTTACTGCCGCCACCCCGCGTCGCGACGGCCTCCTCGTCGAGCGTCGAGCGACACCCTACACACTTCGGCTCCATATACGTAGATACATTTGGAGGGAGAAAGAAGGAGAGTGAGTGAGTGAGTCACGCGGCAGAGACTGGATGGAGCGTGTCGCCACGGTAACCATGCACCTCGAAAACAAGCTTTCGTGTTTCCAACTAGGATCCGTACCGACCGGAAATTTAACGAATCTTCGACTTTCAATGAAAAATACGCAGTTTTCGTTACAGAAACCTCATCGATCTTCTATGTGTAATTACGTGTCTCCTTTCCTGCTTGTTTCGTTTCATCGCCTCTTAAATTTGTAATGATGCTAAAACTAGTAATCCGAGATATAACAGGCAGTAAGTACGGCACGTCATACACACCTATATATGTACACCATTACTATGTATGGGTAAGAAAATATTTAGCGAGCCTCAATATATTCAAGATTAAAGAGTAGGTATTCACATACATAGAGCCTGATAACCAAAATAATATATATACATTTATTAATTACTTCAAGCACAGACGAATTATTTATTGCGGCTCGGTTTGCCAAATATTTTTTTGTTTAATTTTTTATTTATATTAAACTTTCAAAGTAGCTATTTAGATTCGAAACTATCATTTCATTTAAAATTCTAGTATTTAGTGGTCATTTTTTGTATTTGGAACAAATAACTGATTTCGTCAATTTTTTTGTTTCAAAGATGCAATTTAACTTTCTTTTCATAAAGAGCGATAAGTGATGAACGCAATAGTATTTGGCTGAGTTTTTTTACACCGGTGTTTTTGGGTTGATTTAACATCTTTTTGTAATATTAGAATTTACACGTAATATAAGGGAAGAATACGGCTTAGAAAAATTATTATGTAACATAGGGTGAACACAAAAGTGCGGGCCATAAGAATCGCGCGAATGCGTATGAGAACATTTAACGAGTTATGAGAATCTCTCTGTCATACACACTTACTGGACTAATCTAGAGAAAAAAGCGACAGAGAGGCTCTCATGCACATTCGTCATATTTATTATTCTTACGGACAATTGCACGATTCCTGTAGCCCGTATTCTTGTGTCCATCCTGTATAAGAGCTTCTCAGGAATAATATCGAGAAGGACGGAGAACGTGCGACAAAGAGGCTCGGATACCTTCTCCGGGGTTGATGTTCCCCCTCGTACTCATACGTCTCCTATACGTATTTATATTGCTTATCCTGGAAAATATTTTGTATCAGTTTGCAGACAGATAGATAGATAGATAGATAGATAGATAGATAGATAGATAGATAGATAGATAGATAGATAGATAGATAGATAGATAGATAGATAGATAGATAGATAGATAGATAGATAGATAGATAGATAGATAGATAGATAGATAGATAGATAGATAGATAGATAGATAGATAGATAGATAGATAGATAGATAGATAGATAGATAGATAGATAGATAGATAGATAGATAGATAGATAGATAGATAGATAGATAGATAGATAGATAGATAGATAGATAGATAGATAGATAGATAGATAGATAGATAGATAGATAGATAGATAGATAGATAGATAGATAGATAGATAGATAGATAGATAGATAGATAGATAGATAGATAGATAGATAGATAGATAGATAGATAGATAGATAGATAGATAGATAGATAGATAGATAGATAGATAGATAGATAGATAGATAGATAGATAGATAGATAGATAGATAGATAGATAGATAGATAGATAGATAGATAGATAGATAGATAGATAGATAGATAGATAGATAGATAGATAGATAGATAGATAGATAGATAGATAGATAGATAGATAGATAGATAGATAGATAGATAGATAGATAGATAGATAGATAGATAGATAGATAGATAGATAGATAGATAGATAGATAGATAGATAGATAGATAGATAGATAGATAGATAGATAGATAGATAGATAGATAGATAGATAGATAGATAGATAGATAGATAGATAGATAGATAGATAGATAGATAGATAGATAGATAGATAGATAGATAGATAGATAGATAGATAGATAGATAGATAGATAGATAGATAGATAGATAGATAGATAGATAGATAGATAGATAGATAGATAGATAGATAGATAGATAGATAGATAGATAGATAGATAGATAGATAGATAGATAGATAGATAGATAGATAGATAGATAGATAGATAGATAGATAGATAGATAGATAGATAGATAGATAGATAGATAGATAGATAGATAGATAGATAGATAGATAGATAGATAGATAGATAGATAGATAGATAGATAGATAGATAGATAGATAGATAGATAGATAGATAGATAGATAGATAGATAGATAGATAGATAGATAGATAGATAGATAGATAGATAGATAGATAGATAGATAGATAGATAGATAGATAGATAGATAGATAGATAGATAGATAGATAGATAGATAGATAGATAGATAGATAGATAGATAGATAGATAGATAGATAGATAGATAGATAGATAGATAGATAGATAGATAGATAGATAGATAGATAGATAGATAGATAGATAGATAGATAGATAGATAGATAGATAGATAGATAGATAGATAGATAGATAGATAGATAGATAGATAGATAGATAGATAGATAGATAGATAGATAGATAGATAGATAGATAGATAGATAGATAGATAGATAGATAGATAGATAGATAGATAGATAGATAGATAGATAGATAGATAGATAGATAGATAGATAGATAGATAGATAGATAGATAGATAGATAGATAGATAGATAGATAGATAGATAGATAGATAGATAGATAGATAGATAGATAGATAGATAGATAGATAGATAGATAGATAGATAGATAGATAGATAGATAGATAGATAGATAGATAGATAGATAGATAGATAGATAGATAGATAGATAGATAGATAGATAGATAGATAGATAGATAGATAGATAGATAGATAGATAGATAGATAGATAGATAGATAGATAGATAGATAGATAGATAGATAGATAGATAGATAGATAGATAGATAGATAGATAGATAGATAGATAGATAGATAGATAGATAGATAGATAGATAGATAGATAGATAGATAGATAGATAGATAGATAGATAGATAGATAGATAGATAGATAGATAGATAGATAGATAGATAGATAGATAGATAGATAGATAGATAGATAGATAGATAGATAGATAGATAGATAGATAGATAGATAGATAGATAGATAGATAGATAGATAGATAGATAGATAGATAGATAGATAGATAGATAGATAGATAGATAGATAGATAGATAGATAGATAGATAGATAGATAGATAGATAGATAGATAGATAGATAGATAGATAGATAGATAGATAGATAGATAGATAGATAGATAGATAGATAGATAGATAGATAGATAGATAGATAGATAGATAGATAGATAGATAGATAGAAGGAAAGGAAAGGAAAGGAAAGGAAAGGAAAGGAAAGGAAAGGACAGCTTGAGGCCATCTTGTATTACGTGCCATATTATAATTCGCTGATAACTGATCCACCATGTCCGCTCCTATTTTCGTACGATTATAATCCAGAATCACATCATAGGCTTTTCAGAGTTTTTATCCACTTCATCTACGTCATTCATTGAAGATAAGAGCAGAACATTTTTTTCGGTTTCGGAACGTAGGACACAAGGGTACAGTTTTCTCTGAATGCAAAGATATTAGATGGAACAGGACGGTTTAAACCATTCACACACTGTAAAGATAACTGTTTCTTATTTTTCCTTATCATTCCCAATAAGGTTAATTTGTCCTCATTCTGCAGTCTTGTGCAAAGCTCCACGCTCATGAACCAGTGGACTGTTGTAACATTTCTACGTATTCCACTGATTGGCTCAACCATTCTACAAACGACATCAGCAGGAATGTTGCTCACTTGAAACGGAGAATCCTGCGGTTGTTTACCTACATAAACTTCCATATTTATGGTGTAAAATATTTTGGCATCTGATAGTGCAAATATTTTCACCCCATATTTGGCGGGTTTTGAAGAAATATATTGCCTGAATGGGGACATTTTCCTCTGAATCCTACTAGCATTTCATCTACTATGACCATCTGAGAAGGGGAAAATTGGTCTTTATAGTTACTTATAACCTTCTGGAAAACTTCTTGAATGGGAGCTAGCTTGTCCCCTTGCGACGGAACAGTCTGGTTAAATGGAAAAGAAAGAAAAGAGAAAGCATATATTTCTAATATGTTTAATTTCACAATGCTTGTGGGTATACAATATTTTTTGTTGTTTCATTGTCTGTGCAGATATAGGGATTGTTTAAATAGCATGTTTTTACCTATCACAGGTATGACATCTAACTTTCCCCTCGCGACTTCGTCCGTGTAAATCACGAAATAATCTCATTCCCTATTTTACCCCCTTAAGGCAGTAGGTATATAAATAGTAGGTACCATAAAAACGCGCGTATTCGAATGCAACTTTGTGTCAAAATTTCAAAGCAATCGGTGAAGAAATTTCGGAGAAGGACAAACGAACATTTACATTTATATTATTTATTTACCCCCTTAACCCTCCGTTGGTAAGGTGAAACAATGTAATGTGAAAATTGCATTTAGTTGGGGTATGACATACCTCACCTTACTAACGCAGGGTTAAGGGAGTAGATATAATAAATAGCAGGTATACAGGGTGTCCCATTTTAATTTTTCCAGTAGAATATCTCGAGAAATACACATCCTAGGAAAAAAGTGTTTCATACAAAATTTCTTGAGTACAAAGGGAGCCATAAGCTAACTAACTAACTAACTATATCAGTTTCATCACAGATGGTGCTGCAATCGGTGAATTTGGAGAAAATTATTTTTTTTTTAATAGGAACTCCCAGTTTTTATTGCATATTAGGATTCTATGCTAAAAACGAAGTAACTTTCGCCTGAAACTTCTTTTTAAATACCTTCGTAGATGACGCTGAAATCGGTGAAAATAGGGTAAAACTATTTTTTAAATGAAAACTCGCACTTATTATTGCACATTATGATTTTATGGTATAAACTAAACATAACTTTTATCCAAAACAAAAAAAGAAAACAATTGAAATCTAGGTGTTCAATAATTGTTCAAAGTTACTACCGTTTTTCACTGACGACAAAGTGCAATTCTTCTGTGGAAGTTCGTCAAGGTTGCTTGCAATGTAAACAAAAGACAAAACAAAATAAAACAAAGTCTCCCTTTTGTCTTTTGTTTAGCACACATCCGAGAAAAATTAACGATTTCTAAAACCGGCACTGAACGTGTTACTGTAACGATGCGACATCGCCCAATTAACGGGCCCTCGGGTGAGTCGAATATTGGAGCGCTGACAATCCACATTGGATGCGATCGGTTAACAATCAGAACCGTTGAAGTGTCAATGTTTGGTGCGGAATTGTGGATTCGAAGATTATAGGGCCGTATTTTTTTGACGGCAACGTAACTGGCGATCGATATCTTCGTTTCTTACAATAAGATCTTCCTGCACTTTTAGAAGAGATAAATTATGCATATCGTCTTCGAACAACTATTGAAATTCATTGCACGCATTTCGTGATTTTTCTCGTTCAAAGTCAAATGAAGGTCATCATATTAACAGTTGCTGAATTTGTCCTCTTATAAGCTACAAGACTGTGGTAATGAAAATATGTCGACCTAGTTAAAATAATATCGAAGACCTTGATATCTTGAAAAAAAACTAATTAAAAAATAGTTCTTTTCTAATAACAGCATTTGCCCCTTTGTATAGAACAATTTTTCCTCTCAATACTTTTTCATATCATCAAAGACTGCCGTGATATTTGAGGTGGTCAAGTTAGGTGAAACACCCTGTATAAAGAAACGCGCGTACTCGAATACAACGTTGTTTCAAAATGTCAAACCAATCGGTGAAAAACTTTCAGAGATTTAAGATAGTTTTATTTATTTACCCCCTTGAGGGAGTAGGTATATAAATAGTAGGTACTTACATAAAAAATTACGCGTATTCGAATGCAACTTTGTGTCAAAATTTCAAAGCAATCGGTGAAGAACTTTCGGAGATTTAAGATTATGGACAAACGAACATTTACTTTTTTTTTATTTACACCCTTAAGAGAGTAGGTATTTTATATAAAAAGAAATAATGAAGAAATTTTGACACAAAGTTGCAGTCAAATACGAGCGTGTTTTTATATACCTACTAGCAGCCCGTCCCGGCTTCGCACGGGTAGATTGTGGATTGATTTTGGTCATTTAATGAATTTTTAGCAGATATCTGTACTCATAGGTAGGGACCCATGCTATGCTAAAAAAACACATGTATTTAATTTAAATTGGAAAGTATATTTCTTTCATTAATTTATCTTAAGGCCAGCGGATAGACAATGTTTTTTATTTTTTTATTTGGAGTAAAAACGTGTAAATTTTTCGGTGTGCCAACTCTGGAGCAAGCCACATACAATTGGCCGTGTGAAAAACATGAATTTTCCAAATTTAAGCCAGCAATAGTCAACGATTGACCTTGTGTTTTGTTGATGGTAATAGCAAAAGCAAGACGCAAAGGGAACTGGAGCCGCTTGAATTCGAATGTTAAATCGTTGGAAATCATAGGTATGCGTGAATGAGGACGTCTTCGCCTTTGAATTTGCCAGTGATGATTGTTACCTCGATTAAATTTGGTTGGCACTAAGGGATTTTTCGTGTAACTGATTTGGAATATTATGTCAGATGTAAGAGATTCCAAATGAAGGTCATGGTCAAGGTCAAATACAATATCACCATTGTACAGCCACTAAAAAATCCTAAATCCTACTATCAAAAAGAATTTGTATAGGGCCCATAGTTTTCATGGTACGAAGCCGAACTGTACTTCACCTCAATTTGACCTCCGCTGACCATAAAGGTCACATGGAAATAATGGTCAAGGACATATTTTAACGTGAAATTTCCCGCTCTTTTCATTTCCGGTATATAAAATAGAGGTTCAGATTTTAAAAAATCAATTTTACCTAGAAGGTCATTGTCAATGTCAAATCCAATATGACCATTGGGTAGCCAGGGAAAAATCCTAAAAGTTTTATATTAAACGTTTTTCTCTAAAATGATTTCCCGCTGACATAATCAGCTGTGCCTGGACTTTTTGAACACCCTGTATAAGATTTACTAACTCAGAAACCTTCGCGGGCATGCGTCCAACCATTCCCCAAAGTTTCATCGCAATCGGATGAACGGTTTAGGAAGGCATAATAATCATCCGTACCGGTACTTTTCGAACACCCTGTATACGATTTACTAACTCAGAAGCCTCTTCGCGGGCATGCGTCCAACCATTCCTCAAAGTTTCATCGCAATCGGATGAACGGTTTAGGAAGGCATTTGATATTACCTTAAAGGTCACGGTCAAGGTCAAATCCAATACGACCACTGGGTAGCCAAGGGAAAATCCTTTTAAAGTTTTGTATTAAACATTTTTCTCTAAAATGTTTTCCCGCTGAGATAATCGGCCGTACCGGGACTTTTTGAACACCCTGTATAAGATTTACTAACTCAGAAACCATCGCGGGCATGCGTCCAACCATTTCCCAAAATTTCATCGCAATCGGATGAACGGTTTAGGAAGGCATAAGAGACATACAGACAGACAGACAAACATTCATTTATATATAATATATACATATATATATATATATATATATATATATATATATATATATATATATATATATATATATATATATATATATATATAGATAGATTATTTATAGTAGATATATAAAAATACGCTTGTATTCGACTGCAACTTTGTTTTAAAATTTCTTCATTATTTCTTTTATTTCAAATATACGAGTTAACTAAATTTTTAGGCTTTCGCGACCATTGTAATTATAGTTATGAGTATTACTATTCTCGGCTTCCGGGTGATAACCACGTCCAAAACTACTAATTTGCCGACGGTTCGCAAACATTGCAGTTTGCTTCTTTAGGACTGATGTCCTTCTGATACTTTCAGTCAGTATCAGGTCATCAACCCTAATGAAGCAAACTGTAATATTTGTGAAATGTTGGTAAATTAGTAATTTACCGGAAGCCAAGAGTAGTAATACTCATAACTATAGGTTGCAGTCGAATACGAGCATGTACAATATTATAATACGAGTTAACTTTTTTGTAAAGAGTAGTAAATGAGAAACGCAACAGTAGTTGTGCATTAATTTGGTGGATTGGTTGTGCGCACAAAAACACAGTATCGGATAATTTAATTAAATTAATTAATTTAATTTAATTTTAGTTTTTGTTATTTTTATGTTTTTTTTTATTTATAAGTACCGTAATTTCCCATAACTATGGTCCTGCACCAGAAGTATGATCCAAAATGATTGTTCTTTATATTCGAGGTACGTAAGTACCTACCTACACAGCGGTCTGTCCCATCACTTTACTTCAATTCAGTACCCCCAAGTTTTAACTACATGACACCCAATACTGAAATACAGATTTATATATTCGTAACAATGCGCGTTTTAGACCATACTTGTAATGCAGGACCATGGTTATGGGAAATTACGGTATCTCGCAATATATTGAAGTGTTTAATACAACTTTCTTTTTTGCCATTTTGAAAATGTTTTGTATTGGCCAGAAGTATAAGACAATTTAACATCTTGCGTATATACAGGGTGTACCATTTAAAACTGTACGGTTAAATAACTCTTGAAAGAGGGCAGTAATCGGAAAAACTTTTAAATGAAAATTATAGGGTTCGAAGGGGGACAACTGACACAAAGTATGTTTCGAGTATAAATGTTTATACTCTGATGCTGCGAGTTATGATGGTTTTTTTTTAATGGCAACCAAACATTTTACCCCTACAAAAGTTATGCCTCTCGATGAGGCGAATTCAGACATACCGTATTTTATGTTAATCTATCCATTTTTCGGCGAAATGTTACATACAATTGCAATTGAATATCAATATTCTTAATTCAGACTTTTTCTTAGCGTAACCCAGAAGGCACTACGTGGAGCCTGATAAACAGAAGCTGGATTTCAAATAACAAACCGTAAACACCAGATTGTAAACATCAGAGTTACCTGATGTAGGTACCTTAAGTTTGATTGTTTTGCAGTCAGTACGAATCGAACCATTATTGAGTTTAGACAATTTTTGGAGTGATTTCGCGTATCATGGTTTATTCAGCAAGTGAAGTAGTGGATATTTTACTGGTTTTAGGAGAATGTCGAGGTGGATATCGAGCTGCCGCTCGATTGTATCGGGAAAGGTATCGTAATCGGTTGCATAATCCCTCGGCTTCGGGCATTAGGGATATCGAGAAAAATTGTCGAAGAGGAAAAATGTTGCAACGACGAGAGCGACAACAACGGGTAAATCCTGACAATCCTCGTACCCTCGCCATCTTAGCCATGGTTCACATGAATCCTCAAATCTCGTTGATATTGAATAAAAATGTTATGTAACATTTCGCTCAAAAATGGGTAGAGTAACATAAAATATAGTACGTCTGAATTCGTCTCATCAAAAAGAATAACTTTTGTAGAGGTGAAATTTTTGGTTGCCATTAAAAAAAACACAACATAACTCGCAGCATCAGAGCGTAAACATTTATGCTCGAAACATACTTTGTGTCAGTTGTCCCCCTTCGAACCCTATAATTTTCATTTAAAAGTTTTTCCGATTACTGCCCTCTTTCAAGAGTTATTTAACCGTACATTTTTTAATGGGACATCCTGTATAATTAATGCATGTGTGGTGCGAAAATACGTAGACGATGACTGACTGACTGATGATAAAACTGAGCGACTATCACTTCTGAAAAATTTAAACATGCATAGCGCCATCACAATAGCTTATCATTATTATTATAGCACTAGCAAAGTCCGCAATTTCGTTCGCGTGTAATGCAGTTTAAAAAAACACTAATAACGAATACCTACAGGAAACAGATCCGGCCGTAATTTAGGAGTAGAATTTGATAAGTGCCCGGGCATTTTTAGTGAGCTGCAGAAACGTAAGAAGAGTTGAGTGGTCACACACGCCGAAGTGGAAACACGTGCGAGGGAGGCCATCGAATTCCACGACCTATGTGAGGGTTAGTGAAAAAATTTCCCACCCTTCTTGCGTCTTAACTTGCATCTTCCATCTCTTTGAACAAAGCGGACACGAGTCACACTTACGCCTTCTAATACATGGGAGCGCGAAGCCTTTGATTTCGCCGAGTTCGAAGACAGTAGACAGACCTGGTCGTAATTTAGAATTTAAGTTGAAGAGATGCAGGAAGGGTCCTACAGCCCGCCTGCAGAAGCGTAAACACATACCGGGGTGCACTGGTCATCCGATATTCTGAGTCCGCGCGACCCGTAACGTTTAAGGCGCATCCAGACTCACGCCGAGAAGCCCCGAGAATACCCGAGAAGCGTAAATATGAATAGTTTCTCGCCTTCTCGTTCTCGCGCTCGCCTGTTCTCGAAGCGATGTCGGTATTTTTGCCCGCTTCAAAGGGTTTTTCGGACGAGAAAAGATAACATTATCCCATCCTCGTTCGGTCTCAGTGCGATGGAAGCAGCGCAGCGACGCGGGTGACGTAGACTGGACGTGTTTTGTTGAAGTGAAACTTCTATGCGCGTGTTACGCACTGATATCTTTTGTAAATGACTATGATTATTGACTTATATGGTTTTTGCCTCTCATATCGTGTTTTCTTGGTAGTTCAATCATAAGTTTCGGCCTGTCTTCAACCCTATAAATTCAAATATCTCAAAAACAAAGCCATAAATCAAAAATTTGCAAAGGTAATTTTTTTTCTAAATTAAACAAGGAATCAAAAAATTTAATTTTTTTTGCAAAATATCCAGTGGTGCCGAAAATTGGGAGGGGGAAAAGGGGGTACCGGCTTCATTATCTGCGCCACTGAAGAATTTTTTAAATGATTGTAATCATTACTTAATGATTTTAATCATTACTTAGAGGTGTACTACATTAGTCTGTGTGCGTAATTTCATGGATATTGGTCCCGTGGTTTAGAAGTTATGATGAGAAAACAATTTTTTTCCACAACTTTGACACCCTGTATCTTTGTTAGTAAACATTTTTTTTTAATTTTCTTATGAAAGTCTACTTTATTTTTGTTGTTCTATCACAAATCAATATTAATGTACTTAAACCTGGACCACCCTGTATACGGGCATTCATTTCGAAATCACAGATAGACACTTCAATTTTATTTATATGCCTAGATTACGTAAATTAATTACAGTGTGTACAGGAGAGCAACTGTATTTTAATGACTGCAGATAATTTCATTAATAACTTCATATGAAGATATTAATATTTCATTATTTGCTGTAGCATATTTTCCCTTAAATATACTCCGAGAGCTTCACGGAAACGTATTTGGCACGAACTCTACCAAGCATCTTGATTAGTAAAATGGACGGCGCTTCTTTATAGACAAAATAAAAATACCATTATAGATGATATAGAAAACATGTAATGCAAGTTGCGCTGGAACTATTTATGATTCCAGTAATGCTTCACTGAGTAGTTGTTGGATTCCATAGTTAAGTGATATTAATTTTATAAAATGTTTTATTTTCAACATTTAATTTGTATAGGTACACACTTTAACTTATGGCTAGGCACTATGGACTAAGTGCTATATATTTAGGTTCTTGCTTGACAAGAGAAGAGAATGGAATTAAGTGCTCTACTTAATTCCATGAGCAATTCGATTTTCCCCCTGCTTCGTTTTCTGTCGTTATTACATAAATATCCTCGAGTAGGAGAGTGGAAGAAGAGATTAGGACCAGCTCTGGGTATCTTTCAGAACAGGAAGAGGACTTTTGACCGATGATCTCTAGACGTGGTAAGACCGTTGGACTTATATTAGGACTTTAGTGGTAAATGTTTATAGGGATTCTCTGGACTCTTTTTATGTGCGTCATTTATATATGCATGAACGTGGAAAAGTTAAAAGAGAGATATGATAATAAGTTGAATCATTATACAACATACCTAATTTCTCAATTAAACTGTTGTATACACCATTATTGTTACTAGTATATATCGTATAATCCGTATATACATTGTTAAACAGTATTACTTACACAGTTCATATTGAGATAAAATTGTTGGAAAATAATAGTCTAACGTTCAGGAGGGAAACGCCTTAGGAAAATAAATGATACGCTCCATCTATCGAATACGCGAAACTGTGACTGCGGTAACAGGCGACATATGCGGCGATCTTACAGGGCTCGTAGCAGTCTATAGTCGTTCATAGCCGTAGACAGATTGTATGCATGGCGGGTGCAGCAATGGACACTTCTACCACAACTGTAAGCTGTGCTTCTACATTGTAGCCGACATTCTAGCAAGAGCAGGCAAAGCCGTTCCGCGTGAGCGAGGTCGCCAGAGAGCGAATACTTTGCCAAGCGTAATACAATAGGGCTCTAGCGTACTTCCACAAACGTAGCTTTTGTTTGTGTTACACGTGTACATATAGAGAATGTACATCCAAGTTTCGCCAAGAAACCCAGCTTGGTGGCGCTGCTTGTATTTACCTTTTGATAACGATTTTCCACGGAAAGAATTTATTTGAATGCTTTGAAATCCACATTCTCTTATAATTGAGGCCATGTTGATTAAATCTCATAGGCAAAACACTTCAATTATTATCCGAAATAACGTATAAACAGCGCTTATACCACGGGCATCTGCTTAATGTTTGGTGCGTGCCACAGATGGCACTCTATCTGTTTTGTGCAGTTACCCAATCGCCCTATACGCCCTCGTTAACTCGAACTCGGATAACACGAGCATTGGTTGAAACTTGGATAATACGAATTTTTGTTAACGCGAACATCCAATTTCTCGCTTTTTCGAGTTCCTGTTAATGAGGATTAACTGTATAATGATAAGATCAATTAGACACACAAAGAACTTAGCCAGTGTACGACAGCGCCGGAGTCTAGAATCGTTTATTTATTTTTTTTAGGATTCCTACGAATACAAGTAACGGTAGGTATCTATACAATAAATTGAAACCGAAAAATTCGGTGTCAGAAGTGAGCACGGTGTTCGTGTGAAGGTTGATCCTGGCATGATAACAACACGACGGTTGAGGGAAACTCTAGCGGAGACCAATCAGGAAAACGAGAAACTCAGAGAAGAGAACGAACGTTTCCGTGCGAACGCGGAATAACACAAAGAGTTTTCAAAATGAAATTACCCAGATGAGATTCCAAATTACTCGTTTACTTTCTAATTCTAATCTATCGCGAAATGTACCCTGTCTGTTTGTTGATTTAAATTTAGAATCGAATTCTCGTTATCGAATTCATGTTTCGCAAAACGTACTCTCGCATACTACGATTTCATGTTGATTCATAGATATGACTGAAGTTGCTTTCAATAACATTTCTAATTACACAGTCACACAAAAAAAAGTGGGGTATACATTTGATGCGACATATGTTATCCATAGTAATCTTGCCTCCTGATCACAAATCCAGTGTCAAAATTTGGCTATCACGTCACATTCTTTTTAAATCTCAAAAAACAAGCCAGAGATCATGATTCTCAAAAAGTTAACGGACTTAAACCAAATTCGGTATAGGGTGTTTTTTGGGTCACTGATCACGAATCTGAAGTCTGATTTAAAAAATTCAAGGTCTCTTTTTTATTTCCTGTTAAGGAATACTCCTGTAATGATGTTGGAAGATTACACCTGCCTAGGATTTCGTGGATATAGTTCACGAAGAAAATATTCCTGGAAAACGCGGCTATTTTCCAGGCAAGTTTTTCCAGGTTTCCGAATATTTCTTGAGTTGACAACGGTGTCTCGGACATACGCCCTAATGAAATTAAAATCTCTATTACTTTAATTTGATAAGTGAATTAATAGCTACAATACTTCTAATAATATTAAATTTTTGAGTAGTTACTCCCCAAAATCGGGCTCTATTACGGTCCGGTATTACGATTTGAAAATAATGAACTGGTTACGCTCACCAAACAACTGTTCCACAGCAAAACTGCTCCCCAATTGTTTATTTATTAATAATAGTCCGTAAACGAGATGGAAAACCGTATTTTCAGAGACCGTTTGTGGACTAACAAATACTTTTTACGATTAGTCGCAGAGAGAGAAAGCTGTATTAAAGTCACAGCGACTAGAAGCTGTATTACAATTTACATAAATATATCAAACTCATTGATAAGCGAGCTTGTATTGAAATATACGAGTACACATATCTCTCATGGGCTGCAACAGAATTATAGAATAGAATATAGAATTATTATTATAGAATTTTCATGATAATTATTATAATCTAGCAGCAAATGGTCAATGCTCGTATAATATAATAATTTAACTTTTTAAGTCGTCTCTTGGGAAAATTCCAATTTTGAGTTATGCCACTGTTGCAGCTCATGAGCGATATGCTATAAGCCCAAGTGACTATTCGAACTAAGCCATTATGTACTTATACGGGGTGTCCCAGCCACTATGTGAACGTAGGATATATCTTCCAAATGAACGTGATTTCCGAAAAAATTCTTTAACAAAAGTTGTACCATTAATATTAGTTGCATAAAACCAACCTAATAATTTCTTAATATCCATTTCCGGTTTTAAGATTCGGTGTACATCATTCAATTTTGGCCTGTAATTTTTATCTATTATAATATGTAAGTAATGCAGTTATTAATGCAAATTCAGTGAGCTGTGGAAAATTCAGTTTGAATATCTTGAAGTCCAAGATTTTAAGGGTTGAATTTCCATTCGTTCGTGCTTGTTGCATGCAGCCCAACGTACGAGTGAGGAGTAACTAAAATGTTTCACTTAAGAAAACATTCTTGTCTGGAGCGTCAAATGTTTGACATTAAAATCCAACTCTGTATACCTATGTACACGATAATTAATAGTTTGATGAGAACCAGATAATCCATTAAACATTTATTGAATGTTTCTAATCGTATGACCGGTTCCAACGTTTAAATTTGTGGAATTAAGCTCTCTAGCATTTAAGTGCAGATTTGTTGACCCCATCGCCCTCCGCTCTAAAATTTCCATCGTTCTTGATCTGCGCACCATAGTTTTCGATATCCAGACTTCATGCTTCACAGTTTTCGGTATCCAAGTCTTCCAATCCATAGTAATCAATATCCAGGTCTTCTGCTCTACAGTTTTCAATATCCAGCTCTTCCTCTCCATAGTTTTTGTTATTTAGATCTTCCGCTCCGTATTTCTCGATGTTTAGGTTTTCCGCTCCATAGTCTTTTGTGTTCAGGAATATTTTGCTTCATTATTTTTGGGGTCTAAGTTCCACTCCATGGTTTTCGGTGTCCAAGTTTTCCGCGCCATTGTTTTCGGTGTCCAGGTTTTCCGCTCCATGGTTTTCGGTACCCGGATCTTCCGCTCCATTGCAGGAGACTTGTATACCGAAAACTATGGGACTACCTGGACATAAAAAACTATGGAGTAGAATACCTGAACACTGAAGACTGGAGCAGAAGACCTGAACACCGGAAACTGTGGGGTGGAAAAATGGTTTTCGTGAAAGTAGTGATCACCATAGGTATACATACACAAAATCGGATTTTGATTACAAACATTTAATACGCTTCGACGAGAATGTTTTTGGAAAAGACAATGCTTGATCTACTCCTTATTATTTTGTACGTCGGATTGCATATACAGGAGCAAATGAACTTCCTTGTATGGAAATCGAATTTTCGATGGCTTGTTGTATTCGCATTGATAACTACATTATTTTTGTATTATAATAAATAATAACAGCTACAAATAAAAACTGAAAATTGTACGCTGATTGTTCAAACTGGTAGTGGATATTAAAAAATGATTAGGTACTTTTGAGCGCCAAGTTGAACGGCACAACTTTTGTTAAAGAAGTTTTTCAGAAATTACGCTCGTTTGGGAAATGTATGCTACTGTACACGGTTGTTTGGATACCTTGTATATTACTTATTATTCATGCCGTAGAATAATGACGTTTCGATGTATGCCGAATGAATTTTTTTGAATTTACAACCGCGTATAATTCATATTCATGTTAAATTAAGAATAATTGTGGCATGTAAATGGAAAAGGTTGAAAGTACCAAACTTGAAAAAATTAGATTTTTTATAAAAATAGATCCAAATGCCATCGCCAATAACCTAGTAATTGCTGTAAGTACCTCCTGATTCAGTTTTAGTTTATAGAGCGTTCGATAGGTAGCGCTGCGGTCGAAGTCGTAGCGACTTGGACCTGGATAAAGGTGTAAGTGCCAACGAGATGTTGTTAGTGCCGTGTGTTACTGTCCCTTAGACTTTCACCCTTTCATAAAACAGTAGGTGGTACTTATACCATTTTCCAAGTTTTTGTTGAAAGCACTCTCACCTTTGCCCATGCATTTTCTTAATAGTTGAACAAAATGAAAATAAAAAACAACAATATAATGCAAAATAATTAAATTTATTTCTATACCAACTTTCAGCGTCAAAAGTAAAAAAATGCAGTTTTAAACGAATTTATTTGATTTCTCAACAATTTTGGTTTTGGCACTTTCCACCTTTTCCATTTACATGCCACAATTAAAAATGTCGGCTATAAAAATGTGTACATAGCGACTAACTTATTTCAGTTAAATAAGGTAAAGAAATAATTGATCAAGTTTGCATAGAAATTTAAACTCGAAGGTTTTTGAGAGAATGGAATTCCATATTTGGTCTAAATTTTTACAGTAGTATAAATGGTGATTAATATCAACCCACTTTAATATGATCTGAAAATTAATAAAAATTAAATCAAATGAAAAAAACCAAATACACTATCCTGTAAAGCATAAATTACTTTTTCAAGTAACATAATATTAAACCAAAACGTTTCCTTTTCTGCACGCACTTTTAACCCTTTGCGACGCGAATTTTTTTTTCATTCATATTATTGTTATTTTTAGCTTCATACCTTTATGAAGGTTTTCGGGGTCGCTGAGCACGATGATGATGTTAGAACTTCAAAGTTAAAAGTTATTTATTCAATTTGCCGATTGTGTTCGTCACGATTCTGATGTCAGTACTGCAAAATTCAAAATGGCGGATCCAATATGATAACTACTGCCTCTCAGAATCTTTTATAGACCAACATAACAAAAACCCCAATTTTTGCATACTTTGGAATTTTTTTTTTGAAAAAACTGACCTACGGAAAATTCTGCAAAAAAATGTATTGTTTAGTTTGTTTGAGATATTTGCAAAAAAATGTTAGATCTCTAGGACTTGTAGTTTAGACACAGCCGAATTTATTGTAAAAAAACGAGATTTTCGAGTTTTAATTGTTTATAACTAATAAGTAATTAACCAATTCACGTACTTTTTTGTGCTAGTTGTACTCCTTACATCCCCAAGAGTTTATTAAAAAAAAGCATTCGTACTTAAATGTCAACGCGAACTAAAAATCCAATAAAAACTGATAGAGAAGTAGGTAGGACGTATACGTCCCACTGCGTCGCAAAGGGTTAATTTGAAAAAAATGCCATTATTTATTAGCCAACCCAATCCAATGACAGATATGGGGTTAATAGGAACATAAGTAGCTTAGTTCTTTATAGTCATTAAAGAAAAAAAACTAGTCCTCATGGTAATAAGAAACATTTTAAGATTCTAATTAACTCTCAGATAAAAGACAATTGAGATGAAAAAGAAATTTAAGAAATGAAGGAATATTGAACAAGAAGGATGCATTTTGCAATAAACCGGTCAAGAAATCGAAGAAGTTCGTTAAAAATAAAGATAGAACGTTCAAACAATATACGGAAGATTATTTTTGTACTTCTTGCTTTCAAAAAAATATACAGATTTTATTTAAAGTAACTACATCATGTGCACCGATATCTTACAAACTATGGTGCCATGAAACTCGCAGCAACGGAGAAAGTACATCCCGAAGGTATCTACGCGTATTCTGATTATCCACACCTTAATATAAAAGAAATATTAAGAAATACGACAAGGACTATGCGGAACCACTCTAAAAATTTACTTCCCAGAAATTGCATAAAGTAAAATTTAAGCCTTATCAAATGCTCTTATAAAAAAATAGAATTAGAAAAACCCCATATCGACTGCGAAGTATCAGAAACATTAATTCTTAATTGTATAACTTATTTGAAGTTTGAGAGAACAGTTTATAACAGTCTGTAAGAGATTAGGGCAAGGAACAAGCAAAAGTTTAGGATTTGTCGCGTTGTAAAATATCTAACAACAAGTCTAATATTTAACATTAAACCGTCTAGGACTGGCGTTGCCATATGGCAACCGCATTCCTTCTTTAACAAGTTGCACAGAAAAAAGAAAATTGTAGTAAATAATATTGCCAATTTTTACCATAGTTGAGTTGACAAAGTATTCACTTTTCGAATAACTGACACTAGATGTCTCTTGAGTGCGTTTGCCGGTTCTTATTATTTATTTCTTAAGTGTGTATAGTTTTGTGAAAGCAAAATGGATATAAAGTTTGTGTAAATATGATTTATAGTTATAATTACTATTGTTAGTAATTATACCTGCAATTTCTTTAAAAATGTTGAATACATGCATACCTCCATGTAATAATTCACTTACTTAAACCTCCATAAACAAATTAATTAAAATTAAAAAAAATTATATTTTTTCTGTAGACAAGAAACTCCGTCCCTCAAGGGTTAAAAGTTGTAAACTTTCATGAGAAAAACATACGATTTAACGCGTAATGAACGATATACATATACCAGAGGCTCACTTGTGCCGTTGACGCGAGACTAAAGTAGAAGGAAAGCCTAACAACAGCCGCGTTATTTGTACACGCGAAATTGAATTGAAAAATGTCTGATATTGATTGTATACGTAATTCAATCAGAATGCAGTGGAGTAATGAAACGGAAACAGGGCTGAAGCTCGACTCGCTCGAGCAAATGCTTGCCCATCTGCCCTCGTGGTTCTCGGTTCTCCACTTACTCTCGTGTAAGCCCGTTTTCTCTTAATTTGAATTAAGTTGATATGATTTGGACGGGGTCTACAATGCGGACACAAAAGTTACTAAAGGCTGTTAGCGACGTAAACTGATTTTGTTTTGCTTTAGCAGACCGCCTCGCATTGATCGGCAAATTACGCCAAAAAGAGAAGGAATTCCCGAATGTAGAGGTAAGGTACTTATACATACGATTCGAGCCACCGTTGCCGAACGAGTGATATCCATTAGTAGTGATCCACGCTGGGATAACGACAGCTCCTAGTGTATTTTGCATATTGTTGCTATTTATAAATTCTAATATCGAATTGATCGGTTTTATCTGTCTGTATACTACACCCCTGCGGATACCTGTCCAAACAAGACGATGACGGCACGCTTTCGAGTATCCGGAATTATCGTTTGCTTTATTTATGACACCATACGCAGAGCAATAAAGCGACCGATGCGTATAGTATATATGTATCCATGCCGTGCCATTTGGGACCGGCCGGCTTGGCCGAATTGCGATGTCATGTAACAAGGGTCTACGTAGATATGGTATATATATTATAACGCGTACCCCCCCCCCCCCGGGTATGCGGGGACATGCATCCCTCGTGATGCGAGCGGCGCAAATGTGCGGCGTTCGGTCGTTTCGTCTTTCATGGCCTCGAGGTAATTTTCCCGTGGCAACGCTCGACTATATCTATGGTATTATAACATCCAACGCCAGTATCCAGGAATTGCCCGTGTGGTCAACCTGTATTACAGAGGGCCCGTTGTTAGACCCCGATAATGTTTCTTAAACACCCAAGTCAATATTCGGAAGCTAGGTACTTACATTTTTTTAAATTCTAAATAGAATCTCTTTAGGTCATCTTTATTCCCATTATATCGCAAAAAATCCAAAAGTTTTCAAACTTTGCAAATACTCTAATCGATACTTATTGTTAGTCAGTTTCTTTGACTAAGTTCCGATCCCGGTAAATATCCCGCAATATGTTGAAGTTTTTAATGAAACCGATTTGTTTTGGTCATTTCGAACACTTTTTTTGTTGTAGCATAAATGCAAAATATTTGCTTTGGGTAAATGTTAAAACCGTTAATTTAAGAGCTGGTTAAAATTTCCAAACCCCTGAGCTACCCGGAATATTTCGAATTTTAAAAAACAAGTAGTTTTTGCTATTGTTATCTCTTGTACTGTAGTATGGCCAAGAATAAAGGATCACGAGCCTCGATTAAGGTTCGTGATCCTTTATTCTTGCCATACTACAGTGCCCAACTGCAACGGCGAGACTCGAAAGGCTATGTATACTCCGCGTATAGTTCGTACCTGTAATGAGATCTTTATTTCTCAGTACACGCGTCAGACGTTTAGAATTATGAAATTAATACCACATATAGTCTGGGATCGGCGCTTTCAATCGAGCCTATGCAGCACCAAATTGATAAACCGGTTCTAGAGATGTGATTCGTCAAAGATAAGCTATGCTAATCTTTACGGACAAAAATTTCGTCATGGTTGTCTTCGTACCTTCAGGGGAAACTCGATGCTAGCTTCAAAAAATCCGTCTGCTCTTTTCTCCGCTAGGCGATACTAATAATCATATTATACCAACCGATGTTATGAATGAATAACCTACTCTCGTTCTAATCACGGGGTCAAGTTTCTTTTCTTCTATATTGCATAGTTAAAGTAAAATTGACAGTTATTTCGAAATATTTGAAGCGAATATACAAGAAAATAATGTATGTAGTGTTATTTTATTTCGTTGTTTTGGATATAGGGTTATTCCATACTAAATCTATCACTTTTTGGTGTAACTCAATTATCTTCGGACATATCGTTACCAATTGCTATGTAAATACATATGCCGAGCGATTTTTGAAAATTTTGTAAAACATAAAATGTATAACACTTACAAGGAGAGTATTCGAGGTGTACCTCACCGATTTTCTTCATTCTGCGATATGTTGTAGTATATCAAAAAATATTAGACATCTTTTTTTTTACGTGCTAATTCGATCATTTAAGGGGTGAAAATCACCCCTAAACTTGACCCCCTAAAACCAATTTCCTACGATTTCTCAAAAACTACGTTGAATTTCTTGATGAAGCAAATTGAATATTATTCCTTATCGAAAGACGATGACATGTGAAGTACTTTTACACTCGGGGGTTGCATCCCTCATTTTTCGGAGGGGTAAAATAAGTTTTTCCACAATTTTTTCGCCACAGATGTTACCAAATTTATTAAATCTGAATAATAATTATTCTATTATAAATAAAGAAAGAAATTAAAGTTGACATATTTCGGGGTTTTTTAAAAAATTTCCCCTCGAAAGGGCAAACTACCCCTAAATTAAATGTGTTTTATTTTTAATAAAAAAATTCTTATTTTCTTCATTCTGCGATATATTGTAGTACATCAAAAATCATTAGACACGTATTTTTTTGTACGAGCTAATTCGGCCATTTAAGGGGTGAAAATCACCCCTAAACTTGACTCCCTAAAACTAATTTTCTAAAATTTCTCAAAAACTATGTTGAATATTTCTTAATGAAACAAATTGAATATTATTCCTTATCGAAAGATAATGACATGTGAAGTAGGGGAGGTGATGGATGTACCGCCCACCTAAGGAAACTAGGAGAATTTGATTACATTAAAATAAAATTTAATGCGCGAAACCGTTTTCAAGGGGTCTTGTGTAGTGCCTATTTCAATTTTTCATACATATATAAAGTTTGTATTTATAAAAAATATGATATAAGCATATTTTATACAATCGGCAATTGAGCGGTACAATGCACAGATGCATGTATGACCGCCCAGCTTGCTTCAAATACCACCCAACATGCTAGCTGTATCGCTCATATTTTCAAACTCAAAGAAACAATTTTTTTCAATTTTAAAGCTTACTTTTAAAACTTTGTTTTAATATTTAAAAAACTTATATTTACGAATTAATTTTTTTAGACATGTTAGAAATTAAAGTTTATTTTCCACAGCCTTCTAAAATCTTAAAAACACATTTCCTTTTGCAAACTATCTAAAATTTTTCATAAAGATATTTGCTCATAGTATTTGAAAAATATACTTTAAAAAAATATTAATTGATATAATTATATAAACTTTTGTACATTTTGTTGAGTATCACCAAGCAATTGAAATATCACATCTTTTTATGAACTAAAATGACTTATTGTTCATTTTTATTATTGCACTCATCACATATGAATTTATTGGGATTTGCGGCTGCAACACACGCTGCATGAGACCAAGCAGCACACAGGCGACATCGATACCAAAGTTCATCTTCTCTCCATACTCCTCAGAGACTGGACACTCTGACTCCATACATTGCTCAGACTCCTTTCTTTCTTTGAATGACATTTTTTCCATGGACTTTGCAGCAGCATTGCTCAACTTTTTACCTTTATCTGTAAAATTAAAAATTCAAATTTCAATAATAAAGATAATTTTAATAATAATATGTTATTATTTTTAAACTATTTATCTTAATACTTACTATTTGTTGGTTTATCCTTCGTAGGTATTTTTTCAGTCTTTTTTTCGTTGAGTTTCAGAGAACTTACTTTTTCTTTTTTTATATGTTTAATCATTTGCTTGGTTTCTTCAAGTTTTTTGTCTTTTTCTACTCGTTTGCGTTTCTTCGTTTCCAGAATTTCTTTCATGGGAGAACTAGTCAAGATAGTTGAACGTTGTTTTTTTCGTCCAGTACGCAACTCAGCACCTTTCTGTGATGCATCCACAGTCTTATTGTTCAGTGTTGATGTCGAAGGTGTCAGGTTGGGAACACTAATTTGTGGAGACACCGAAAATTTTGATGCTGGAGAAGGCGTGAATGATTTTAGGATGAGAGTTATAGGAGATTCTGATAATAATTGATCTGTAGTTGGGATCATCACTGTAGGAGTTGGAACACGAGATTGATAGTGTGGCAAGACTGGCACAGAAGATCCTGCTTCTGTGGTTGGTGGGAGATTTAATTTTAACACTGTATTCTTTGATGTCATGGTTTTAGCTACCATTGGTGAACAATTAGAAGATTTTGAACGTCGAGAGATGCTACGTCGACTTATGTGTGGGGTCTTTGCAAAACACTCCGTAGTTGACTGATCCTGGTAAACATTTGCTGACTCATTCAACTCAGATCTCTTAGCCACTTCAATATTAACAGAATCGTTCGTATTTGGAATGGAGATGTTGGCATCAAGCGAGCTAGATGAGAGGAGTTCAGAACTGTTCGTTCCAAAAACATTTTCATTGTTGTCTTCTGCAATTGGCTGATTCGAATTTTGTGTAGAAATTTGCTGTCTGTCACTGAAAAGCTGTTCATTCAAATATTAAAAGTCAATACCATTGTGAATGATAACTGGAAGATCCATTTCCAATAAATTTTTTGGCAAAATAACAGCATTATTCACGGATGCATTAGAACTGTTTTCCATCGCTAACAATACTTCAGCAGGCATATAATCTTCGTTAGAAAATTTATGTCGATTCACTGGCCATATGCCCGAAGCCTCGAAGCCTGAGATTGCATTTTTCATAGAAGCACTAGTGATATAACCTTTATTAAAAACTGAAGCTAACTCATAGACTGTAAGCTTCTTCCCTTTTGTCTGCTTCAAAATTTTATCACTTTCCTTTTGAAATGCACTTTTCAGTGGACCGAAAAAACTTACGTATAGAGGCTGAATTCTATGAGACGTGTGTGGTGGTAGCGATAAGAGGATGATACCATTGTCTCGGCAGAAATTATAAGCATCTAGGGAAATGTGACTGTCATGATTGTCAAGAATAATGACAACCGGATCTTCTTTGGTAAAATGTCGATGATGTACAAAATGATGTAACCATGTAAGAAAGAGTGCTGGATTTGAGTAGCCATTCGATGAACAGTGGTAAATGGCATCAATTGGTCCATCAGTCTGTAGTCCTGCAGCCATTCGTTGACGTGGAAAGATAAACATCGGTGGAATATATTCTCCTGCGGCACTACAGGCACAAATGACCGTAACATTTTTTCCTCGTTCTCCACTAGAAACTTTCCCTACTCGTTTCTGCCCCTTTTCTGCTACAATGTGCACTGGATCTGGTACAACGGAAATACCAGTTTCGCGTCCACATTAAAAATTTTTGATGCAGAAAAATTAGATTCGTTCATAAGTTTCACCCAGTTGTCGAAAAAATGTGACACTTCTTCGCAATTTATGGCTTTAATACGATTGAAGCTTGTATTCTCTGGTTTGCGAATGGCCAATGAAGGATTTCTTTGTAAAAATCCCTTCAACCAGACACGACCTGCTGCTTTACGCTCAGGATTAAAATAACAAGGAATTTTGTACCTCTCAGCAAACTCGTAGGCTGCAAATCGAATCTCCATAGGTGTCAATCCATAAAATAACTTAGACAAAGTTATTATTTCCTCTGCCATCAATGCCTCCTGTTCAGCTGTGAAAATTGTTCGACGACCTAAACGTGGTTCAGCTATCAGTCCGCTCTTCAATCGATCATGCAAAGTACTGTACGGTACACCGTGGGTTTCTGCAGCTGTATGGAGTGACAGGCCACGTTGAACTGCTTTTACAGCTTCGATTAAATCATTTTTCGTCCAGTTGCCCTTTTTTTTTAATTTTACTGTTTTTTTCTCTGATGACATCCTGAAAATATACCACAAATATCACAATCACCTCTCAATACACACAATAACAAAGCAACATAACCTAACAACCTTTCTTTTCACTTTTCCTATTGAAAATATTGACATTCAATTAAGTATTATGTTTCTATTATTTGCAATAACCATTTTAATTTCATTTTTTCTTACTTCTTTTTTTTGTTGCTGATTAAACCAATTTACTTACGTGAATTTCACTCACTGGCAAACTCTCACTCGTAACTGAGCGATGCAACAGATGGCCCGGGCGGTATTCGATCCACACACTCTGGGCGGTGCAACGTGCAAATGTGCGCATCACGAAAAACATTAATATTAATTAATGAAAAGCTTTTGTAATTATTTAGATGTGTATTTATTATTTAATACAAAAATCTATAACGAATTGATATTTCATTATTTGATATAATTGATAAATAGTTAAAACTATGAAAAACCTTAAATGGGACTTGGGAAATCTTATAAGAATTCCACCGATAATTTTTTGTTAATTTTTTTAAATTTGAGTGAAAAAAATGGAAAATGTTTGTTGAATTTAGGTATTAGTATTGATACTTTTAATTTTCCAAACAAACAAAAAATTTTTTTCAATTCGTTGTAAAGAAATGTAGGTGGGCGGTCCTACCTATTGGGCGGTACAACCGTCCTCTCCCCTACTTTTACACTCAGGGGTTGTATCCCTCGATAAAAATAAGCTTTTCCACAATTTTGTCGCTACAGATGTTACCAAATTTATTAAATCTGGATAATAATTATTCTATTTAAAATAAAAAAAGAAATTAAAGTTGACATATTTCGCGTTTAGAAAAAAACCCTCGAAAGGGCAAACTACCCCTAAATTAAATGTATTTTATTTTTAATAAAAAAATTCTTGTTTTCTTCATTCTGCGATATGTTGTAGTATATCAAAAAACATTAGACGTGTCTTGTTTTATTACGTGCTAATTCGGTCATTTAAGTGGTGAATTAAATGATCATTTATTATCGTTGCTATATTAAATACATTTAATATTCTTTATTTTCAATGTGTGATCGTACAATAATTTGACAATTATCAATTTTTATAATTTGAACAGTAATGATAATCATGAAAAAAATGTTTAAGACATAATGATTTTTTACACCATGAACATCTAACAATTGCAATATTAGAGCAGCCCTCTATTTCACAGTATACATTAGTGTCCTCTCCAAAACCATAGTCAACCGGGTTCTCAAAATCATTTGGTTTTTCATTAGTATAGCCACTTTTAAACCACGAATAATTGAATAAATTTAAGTATCGTGGAGAAGATAACTGATTGTGAACCAAAGATTGGAGTTTGATGATGTTGTTTCTTATAAGTGGAGATTTAAATCTTCATTCATCAGTATTACATTATCAGAAAAATGTCTAACATAATTCTTCCATATTCTAAAGCCATATACATCTAATGGCTGTATTTTACCAGTTGTACCTTTCGGAATGATTTTTAAAGCGATTTTTCTTTATTTGGAGGAGTTGCTTCCTGTACAACAGCAGAGCAATGTCCACTCCACGAATCAACCAGCAAAACGCTTGACGCTCCAACATTTGGAAAATATACATCTTTCAGCCAAGTTTTAAAATGATCTGAAAATATGTCAAATTTTAAGCAATTTTAATTATGTATGCAAAGTAGTGTCGAATGTAAAATTCAGCTGTTAATACCTGAAGTCAGTTTTCCTGATTTAGAAGCCATAATATAAACGTTAGGAGGTCTAAATAAACTCTCTTCTACTAATGGTCCAAATTCACCACTTCTTTCCTTCAGTACAATAAAAAGTGGTGACATGAGCTTTCCATCACCTGATACCATTGGCTGAATGGTGTAACTGTGGGTCGTTGAAGTATTAGTTTACAGATAATGATAGTTTTACCGAAATCATGTAACAATAATCAGCAATAAAAATCGGCTATTGAAAGTCAAAAGGACGAATATTGATAGTAGCAATGTATAATACAAGAATAAAAAATATCAAGAATTCAAGTTCACTTAAAATTGATATTTTAAGAAGTAGGGGAGAGTGGCCTAACTCCGACCGGTGGTCTAACTCCGACCCCCCCTCTAGCAACAATGTAGTGGAGCTCATGTTTAAATCGCTTATGCTGTTCTATACGCATTATGTTTACAATTATTTGGATGTTGGTAGTTATGTTCTAAAATGAGTCATAGTTGAGTTTTAAAGAAAAACGTATTTCTCGCGATCGCGAGATTCATTTTTGGTGTTCATTCGAATCCAGCTGGGAATTTCTTCTCTTCGCATTCAAGCAAAAAAGTAAGTGTTTTGGAAAGTTAATATCCGTATTTTTTCGAAGGACGAAGTGAATCGAGAAAATCAGCGAATTCTAATTTAAATTTCAACATTTCGAGCAAAAGAAGCTGTGGCCTAACTCCGACCTCCAAATAGTGGCCTAACTCCGACCTCCAAATAGTGGCCTAACTCCGACCCCCCTTTTTGCGTTGTATTTCATTCTATAAATCTAGCATTTTGATAACTTAACCTCCGAACATCACCTCTCCTGTTTGAATAGGTTATGTTGAACGTAATTTTAATGAGAAAACGTAACTACAAGTGGACTGAGTTTCTAATCATTTATTGAAGCAGCGCTGCTGCAACTTGTGCCGGGAATTTTTTCGTAGTTCCACTGTCTGTTTTCCATTAGAAGTCGGCCTTTATCACGCATTTTATCTCAAAAAGTCACGAAGTAGTTAACAAAGACTCATTTTTCTTTTTGTCATTTCTTAGTATCAGCCCCCTTCCCTCGTATGCCATACAACAAAACAATACAACTGCAGGCATCGAGTGCACTACAAACCGGCCTCTCGATGAAACGTCTTAAAATAATACGGAAAAGTGTCTTATTGACGTAAAATAAGACGGTTAAGTGTATTGATCAGAAATTCAAGACACGACCAGTGTCTTATTCCACACAAGACGTTTGTCTGTCTTTTCTCAAAAAGACATTTATTTTCCGTCTAAAATCATAAGACACATGGTACTGTCTTAAGATAAAGACACTTAATCGTCTTAAAGTAAGACACTTCTTCAGGTATAAGACATTTAAATGGATAAGTTGCTTAAAATAGTAAGACACTTACACAAGTAATACACTTCAAACGTCTTGTTAGCTGTAACGTCAAGCATCATTATTCACATGTAACCTTAGATATACACTACCCCCGAAAAGTTTCCGGTCACCCTCAAAAGGGCTTTGAGTTAATGAAATTTGAGTGGTTGATTATATTGGAAACGAAGCAAGATAGATTAAAAACCTTTAAACAAAATTTCATTTGACTGACAATTAAAGAAACACATCGAGCATGACAGTTCATTTTCACGTTGAATTCTATTCATTGTCAATGTCAACACATCAGCCGAATTTGTATCCTTTATTTATTTTTATTATTTGTTAATAAAAAAATATCTACATCAGCTGTATATGTCACGTACCGCTTACAGAAAATTTGTACAATCTCTTTCTTTACTCAAGTAACGCCGGTCCCGAGGAAAAAACCGACGAGCGCACTCTACTGCACATGACGTGTACCGTTCGGTATACGGTTTTCGGCTCGGTTGGAACAGGGTTTAGCGTACTTTACTGGGGCCCCTTTCTCGAACTCGCTCATATTTTTGCGTGCACGCATCTTAGCGAATAGACCAATCAGGATCAAGTATTCCGTTGTCCGTAACCCCACCACAACGGAATACTTAATCCTGATTGGTCTATTCGCTAAGATGCGTGCACGCAGATACGAGCGAGTTCGAGAAAGGGGCCCCTGTACTGTTAGGTAACGGAACCTTGCCCTCCTTTTTCGACCTAACCTCAACTCACTTTCTGTAAAATTCAACGCGGCCAACAAGCACGTCATTTTCCAGAGGTTCTTTGCTGTGCATGTTTTGCTGTGCAAAAATGTCGAAAAAAAAAGGAAAAACAGTGTTTTGTGCATTAGGTCAACGACGCACGTGTGTTAGATTTCTTTCACAAGATAATCAGCCTGACGCTGAAGTTGTGTTGGAAGAGTTTAAGAAATTATGTGCTCGCGATCCAGCATTGTTTGATGATAGCAAACACAGACATTATCATTCAAAAAAAACATTAAGCATCGGACATGTGGTATGATGCGGATGACAGCATAATTGATGACCATAGTGAATTGAATATTGTGCTGGTGCAGTCTCCAATGCAAATGATATTGCCAACAACTAACCTAAAAGACAGCACAGGTGGGAAGGTTATTTACATAGAACCCCCCCCCCCCCCTAGATGACAAGGTGGATGAACTTTTTGAGACTGAAGAAACTGCGAGAGTCATCTCGAACAAGTTGAAAAATACGGTAAATAAATTTTTATTTCATGTTGGAATAAATTTTGTTTTCTCAATCACCAATAAAGTGAAAACAATATAATTCTGGATTTTTCATATAAATAACTAAAAATACCTTTCCCTTAGAGATATACATTCATCATTACTTTAATATTTTTATTAGTATTAGTGAAATTTTTTGACGCGATGTGTTTATTTCAGAGTGTTTCGATTTGTGAGAGCTGGATTCATTGTGGATTTGAATACATTTCCAACGAATTTCTTTAATATCGAACTTTATAATATTACTCTGATGAGAAAAATTATTACATTTTCGATGTTTATTGACTCGCCTGTAATGTATTCATATTGACTATGAATAATTTCGCGCTCCCATATACGTTTGAAAATTATACGTTTGTGTATAATTATTGCAAGACGTTTTTAGAGTCTTATATTCCAATACATCTAACCGTCTTAGTATAAGACGTTTGAAGTGTCTTAATGTATTAAGACGGTATTAAACGTCTTAAAAGTGACCTCAAGTTTTAAGACATGTAGGTGTCTTAAAATAAGACGGTTGAGTTAGTAGTGTGGTACAGAAATTTTATGAAACGTCATCCGAAATTATCGCTGCGTAAACCAGAGGCCACCAGCTTAGGTCGAAGCAGTGCATTTAATAGAGAAAATGTTGCTGCATTCTTCGCGAATTATTTAAAAGTGATGAAGAACATTAACGTTGCACCTCACAATATTTGGAATGCTGACGAAATCGGGATTACCACTGTGCACAATACTGTAATAATAATTTCATGCCGTGGACGAAAATAAATAGGCCAAATCACTTCAGCCGAAAACGTGGCAATTTGGTTATATTACTTCTTTTAGCTGTTTCTGCAATAGGAATGCGCGCGCCACCTTACTTCGTTTTCCCGCGAGCACGATTTCACCTGCATTTTCTCAATGGAGGTACTCCCGGCTCAGTTGGCGATGCAAATCCGTCTGGGTGGATCAATGCAGATTTGTTCTTACATTTCCTACAATGTTTTCAAGCGTTCACTAGATGCAGTGTCACGAATCCGCTCCTACTTCTTTTGGATAATCATGAATCCCATCGATATTTGCCAGCCTTAGAATTCTGCACAGCGAACGGGATTCACGTTGTGTCGTTTCCGCCGTACTGCTCACATCGGCTCCAACCGCTCGATATTAGCGCGTTTGGACCATTGAAAAAAGCAATTGACAATCAATTTGAAATGTGCATGCGTATGAATCCTGGGCGTGGTGTTCAAATCTACGACTTGCCACAAATGGTTGCTCGTGGGCTGGAGATAGCAGCAACAGAAGTGAACATCAAATCGGGTTTTCATGCGCCCGGAATTTGACCGATCGATACGGAGAAGTTCCAGGATATTGATTATTTACCAAGTGCAACAAGAGATCGCTCCAATCCAACCGAATCTGCCGGTGAAGAATGGAGATCTGTTGTTGTAGTGGATAAGGAATCCAATCAGCATTTGAGCTCATCGACTTCGCGTTCTCAAATCGCTGCTTTTTGAATGAGACGCTTGAAAAAATTTTTCTGTTTCCGAAAGCTCCACCCCGTATGGGAAGAAAGCGCAGAGGCCGTAAATCTGGTCGCACTGCAATTTTAACTGACCCAAGCGTGATGGCAGAAATTGCGAGCGAACAACAGGAACGAGTCAAATGTTTAGAACGAAAAAGGCACATTTTAAAAACACGGTCAGTAATCCCCAACCATCGACCAGTGGAACGATACAGCAAACAAGAAAGCGATCACAACGGCACAGCGCCGCTGGAAAATCGTATGTCGAATCCAGTGACAGCGATTAAAATTTTGACTAATTTATGTTCTTAAATTCACCACTGTATGAAATAAATGATTTCTTTATTCATGAATTTCTACTATTTTAAAAAACAATAACTATTTTTTCACGTATCATTGTGTCCTGATCATTAAAGAAGGGGGGTTGGAGTTAGGCCATGGTTTTTGAACATGTCGAAAATGGAGTGTTTTACGTATTGGTTTCGATGTTTATAAAAAGAAAAGTTTATCTCTACAACAGAAAGTTGCTGGAATAAATTCCCTTCAAAATGATCTATTTTTCAAAAGAATCGGTCAGTTTTTACGCCCGGTATGGGCCAAACCATTTGTGGGGTCGGAGTTAGGCCACACTCCCCTACAATTTATTTTCAGATAAACGGATGGGTCTTCAATATCAGTTTGGAATTTTCATTCGTTCGAAAAAAGACAATATTCCAGTGATAACATCACAAAAGTGTAAGTGACAAAGAAAGTTGCATTACAATTATTTTTTCTTTAATATATTGTCAATAGCATTATGTTTACAAATAATTGATTGCGTCGATTCTGATTCTGCTATAGAAAGTAACATATTGCTGCTGAAGCGACGATACAAAGTACCCAATCAAATTTATCAGCATTCGGCACTTGATATCGTTCCTATACTGGATCGTTGGGGTACGTCATCAATTTCTACATGGGTACCTGAAACTCTATTTCCCGACGAAAGACAAGGAGTAAGTATCGAGGGAAAAGTATTGCAAAAGCATTGGGAGAAAATTTCTCGCTCCCCGAGGAGCAGATCCGTGAAATCGATGCATCTACGTCAAACAAATCGTCTGTTTTCTTCCTCCACTATTTCACTCTTCTTTCGACCGAATTCGCGAATAGGTACATAACCCAACGACAATTTTGTGTGGCTTGAAACTTTCGCACGTTGCAAGCCTAAACAGAGGAGCGCTCCCTTCGTGTCGTGACGAAACCGACAGACAATTTCTTCGATCGGAGCAGCGACGTGCTTCAGGCATGGGAGGTATTTTTCATCTCGAATTTTAATCTCTTGTTTCTTATTGCGTAGTGGGCTCTGATTATGGAGGTGTATAAAATAGGTTGGAAGAGAAGGTAAAGGGGGCAGTAGATGCGGCAGAAACTTCCAGCTAGTGAAGAGTTTCTGGGGTCGAGTGAGTATCTAGAAGGTTTTCAACTTTCGTCCACTGCCAACCAGGGCTGGTCTTTCCTTGGCGTTTACGGCCCGTTTGACCCTCTTTATGAGCGCTTGGCTTCTTATCCCTTTCAGAGCTAGTCTCCCTAACGACTCCCGGGCCGGTGCTCGTGACTACCTTTCACCCGTACGTCGTCCCCGAATGCATTGCACGACGGAACACGTATTTGTAAAGTGAACGCCCATCGAATCGAGTCTCTTAGCTCTACTATCGTACAGACACATGCCCTCCCCCTCCCCCCCCCCACACACACAATGCCGTTAACAAATTTTAGTCTTGACTTCTTTAAAAGATACAATTAAAACATTTTGAAGAAGATTTAACTATCAAGATAGCTACAATCAAACTCTCACATGTTTTATATTGTAGGGGGGTTTCAGGATGGTCTTGGCGTTTAAAGGCGGGAATACACGTACAGGTATACCTGACAGGTACACCTATTCAGGTCGCTTATACAGGCAAACTTGGGTGTACATGTGGTCACATGTAGACTCAGATTTGCCTGTATAAGTGACCTGAATAGGTGTACCTGTCAGGTATACCTGCACGTATGTATATTCCCGCCTTAACAGAAACGGATTTATTCACTTATGCCGTCGAGTTGAGGGTTGCTATCCGACTACTCGCTAGACGTCTCGGAACGGCCTACTAGTAGTGCAGTCAAAATAACATATGAACTGCAAATAAATTCAGGTAGGATGAACCTACCAATACCTAGGGAAACCTATACCAATCGATAGGGAAAAATCCTCTGAAAAACATATCAAAAGATCCCAAACAACTTTGGCCAGAAAATATGTGTAATTAATGAATAAATAACAAGAATTGCGATCGAGCGTCTTTTGAATGCTGATATTTCTCGTGCAATGGGCTCAATTAAAAAAGTAAAACTACCATTTTGTGGCGGGGAAAATTGGAGGAGTCTTTTATGTTTGTGATCGTCAGCATGCAAAGCAGATAAAGTTTATAAACTATAGGGTAACGCGGACCAACATTGACACTGGGTTAACATTGACACATTTTCTGAATCTCATTACTTTCTGCTAATAATTCGTATAATACTGTACTTGTGTGTCTTCCTTAATAAATACCGCATATGGCCACCTAACGCCGCACGTGAATATCAGCGCTTTCATAATCATCAACTGATTCAGTGGCTTTAAGTTTTCACGTGGGCGTGCATGTCTTATTTTCGACGAAGAAAACTTTTAGAAATATCGTTGTACTTTAGGTCTTTTTAAGGGGGCAAAATCTTTTTAAGGGGGCAAAATCTTTTTAAGGGGGCAAAAATTTGTAAATAAAATTTCTCTCTCTCTCTCTCTCTCTCTCTCTCTCTCTCTCTCTCTCTCTCTCTCTCTCTCTCTCTCTCTCTCTCTCTCTCTCTCTCTCTCTCTCTCTCTCTCTCTCTCTCTCTCTCTCTCTCTCTCTCTCTCTCTCTCTCTCTCTCTCTCTCTCTCTCTCTCTCTCTCTCTCTCTCTCTCTCTCTCTCTCTCTCTCTCTCTCTCTCTCTCTCTCTCTCTCTCTCTCTCTCTCTCTCTCTCTCTCACAATATAATCTCTGTACAAAATCACCTAGGTACTGATGTCAATTTTGTAATGTAATAAACAAAAATTGAGATTTTTAGCCGATTGCATGCAGTAGGTATAGACGAAAATTTTAAGAGGTGTCAGTCTTGGGAGGGGGGGGGTAGGGTCTTAAAATCAATTATTTTTTTATTGCTTTTTCTTATAGTAAAACATTTAAAGAATGTTGTATCAATCGGAGCAAAACTCTCAGTCATAGACCTTTAAGTCTCCGCTCCTCTGATACTGCGGAGCGGCAAGAACTCGGCGCTTTGAACGCTTGTTTCTCAAAACCAAGTTTTAAAAATCCGTGGACATCGTCATTTAAAAACTACTGCACCGATTCTTTTCAACTTTTGTACACACTTTCTACATATAAAATACTAGACCCCTACGTTTTTATTTTTATTTTTTGGTTACATTAAGGGGGTTTTACAGCAACAAAATGACAGATTTTTTCGTGAAAAATCGCAATTTTTACTTCAAGCGACCACCAAAAATTTAAAAATGGAAAAAAAATTAAAGGAAAACGTAGGAGTTTAGAAAAACATCTGTTTTAACTAAATTGCTTTGATTTTTTGATTTGCGATAATTCTACGCTGAAATGTAGTGTCCACCGCAAATCATCTTTTCTAAAAGGCATCCTCGAAAATGCTTCGTCACCGGCTTATTTCTCAATATTTTTCTACAAAAAAATTACAAAATGTTCGAATGATGCTTTATAACGTGCGGAACATTAAAATATTTATATCTACTTCAACAATAGCCCTAAAATAAATTCGTAAAAGTAGAGGTTTTTTCCACCCACTTAGACCCTACCCCCCCCCCCCCCCCCCTTAAACAGAATATAGGGTAAGATTGATCTGACTTCATTTTTTTAAAAATCATTGTTCAAAAACGATAAGTAGTAAAATAAAATGCGTCTCATATCATAAAGAGAGAGAGAGTCAGGCTTGTTTATGCATACATTATCAAATCTGATAACTTCAGTTTGCAATATATTTTAGACCAATAAGGGCCAAAACCACCAACTCCGACTAAATTGTTAATTTCCGATTAGCTTAATTTGATCAAGCTCTTGCGTTCCACCAATTTTTAATCCATGATTAAAGTGATATAATCACCGTTGAACTTAATCGGCCATTTTTGGCCGGTTAGGAACTTAACCAGTGATTAATGTAGATCAACATAACCTTAAAATCGAAGTTTCACTGTTGAGCAATATTATACCGGACATGAATTTATTTTACGATGATATTTTATCATCATCTGATGATGAAAATGGTGTCGAAATTGGTAGAAGGCCACGTTTAATTAAGGAACGAATTAATTATTTCCAAACTTTGAATGATTTGGATTTCATTACGCGTTTTTGGTTATCGAAAGACAGTGTTGAAGTTTTCTTCAGGAAATTGTACATAATTTGCAACACGCTACAGAAAGATAAATTACTTCTTAAATAATATATAATCTATTTTAAAATATCGCAACATTATCATATTACGTTAAAAATCGCGTAGAATTTTCTGTATCTTTACTCAATAAAGGGAGTGCACATTTCAGAAACCACGCTATTGCACCCAGAGTACAACTCCTGCTTGTTCTCCGGTATTATGTAACTGGTTCCTTTTTAAATTCTGTTGGAGATTTCGGCAGCTCACTGAGCTCGGCTTGCAGCGCGTCAGTTGATCACGTCAGGTTTTCCTCCTACTCAATTACAAGTTCCGTTGGTGAACCAATCAGAATCACCGTTGCAACAAAACCAAAACTTATTGCGAAGAGGGTATATGATTAGATAATCGGAGGTTAAAAATTCATGGTGGAACGAATTGTGCAGTTAATCATGATTAGAAAGCCGATTAAATATAATCGTGATTAGGTAATCAAGCATTTAATCAGAGTTGGTGGAATCGGCCCTAAGTAAAGTGGTGTCAATGTTTGCCCCTTTTACCTTATATGTATATATTAAATATTAGAATGTTTCTTTCATCCAAACAAAAATAGAGTAATGGCTAATGAATATTTACTTGGCTCAAAGAAACATTATGGTAACAATGACTAGTGGCAACGCGGATCTTGCGATTTCAGTAGCAAAGTGTACGAGCTATGCGTCTCCAGTTGCTTGCGATTTGAGTTCGCAACTTAAGGTTTCTCGAGCGTTATACTAAAAATAGTAAGAAATGGTTGAA
Organism: Xiphydria camelus; assembly: GCA_963678675.1. Taxonomy (NCBI): domain Eukaryota; kingdom Metazoa; phylum Arthropoda; class Insecta; order Hymenoptera; family Xiphydriidae; genus Xiphydria; species Xiphydria camelus. The sequence goes on from OY783195.1 coordinate 18,008,370, forward strand.
AATGATTGCATTCGGTAGATTGAAGTGAAAAAAAAAATTCAGTTAAATTTTCAAGTCTTCTAGGAAGTCCGTTGCAAAGATATTTGAATAATAAAAAATAACATGTATTCGTATGGGTTATAACCCATAGTCCTGGCAGTTCTTGTTATGAAGTGTTGGCGTGCGAGTGCGACTAGCAAATAATATTATTTGGACTTAGAAAGAGCTCTTTTATTTTAATCATGGCGTTGTTTCTGGGCAGTTCCGAGTCAGAGTCGGACGCAGAATTTAATTGCGTGGCTTCAAGACACATTTATTCATTTAATCGAAATTTCAACAAAAGATTCAGAAAGTTTATACTCTAGACTTGTTACAGTTGTTTATTTTCAAATTTGGAGTAAAATTTACTGTATTAGGTCTAATTCCGCTTAAGTGATCGGCATTTCCCCACCCTCCCCTTCCGTTAAGCCAAAAACTGCTTCGCACACGGCGCAGGAAATTGTGTCCAGGAGACTGCGCCACGCAGGCACAGCCCTGCACTACCCTACTCTGCGTCCCAATTCGCGCGGGTCTATTGAATCAGGAATATGCATGAAATTTTAATATGCATGAAACACAGCAGACTTAATAGTTAAAGTTATTCAAAATACAGTACCACACACAATAGTACAAACTTGATAAAAAAAACTTCTACCCCAAAAACATTACTTTAAAAGTAGCATGGCCACGCCTCCCAGTGACGTATTTCAGAACGCCGCGTTATGGGCGACACTGGCTCGTGACCTCACTATGCACGAAACCGGATGCCAGCGCACCTTCTAGTCTGTTTCTCAATGCCTTGCGTATCAGAAGAGTACAAGTGAAGTGGAAGTTTGTTTATTTTTTGTGACAATTTTTGTTCGACGTTTGATAGTAGAATGTCGAAAAGGGAAGGAAGAAGGATTTATAAATATTGTATTGTAATGAAAAGGTATTTTAACCCATTGCGCGCATGCGAGAAACGTAGTTTAACGTTTTTCGCAATCTGTCATTGGAGCGCGGGTCACGTAAAAAAGTACGTATTTAGTAGATTTGTGCTATATAAATAATTAATTCTTTTGAAAATAATTTCATTGCATCTTTGAAAGGCTGAATTAATCCAAATATTCCTAATTTTTTTGGTCCTTTTCGTAATTGAATATATCCTAAAATTTGTCGCTCTATTAATGTAAAAAATTATATACTAATAAAAACTATTATTACTAAAATAATTCCTCTAATTATTATATTAATTATTATATCAATTGTATAATTTATTTAAAAATTTATTTCTATTTGTATAGAGCGGGTATCTTATAAATTCACGAAAAAACGCCCGCTGCACGCGTAAGTCCACGACGATATCGTATAGACGCGCGGGTATATACTCGTACATATACCCGCATGCAATGTGTTAATTTGAAGTCAAATTGTAAAATATTATATTGAGTATTCCATTTAAAAGAAAAATTCATTTTCACATCATAACTCAAAAATCAAAATCCAAAAAAAAAAATTAAAGTCGGTCATTGGAAACTACATAAAGATCTACAAAAAATAACCGTTATACTGTTCTTCTATCTTTAAAAATAACCGAAATATAAGGCCATGAAGGAAATGGCAAGAAATGAAAAACTCCCTGTATCTCAATACTGGATCTAGTTAGCCGTGAGATTTTGACAGCATTAAAGGCTGTAGCAGGATAAGCATGGTCAATCTGCCTTGGAATGAAATCTTTTCGTAAATAAGAGTCCTTTGAACATCTCTTTGAAAAAAAAATTTGACCAAAATTTCAGCTCCCCACCTCAAGCAGTTCCTGAGAAATCGTGTAAAACGTGATTTTTTATTTATTATTTTTCTCTCGGCCGCTATTGCAGATACTCTTACAAAAAAAATGTGGCTGCAAAGTAAGTCAAACTGTACTTAAAAAAATACTTGTTGACATATCTCGCGCTTTTCCCGATTTTTAAAAAATTCCTAAAATTTTCAAAATTTTTTTTCTCGCACATACGAGAAAACGTCACCGCCAAAAAATTTGAGAATGTGTATTTCATCAAAATACACCTCTTCAAATTTTTTCGGAATTTTTAAAAATACACTTTTTGAGAGAAAACGAAAGATCGTCTTCTTGGATTTTTTTTTGAGGTTTCACTTCTTTATACCGTATGTCCCACTCTATATTGGCCAGTTTGAAGTTACCTTCGGGGAGGCTTAGTCGGTACTTGAGTCATTTAATACCGGTAGAAGTCGAGTCGGTAGTTAGAGTTGGTGTCAATTCGGGAGATCGAAGCGTCTAACCTCGAAATTATGAATTTGTGAAACTCTTTGGTCGCCGATTGAATTCAGATAAAGGTTTATTTCGAGAAATTGTACATCAGATAAACTCTAGAAAAGCTGTTGAAAACACGTTAGCTATCGAAGTGATGGACGCAAAATGGAGTAGGAGGAAAAAGACCTTCAAGTTGTTAAAATCGGCTGATTTAGAGGATTTCCTAGAAATCACAGAACAGGAATTGAAGATCTTTTTTACCGGCTCTTACCAACTTTCTCAAACAATATCCTATCTAGCAGAAATGATGGACGATGATGGTAATATTAATGTTAATTATGTGATAGAGCAACCAAATATAGTTAAGTTCGAAGTCAGGTCACGACATGTAAATAGAAAGTCATATAAGTGCTACATAGAGTACAAACCGAATTCTATTGGTCGTGCTGGAATTTTACGGTACACATGTGACTGTCCTAATGGATTAAGAACAATTGGTTGTTGTTCACATCTAGCTTCCGTTATTTACTACTTGTCATGTGCCAGATATTTATCATCAATCATTAGACCAGCAGAGATACTAACGAAGATTTTTGATGTCGGGCAAGTTGAACCAATCATCGAAGATGATAGTGACGAAGATTAGTCTCTCAGTTATGTATTTACCATATTCGATTTTGTAAACTATTCACTACTTTTTCATAGAAAATATAAATAATTACTTTTATTAAAAAACCGTTTGACTAGCTGTTTTTATTGCTACAATCATTAACATCATTATACTTTATCTCTAGAAGTTAGAATGTATGTACAATGCAGCCATCTGTCGGAATAAGACAAAACTAACAATTGAGAACAAGCTTCAATCAAACACCGCTAAATGGTAGGGGCGAATATAAGGAACCTAATTGTTACTCATATTTATTTAATTAAAAAAAGCTGGATCGAAGAAAAAGTAATTTTCGCCAATTCTTTACAGAAGCATGATTATATCGATACCATTTTTATTAAGGTTAGATACATTATTTAAGCGAAAAGAGGAACAATATATGTGGCCTTACTGAAATGTATATAATATATACGATTCACGTGGCGCCATCTATTAACCACGTTACCTTCGGATAGGCTTGGTTGGTAATCGAGACATTTATACCGTAATTATAATTATTTTCGTAATTTCCATTATTCACAATTTCGAAGTTAGACGCTTCGATCACCCGAATTGACACCAACTCTAACTACCGACTCGACTTCTACCGGTATCCCCGATAGCCAGGTGGCTCCACAGTGGTGGCACTGTGGGACCACGCGGTGACTTTGAGAAACATCACTGTAATGTCTTGGTGCGTGCCCACTGGGGTACCACTGTGGCATCACGCAGTGCACACGGTGGATAAAGTGGATAAAGTAGGATTTTGCAAAAGGGGAACCGCACGCAGTGACTTTACCGAGGTTTTTCACTGCAGTGCTGCCGCCTGCCACCAGTCTAGTAGTGTCGCTTTTTTTTCACGCCCTACCGGGATTTGAACCTGCGATCTTTAGAATACGAGATGCTTCGAAACTGGGAATGCTTCGCATTCTACCAATTGAGCCACCGACTCTTCAAGCGCGATGTTGCTCCACTCCGGTCATAATATAGAAACAGGACATGACAGTGACTGCTCTCGAAGGTTCTCATTAAATTTTTAATAATAATTTGATCTTTTTCTTTTTGAAAATAAATATCAACATAACCACGTAACATAAACAAAGAATTAGTAAATAAAAGTAGTTTTAAAAGTGCAAGTGCAATAATGCCGCTAGTGGAAGGAGAAGCGGTATTGAAAGCAGAGGATTTGTATTTTCCTGCGGAATCAAAAAGAGAAACCAAAATGCAGTGAAAATCGTTGCTTCTTGCGTACAATCGTCACATGGTACTATTTGCCCTACCGATTTACGTACAGAAGCGTTGCAAAAACATGTTTGCGTCTTCCTCTGGCTCAGCTGCACTTGCACGTTACTTCTTTATTGTTGTTTATTAGTAAGATGTTCACTTCAACTTCCTGAGGAGCACTTGTTACATGTGACGATTGTACGCAAGAAGCGACGATTTTCACTGTATTTTGGTTTCTCTTTTTGATTCAGCAGGAAAATACAAACTGCTTTTTCAATGCCGCTTCTCCTTCCACTAGCGGCATTTTTGACTCTCCTAGAACTGACAAGATATCTTCGATATCGATATTCATCACTTATGAATTGGGTTTATTGCACTTGCACTCTTAAAACTACTTTTAGGTATTTACAAATACTTTGTTTACGTTACATGGTTATCTTGACATTTGGTCCGCAACGACGGCCATCTTAGGCAGAACGAAACGCCACCATACAGCGGTGTCCGACGCGAATAAAAATTCCGTACGGCGTCAGCGAATAGACCAATCAGGATCAAGTATTCCGTTCTGGCAAAAACTCGCACTCCGGATCCTCACTGTGGCATCAGAGTAACGTCACTCAGTGACGCCACCGCGTGACTTTTGGGTGAAAGTCACGCTTGGCTATCAGGGATTAAATGACTCGAGTACCGACCAAGCCTATCCGAAGGTAACTTTTAAACTGGCCAGTACAGAGACGGACATACGGTATATCGGTCGACCGATGATATGTATTCATGTGAAAGCTACGTTTGAAACAATGGACCCTCCCGATTATCAACGTTGATCATCGGTCCCGTGTGAAACGGGGCATAGAGTTAAATGTAATAATTGACAGATAATTTCAGACACCAGCGTTTCATGAAGCGTAGGCTACCGAAAGAACTGCCAGTGGTGACTCCACGTATTATCAACCCAAAAAGTGCTGTAAATACAGAGCTTACAATGGATTCAAGTTCAAAAAGAGAAGAAAATTCAGCGAATGAAAATAAGAGTGAAATAGCGCTGGATGAGTCAATGTTTGATTCGTGTATTAAAAGTGATCAAGCGTATCAAGCTGATATTTTTGATACTTGCGATAGTGTTGAAAAACTTTTCTGTTGTAATAGATTAAGCTTCGGATGTAACACCTGTGAAAGTGAAACTCAAACAGAAATAAATGTACCAACTGGTAGAATAGAAATAAATTGTTCCAGAAAATGCACAGCCCCTGCTTGGTCTTAACATTTTCATAACTTCTATTTTGAAAGTGAGAAACGATAAATTACACATTTAAGGGCCGGTTTATTCACCTCCGGGTAAATTTACTTGAAAAATAATTTCTGTAGAAGCAATTGTTAGCATAATTGGATCGCGTTATGCAAAAGTGGATCAAGCGACATGCTATGCCATAACGCTTAATCCGTTATGGCATAACACGGTCCAATTGTATCCAAGGTATCTGCTGAGTAAATTTAACCCTTTCGCTACGGGCCGATCTTTCGGCGCGCTACTCCCGCTGAACGTGCCGCTGCGCCGAAAGTGTACACTTGCGGAAGATCTGCAATTGTCCGTCGTACGTTCAATACCGCGGTATCTTACGCATAGCGATTGTAATCGCCCGTAGAAAGGAAAAGGTGGAAAGATTATCACATAATGCAATTAGAAAATATAATTTAATAATGTAATTACGTATAGTATAGTCACCGTTCGTACCTGGCGAGCGACAGTCGTTGGGTGACTATAGTCACCGTTCGTAGGTACCTAGCGAGCGTCAGTCGTTGGGTGACTATAGTCACCGTTCGTAGTGAAAGGGTTAACGTTGACTGCCAGCCACCACCGCTGCCGGGTTTTAACCGCCGCGCCGGGCTGCGGGGATACTTTAGTACATTACTTATTGGTTTCATGGGACCCACGTGGCAGGCAACGTGTCTGAAGGTGAATAAACCGGCCCTAAATGTTATACTTGAGTCGTTTGGTTTCAAAATCGGCCACCTCCGTATTTGATAAAATCGGCCATCTCCATTAAAAAAATTAGAATGCAGCAAAATCTTCCAAGAATTTTTTGTATACACATATGGATTAGTTGTTCCGACGCAATATACTTATAGGTATATGTACCAAGAATCGCATTAATTAAAATGCTTGCATTTCTATGGTACATATTTTTTGAAGTCCTGACAAATTTGCTTACTTGGAGTTGGCCGATTTTGAAACCAAGCGACTCACTGTTTATTGCAATTTTATACACATAAATAATTGCTATAAAATAAACCTGATGAAAAACATTCATATTGTTGTCCACTAATTGGTTTTGCCGAGGATTTCTATATTCTTATCGTATTTGGTACTGTATAAAAGTGCCGATTTTTCACCGACTACTGCCACCAGGTGTCACTATACGGGTGTTGCACGGTCCCAATAAAGGCCATCACACACAAAATTCCGTAAGGCCGTAAGCGTAAGCGTAAAACGTAAAACGTAAAGTTCATCACACAAACGCGGCGTAAGGCGTAAGCTTTGACCAATCCAGAACGAAGACGTTCTCCCCAGCCTCTATTTACAGCTAACCTAGTATCTAGAAGTGACAGTTTGATATTGTTAATAATTTCATGTCAACTGGAAAGAAAAGCTTAACAGTAAGTACATTTAATTATTGATTTCACTCAGTTCCTATATAAAATAGAGGGTGGGGACAGCGTCTAAATGTATGCACGCGTGGCGCGGTGAACCTGAAGAATAGGCTTGTGTTGAAATTTAGCTTAATACAATCGTTTAGGAACAATCAAGTAATGTATTATAAAATTCAAGAATAACACTTTCAAATGCTGCAAGTGCAATTAAGAAAAAATTTTACTTTCATTCTAATGGAGTTGTAAATATGGCCAAAATCATACGTTTTCGTACATTTAACCTCAAGTATCTCGAAATCCTAAACTGGTACGCAAATTTGAGAGTCAGATTCATTTTTAGCGCACATCAATCTATAAGAATCACTTGGTCTGGTTCGAAATACAGAAAAAAATATTTAGTAGGCCTGTGATATCAAATAAAATGGGAAACTTTGTGATTGGTTGTCCGTAAGACGTACACCATACAAATGTCAACCAGACGAAAGTTTTCGACCTTACGTTTTACGTTTTAAGGATAAAAGTGGTGGGGTTACGGACAACGAAATACTTGATCCTGATTGGTCTATTCGCTTACGCTTACGTCTTACGGCCTTACGGAATTTTGTGTGTGATAGCCATAACTCGAGATGTAACATGGACATAGAGGTAAAGACAAAAAATTAGATATCTACTGGACACGTAACTTGAAATATATCATGGACATAGAGATACAGATGTAAAATAAATATCTATTAAATGTGTGCATAATTCGAGACGTATTATGGACATAGAGATATAGGTGTAAATTAGATATCCATTAGATATATATTAATTATCTAATTATATCAAGAGACACGGCAGTGTCTCGCGGCACGTTCGTTCAAGTAGTTTCGCACTCAGACACGACAGCGCTGATGTCGCGAGCACCCGTGACTCTTTACACAACAAATGTTTGCCCCCTGCACCCCTCAATTTTTACATCGAATTTTCTCAATAAATATACGGTTATAACCAAAACTATGCTTAGTTACGCAATATAAATTGACTATTCTCTATTGATAGAGACCAGAATAAATGTTATAAGTTACATATTAACAGAGATTTTTCCTTAGCAACGCGAAGCCACGCCCCTTGCGCCTAAAAGTCGAGAATCCGATTTCTCGGGCGATATATATGTGTCAAAATCTCACAAAAATTCCGCCTAACTTCGGCGATAGTCGGCCATGATCGGAAATATGTACACAGATACGGCCACACGCATACGCCATCAAATGTATGTGAGAGTGTGTGAGAGAATATATTCCTTAAATGTTTGGGTATTTTCAAAGTTAATAAAATATTTCCATTCGCGAAACGATTAACCTCGCGTTTATTTCGATCCTCGGACGAGCTTGTTAATAAAATGTAAAAATTCAGTGTAATCGGAGTTATGAATCTCAATAGTGGTGAATGTGACAGACGCTCCGTATAGTTTAATAATCGTTTGTTTTTTTCGATAATCGAGATAGTGAACGGATGCAGTGCTGTGTTTCTCTGGTTGTCTGTGCATAAAGAGCAGGAAAGGAGACGGCAGTATCTCAGAAGAATTACCATCAGATAAGTTTAATTGCCATCTGACAGCTTTAACCTCACTTTCGATGGAAGGACAATTATCTCTTTGTGATAATTCTATTTTTTGTTTCAGCGTCATGCGAGCACGAGACGAATCGATGGCTTTTCTTCTCTGTCACAATCAAAGCCGTGGGAGAAAAATAGGAGATGCAATGGAATTGGATCACAACAATCAAGTAATAACTTTCTCATTATTTTTTCTCTATCGATATATTTCCTCTTTCGTACTATTACAAGTTCCAATTTACACACCGACCTGTCAAACCTCAAGTGTACATGTACCTCACTTCTATTTCATCTGTTCTTCGTATCCATTGCAACGACAGTCAATGAGGAATCACTGATACCGATTAGGGGTTTCGAGAGTTATTCCTTATTCTTTCTAGCACAGCATCGATATTTTACTGCACCTGTTTTCTTCTGTGACTTCCTAAAATAATTATAAAAACCCCATATGATTGTTATTTACAATTTGTTACAGATCGTATGCGAACCCGAGGGGGTTTCTTTCGAACGATGGATCATCCACTTGTTGTTCCAAGAACCAGTTGCATTAGTTCATTTTGCGAGCTGGATCTGCTGTCTCGAGTGCATGGACGTGTGCCACTTTAAATGGATATTTTGTAATTTCCATCGTTACATCAGAGGCGAAGAAGAGATGAAATAGAAGTGAGGTACATGTACATTTCACGTTTGATAGGTTGGTATATAAATTGGAACTTCTCTGATAGTATAATACGAAAGAGGAAATATATCGTTAAAGTAAAAATAATAATAAAGTAGTTACTCCATTATTGTAATCCAATTCCATTGTATCCCTTATTTTTCTGCCACGACTTTGATTGTTGATAGTGGATGGATCAGCCAATAAATTTAATTTTTATTCACTATCAACAATCAGTCGCGGCAGAAAAATAAGGGATACAATGGAATTGGATTATAGTAATGTAGTAACTACTTTATTATTATTTTTTCTTTATCGATATATATTTCCTCTTTGGTATTATACTATCCCACAAGTTCGAATTTATATACCGACCTGCAAACGTGAAGTGTACATGTACCTCACTTTTATTTCATTAAGTATTACTGCAGAACGAGTAGGTAAGAAGATTGTCATGAAGACTCATGATTTTCTGACTTGTCATCTCGTACAGGTGCAACCGAAGAGGATCTAGCTCGTGTCCTGTCCACAAAAAGATGACTCGATGGACATTGGAGAATGTCAGACTTGTCATCGAGCGCCTATGTCCCACGGTACATTAATTGCAATACGCGTTTCTCCTTTCAACTATTCCAGCGTTAAATAACTTTTACTTCTTTCAAGCTAATAACCTTTTTTGAACTGTTCGTGGTAGGTGGCAGCGATCGATAATAGCGACTCGTCGTTGACAAGTTCGTCTATTAAAACTGAAAAGCAATTCGGTGTACCGAACTACTACTGCGATAATGTGCCCGAGCTCACGGTCTATTCTGCGATTAACATTAACGTAATCGTGATTATGCTCAGGTGATGGGTGTTCCAAAAGAGGTAAAGTTGATACTAATCATCGGATGCTGTAAGCTGACTTGCTAGTGTATGCTTTGCAACTGGAACATCATCGCAGGAATAATTTGTCTACGATTAGTCACAATCATTGATCGCTGCCCCCTACGATGAACAGTTTGTACAAGGTAAATACTTTGAAAGAAGTGAAAGTTATTTAAAGCAGGAATAATTGAAACGAAAAGCGCATATTGCAATAAATGTACCGTGGGTAATAGGCGCTCGGTGACAAGTCTGATATTCTCCGATGTCCATCGAGTCATCTTTTTACGGACAGGACACGAGCTAGGTCCTCTTCGGTTGCACCTGTACGAGATGACATGTCAGAGTCTGCAGTAATACTTAATGAGATAAAAGTGAGGTACATGTACACTTCACGTTTGACAGGTCGGTATATAAATTCGAACTTGGGATAGTATAATACGAAAGAGGGACTATATCGATAAAGAAAAGATAATAATAAAGTAGTTACTACATTACTGTAATCCAACTCCATTGTATCCCTTATTTTTCTGCCACGACTTTGATAGCTGATAGTGAATAAAAATCAATTTTATTAGCTGATCCATCCACTATCAACAATCAAAGTCGTGGCAGAAAAATAAGGGATGCACAATAAAATTGGATTACAATAATGGAGTAACTACTTTAAACACTTGAGGAAACTCACCGAAGAAACCCGAATAATTGTCTTATCACTTGTACACTTGATTTCGAGGTTACATGCTTCGATCTCCCGAATTTACAGCTATCGGGAGATCAGGGGGGCCTTTCTCGAGTCACTCGTATCTTTGCGTGCACGCAACTCAGCGAAGAGACCAATCAGGTTCAAGCATTCCGTTGCGGCGGGGGTCCTGATTGGTCTACTCGCTAAGAAACGTATACGCATCTTTGCGAGTAGACCAATCAGGACCCCCACCACAATGGAATACTTGATCTGCAACAGTTAATAGATGATTTTTATTCGCATTGGCATGTTTATGATGATATTTGCAATTAATGTTCTACTCGGATTGAAATGAGTCGTAAGGTCAGCATCGAAGCTGTAAATGATGTAGTAATAATTACATTAAATTTATTTATGAGTAAGGGCGAAATTTCAGCGGTGCATGCAAAAGGATTTCTTAAAACTATTCCAACGTCTCGAGTTAATATATGTAACAACATATATACTGTCATAAGTGGTATCTTTACATGTGATGAAACAATTCGTCATGGTCATTGGAAGAGTATACTTAGAGAGAGAGAGAGAGAGAGAGTTGAAGGTAAAACGTCTTCATGGATTTCTGTAGACGACCAAAATATAAGAAAAATCCGATGGCCTGTAAATTCGAAAGCGGTATATGTTTTATTTCTCCAAAATACTAAGGCAAAGTGAACAATATAAGAGCTCTCTAGTCTATAAATCCCTTTCAAAATATTACGAGAATAAATCATAAGTAAGTAAGTGGTTATAATTAATTGGCTCGTATCGGTATAAAATGTGAGACTTTACCATTTTGTGGTAATAGAAAGCTATTCTTCTACATGTACGTATTCTCCTCATGAATAAATTCCAAAAAGTAATGAAATCCCCCCACAAAAACAGATTCTCTGTAAAAAAAAGGCGGCATGTTCATTCAGTGCCAACAAAAATTGACACCTACGTAAAATACTCTCCAAAAAAGATTTGAAATCAATTAAGATCGCCATGTTCAAGATTTATATATAAAAAGTAAAAGGCATCATTTGAAAGGAAAATTATTGTAAATCAAGTTACTAAAAAATTCGACTAAAGAATTTATAAAAAAATTGTAATAAGAAAGAACTTGCCGCGTTTTTTTCCTTCAAAATATAAAATTCAGACAGAATTATACTCGATGTTTATGCACTTATGATTTTAAATAAATTCATACACTTATATGATACCACCAGTGTACCGAATGTCGCACGGGAAACCAATCAGGCGGGGGCCTTCTGAATTTCTCTGAATTTGACTTCGGCAGTGCAATTTATGAATTACTCTAGCACCGTCCAAGAACTACCAATTATTCGGTATAGTGGACAAAGTATGAAAACTTAAACGCGGCAAGTTCTTTTTTATTAAAATTTTTTTATAAATTCTTTAGTCGAATTTTTTAGTAACTTGATTTACAATAATTTTCCTTTCAAATAATGCCTTTTACTTTTTATATATAAATCTTGAACATGGCGATCTTAATTGATTTCAAATCTTTTTTGGAGAGTATTTTACGTAGGTATCAATTTTTGTTGGCACTGAATGAACATGCCGCCTTTTTTTTACAGAGAATCTGTTTTTGTGGGGGGTTAAATATATACAAATTAGATATCTATTATTAGATATCGGCACGATACAATGATAAAAATTTGCGTTAGCCCAGGCAATAGGGAGTTTTACCCCAAACAAATTCAGGGAGCTTTGAAATTTGGTAGTTCAGCTCAGTTTCACATCCTGAACAACATAGTAAATTTGCAGAATTGTAGCGATGACAACAGCGCCGCCATATTAACAAAATGGCGTTCAAATCTGTTTTTTTGCATTATGTTCTTTCCAGCGCCTCATAGATAAAGGATAGTTATTGTGAAAATTGTAGAAGATACAATTCTCAACATTAAAACTTTTTTTCTCAAACAAATAATTTCAGAGTTATGCTTAAGTAAACCAGAGCACTTTTCTTAAAATTGCATTCACGTACCCTTTTCAATCCGGTTTTTTGCATTATCTTCTTTCTAGCGCCTATTAGGTAAAAGGTAGTTATTATGAAGATTGTAGAAGATACAATTCTCTACGAATTTTATTTCAAACTTTTTTTTCACAAACAAATAATTTTAGAGTTACGCTTAACCTTTACTTGCCACACTTCTATAGAATCACGTGCCACACTGGGGTTGATTTACACCCTAGCAAGAGAAATTGTTATAATAAACAAATTATTGCATATTTGTACTTGAAAATTTTATCAGCTCTTCTTAAAAGCCTACTTTAAAAGACCATGTAGCTTGTATAGCCAGAACTTAAAATTAAGTATGCAAAAAATAAAATATAAAAGTTACACGGTCTTTTAAAGTAGGTTTACCCCACCCCACCACGAGGTTTACTTACACGTAACTTTGAAATTATTTATTTGAGAATAAAAAGTTGAAAACGAAACTTGTTGAGAATCGTATCCTCTACAATTTTCGTAATAACTACTTTTGCCTATGAGGCGCTGGAAAGAAGATAATGAAAGAAAAAAAAACCGGATTGAAAAGGGTACGTGAATGCAATTTTAAGAAAAGCTCTCCAGTGTACTTAAGCATCACTCTGAAATTATTTGTTTGAGAAAAAAAAGTTTTAAACAAAACTTATTGAGAATTATATCCTCTACAATTTGTATAATAACTACCTTTTAACCTAGGAGGCGCTGGAAAGAAGATAATGCAAAAAACTGGATTTGGACGCCATTTTGTTGATATGGCGGCGCTGTTGTCATCGCTAAAATATTGCAAGTATGTTATTCAGGATGTGAAGCTGAGCAGAACTACCAAATTTCAAAATTCCCTGAATTTTTTTAGGGAAAGCCCCTTTTTAGCTCCCTGTTGCTTGGGCTACGTGGTGATTCTACTAAAGTTAGGAATCCAGTACAATCGACACGACTCGATTCGACACAACACGCGTTTTTGATCATATGATTTTCAACGTATTTACATGGCATAGGACTCCACTAGGCTCAACATGACTCGACTCGACTCTACTCGACTGACAGGATAACTTCTTCTTTAAACTTGTATAATTTATGTGTCCTGACCTTCAATGCCATAACTTTATATTCGAATCTTTAGCGTTTAAGGAAAGACTTTCTTCGGCTAGTTACAATTCATAAAGTTTGTATTTCCTTATGGATACAGCTATTATTGTGTTTCACTTCTTATAACTTTACCTGTACCTGCTTCGAAAATTATTTTATAACCATTCATTTCTAGTTTTCTAACTGATAAGAAATTTATTTCAATGCCAGGTATAATTAGAATCTTTGATTATTATTTGTATTTCAGAATCAGCCACTAGAGTTTTAATTTATTATAAGCATCCTCAATTTCTTTTGCTACTAAATGTTGATCTGGCATTGCATTTTTAATTCGTACAGGTTTTTCCAGTGATCTAATATTTGTTAGTTATTTTTCCGCACATAGATGCTCTGGAGCTCCTGAATCAAGATGCCAGTGTAGATTTCCAATTTCGCTTATATCATCTACTGCAGGAAAACAGTAGACATTTTCTTCCTCGGATTTCGTTGTAGATACTTTCACTTTTGCATTAGTAGGCCTTTGCTCTGAAGATTCCTGTTGTGAGGATTTCCTGCAATCCGCTCTTTTATGACCTATCAGAACAAAGTGGTAGCATTGAAAACGAAACTTCCCTTGAACGCGTTGCTTGACTTATTTCTTGTAGTGTTAGTTATACACGCTATACTTGGTTGATTTTCTTCTTTTGGTATATTTTGATAATCTTTTCACATATTTTTGTTCTTCCAAAAGTCAATTTTTCACTAAGGACACTGTTAAATTTTTTTCTGACAGCGTCTCCAGGGCTGTTTCTACTGCATCATACTCGGAAAGCATTGTCGGAAAAACTAGTAGATAGCAGACTACATCAGTTTCTTCCAATGTTGCTCCTGTTGAACATAGTTCCCTCACTAGCTTATTGAATTTAAGAAATGAGTACCCAAGGATTGCGCCGAATCATTAAATTTCATCGTGAGTAGAGTTTTTCGTAACAACAGTTGGCTAGCTATTCCTCTTCGCTCAAAGGTAGACCACATCGTTTGCTACACTTTATACGCAATTTCGGCATCCTTTACACATTCCAGATGGCTACCTGCAAATCGCTGTACAATTTGTGATTTGTATCTCCGATTTTTCTTTCGCCATGCTCCTAATGTCATCTCTTTCATAGCTCGGGCCTCTACACTGTCCGTTTTCAATATTTCAATTTTGACAGTATACGGTTCTTCTATTGATTAAGCCGGCAGCTGGACTTAACGACTAAAAGCACTTTCAGCATTGTTTCCATATGTATACATATTCATAATTTAAAATACTTATATTATATATCATGTTAATTTCATAGCGATGTGAGTATAATATATCAATGGACGAGTTGTTTCATATTGTCGCGCGCTCCCTACGACACTGCCAGGCAACAGGCCAAAAAAGGGGGTGCAGGCGAAATAATTCTCGGAAAGCTGGAAATGGTTTTAATCTTTTCATTTGCATGTAAAAAGAGTTTTTTAAAGTTTGCACCAATTTTCTGCTTGTGCTGTATGAGGGGTGTCCCAAAAACTTCGAAAATTTTCGATTTTTTTAAGTTTTTCACTAATAACTCCTAAATGATGCATTTTTAGGAAAATTTAAATCTTTTATAAATTAAAGTACATAAAATTCTACGTAAAATGAGCCCCACATATTTGAAATTAAGTCAAGTAGTATAGACGATATGCATGTTTGAAAAACAACCATTTCTTAAATTTTTGAAGGAAAAATCATATTTTGGATTTTTAGACCTTATTTCCATTACGTGAAATTTATTATATGAAATTATTCTGTATTTGGAATTTATATTACAGCGAGTGCTGTATCAGATATACGTAAGCTGTATTCTTCTGCCCCCTCCCTTGCTATTAGCGTATCCCATAAGTTTCTTCCGCGCCACGCTATGAATGACTCTAGCCGGCTATTATCCAGAATAACTAGAGATAACAGTGACTGTAAGAAATTCATAGACTGGTTCCTTTGCCAGAATCCCTTTCCAGTAGGAGAGTACGTAATGTCTACTGGAATTGTAGGAGATGAAAACGTAAATTGCCATCTGTCAGACCAAATCTGTTCACCAAATCCTTAGAACAGAATACTTTCAAATTAGCTACTCTTCCTCCAACTGAAGAAGCTGCTAGACTGCACGCAATGAGGGCTTTTCTACAAATTAATTTGTGGAATGGTCATTTGATGGACCCAGTTCAATGGGGTTGGAAGGTTACTAAGCATGGGCTGCTTCCAGTACCATCAACAGCCGAACAAGCCCCGCAGGAACTGCTTAATAACACTGCCTGCAAATGTTTGAAAGGGTGCCGAAAAGCTTGTGGTTGCAGGAAGCAAGGAATGAAATGTTCCCCAATATGCTTTAATTGCAAAGGAGCGTCCTGCACTAATACACCAGATGAAATTGATGATGACTCAAACTTAAACGACGACGAAGTGGTGCTACCTGACAATGATAACGAATTAGAAGACCTCCTGGATGACGAGAACCTTAAAATGGACCAATTGCTTCAGTCAGCTTCTACTTCCAAACGTAGCAAATTGAATTAACGTCGTATTTATATAATTTTTAAATTTTGTTATCAATTTTTTACCGACACATCGAAACTTACATCAATGCTTTTTGTACTTCAACTCAATTTTTTATGTTTTAATTACATATTTTCATCACAATGTGCATTTTTATATTTCAATCCCTGGATTCAGCACTAAATATTGTACCAGTGTTCGCATATACGATCTGATACACGATATGATAACTGTAGAATATCCAGCTATTATATCATTTATTTCATATATTACATTTTATATTGCAAAAATAAAGCAAATAATGTATAAGCTGTTTATGGGGTCGGTTGCAGTCATCCCAGAGCTCTTTCACAGTGCATTTCATTGGTGACAAAGTCTCTTTAAAAATTTTTCTCTACACCGTTCAAAATGGATAGTCAACATAAACATTTACGACATATTATGCTTCATTGCTTTAAAAAAAGTAATAGTGCAAAGGACACTGCAGACGAGATTTGCACCGTTTATGAGGGTGGTACTACGACTATTAGGATCGTCCACAATTGGACGGATACGGACCTTATCAAAAGTATGTTCCACACCTATTGACGGAGACCGGCCTTATGAACAGTGTCTCTACGTGCGATTTGCTTCTTCAGCGACATGAAAGAAATCCTTTCTTAAGCATATTTATATTATATAAACATAGCCGACTAGAGTCCTTCATAGCGTGGCGCGGAAGAAACTTATGGGATACGCTAATAGCAAGGGAGGGGGCAGAAGAATACAGCTTACGTATATCTGATACAGCACTCGCTGTAATATAAATTCCAGATACAGAATAATTTCATATAATAAATTTTACGTAATGGAAATAAGGTCTAAAAATCCAAAATATGATTTTTCCTTCAAAAATTTAAGAAATGGTTGTTTTTCAAACATGCATATCGTCTATACTACTTGACTTAATTTCAAATATGTGGGGCTCATTTTACGTAGAATTTTATGTACTTTAATTTATAAAAGAGTAAAATTTTCCTAGAAATGCATCATTTAGGAATTATTAGTGAAAAACTGAAAAAAGTCGAAAAATTTCGAAGTTTTTGGGACACCCCTCATACAGCACAAGCAGAAAATTGGTGCAAACTTTAAAAAACTCTTTTTACAAGCAAATGAAAAGATTAAAACCATTTCCAGCTTTCCGGGAATTATTTCGCCTACAACTCTATGTTGCCTGGCCTAAACTGACGCGGCCGCACCGTGAGTTGGAAGCCGACGATTCTAGCTGATCGAAAACTTACTTAAAATTACTATTTTTATGTACGCATATGTTTCTCTCTAGGTTTGAATCGCATATTATTACTCTTTAAATAAAAACTGTTTTTTTCAAATTTGTTTGAAAAAATCTGGAAACAAACTTTCATTTCTGGAAGAATGACTTAAATATTACTTTAAATATTCATCGATATTACTTTATTTTCTTAACACATTTCTTATTTTCCTCTATTTACTTTCTTGTTGGCATATGAACGCACAGAAACATACAGAATTTATTCTGTGGAACAGACAAAGTAGTTTATTAAATATTTAAAACTTTGATTTAAAGTTTGTGTACGAAAACTTAACCCTTTGGCCTACAATTTAAAGTTTAACAGCGTGGGCCCAAAACGTCCCAGCCTTCGAGCCATTCCACGGTTCGGCAAATCGATCTTAACCCTTTGCGGATGGCCAATGTACCCCGGTCCAGGCCCGTAATAGTTAGTTTTGGCCCGACTGATGTACCACGGGCCAGGCTTGTGGTAATCAGTTTTGGCCCGAGTATACCTGACCACGAGTTTAGCTCGTGGTTGTTGGCCATTACAGAAGATCAAGCTCTTCCAGCAACGTTTTCATTTGAAATTTCTAGTTATTAAAATCATTTCCATTGAATAAAGGAATCTTTATGCGTTTTTCCTGTATTTCGGCCATTTCCAATAACTTCAAAAAAAACTTCACCGATAGGCTTACGAGTTTATTAAAAGGTTTATCTTACACAGTCTCTTGACTGCATTTTGACCTGGGCCTATAACCTGTTGCAATTCAAGTTCAAAGGATTGTTGACTTATTATAGCTTGTTAATTTATTAAGCGCAAAAAAAAAAAGGTATTACATTCTTTGTTCGATGCTCAATGTAAGAGCTACGACTTAAACTTAAATTTACTAACTATCGTACAAGAAGGAAACTAAAAAAAAACCTAAGAACAGCAAACAGAGGCGCATCTTAAGAGACCCAGCCAACCACCTTATTCAAATCTCAACATAAGATTCAAAATTCAAACTTTAAAAATACGGATCTAATATGGCGGAACAAAATGCAGAAATCCATCGGATATTTATGAAACCTGGTATCCCAAAGGTTCTCAGGTCCTTCAATACGCGAAAATAAGATTTAAAATTCAGAAACGTGAATCTAATATGGCGATTCGAAACGCGAGAATTAATTTGATCTTCGTGAAATTCGGTACCCTAAGGTACCGAAACAACAACAACAACAGGTGAGGTTTATAACAAGTGATAAATATATTTTGAAAATCTGATTATTTAAGTTTTTGGCGTGGCTGGTCTCAAATGTGCAGCTCAAATTTCGAAATTCAATATAGACTAATACACAAAAACTCATGTGATTCTTATACAAATTTAATAAGCAAGAATATTTTGGGTCTTTAAAGCCCAGCGCCCACGGTGTGACTGTTTTGAGACAACGGTTGTAAACTAGTTTACTCTACAACCAGTTTACAACCAAAATGAAACTTCGGCGCGCACACGGATGCGACTCATTGTGAATCAGTTTTAATCAGTTGGTGTAATAGTGCAGCTGAATGTTTACAATGTTAAATTCTGAATATTCAGAATCAGATAAGGAAAACATCATTGACTATTATCAATACCGCAGACTGCACAGGACACAGAAGGAGTATTGGGTCCATCCATACATAAGGGGAAATTTGAATTCTAGGCTGTTCGTAGAAGCAAAAGAACTGTCTCAGACAGATAGAAAGTTTATAGCTTTTTACCGAATGTCGAAAGGATCTTGTACCCGAAATATACCGCTACGCGCGCTGACGGTGAACATCTTGAGATTCGTCTTTTAAAAAATCAGTATTTGGTAGTGGGAGGGCCATTTCTTCATGAAGAAAAAAATTCTTCGCATTGGCGAAATAAATATTTTCTGGTGTTTTTTTCACTTTTTTGTAAGAAAATGCCTTTTAATGTCACTTAAAAATTGATATTTTTTTTTTAAATTGAGAAAAATTGTCATGTATACAAAGTTGTTTATGCCATTAATAGTAGGTACACTTGAAAAAAAAATCTAAAACAATTCAGGTAATGTTTTTTCATCAAATATGACTACGTAAATAAAAATCATTTTTTTTGAGACCCTCATGAAAAAAAGTGGCTGTCTTTACACAGAATGCCCCATATGCTTCAGAGAATTTGGCGAGACCGAGGTTGTTTTGTCATCGAACTTTTAAAAAGCTCTATCTGTTTGTGATTCAGTCCCCCTTTAGTTTACTATACCTCGTGTTTGGTTTAATAAACGCCAGTGCAACGAGTTGCATATCGGTTGGTACACAATGACCGCTGTAGTTTCGATACTTACTTGCGTTTTTTTGAATAACCAAGGAAATAAACGTAAGCAATGTCATTTGGTTCGGATCTTGGCTGTCGATATTACCACCAAATTATAGGAAACAAGAGCGAACGGAGTGCACCAACCGATATTCAACTCCTCGCACTCTGGCATATACTAAAGACGGGGTATATACATTCGTCAAAGCTTTATTAAGAATCGTCCTTTTTTACAGTAGCTATCACAATAATTTTAGGTAATTTGAGGCATCAAACGACTGTTATTAGATACCTATACCTACGGTGGCTTCACGGATAAGTATTGACTTTCACGTTTCAACTTATAGTGATACTATCTATATATATATATATATATATATAAGTATCTATTTTAAATGTTTGTCCTGTCACTACGGGAACAATTTATATAGAGACAGAGACGAGACGGTAGTGCTCACTTTCTAGATACCTATCAATATCAAACCACGTGCCTCGTTATAAGCAATAGTTAGCGCACAGAAGCCATATACAGGGTGTTTCACTTAATTTGACCACCTCAAATATCACGGCAGTCGTTGATGATATGAAAAAGTGTTCAGAAGAAAAATTGTTCGATACAATGGGGCAAATACTGTTATTTGAAAAGAATTATGTTCTAATTAATTTTTTTCAAAATATCAAGGTCATCGATATTATTTTAAATGGGTCGACATATTTTCATTACCACAGTCCTGTAGCTTATAAGA
The DNA here is from genome assembly GCA_963678675.1 of Xiphydria camelus. Lineage (NCBI taxonomy): Eukaryota > Metazoa > Arthropoda > Insecta > Hymenoptera > Xiphydriidae > Xiphydria > Xiphydria camelus. The sequence goes on from OY783195.1 coordinate 18,028,955, forward strand.
GGAAAAATTCAGCAACATCCGTGTGGAAATGTTCATTGGGCCCCAATTGGGGCCCAATTGGGCTGCCCAATTACTATTTGGGCGCCAATTGGGCAGCCCAATCAGTGCCCAATTGGGCTTTCGTTGGGCTTGTAACGCTCCGCCCAACCTATGCCCAATTTGGGCCGCCCAATTGGGCCCCAATTGGGCAACCCTATTTATGCCCAATCAACCTGAAATGTTACTTTTAATGAATAATAAGATTAATAATGAATAATAAGATTAATAATAATTAATAAGATTTTATATTTTCTCATAAAATGTACAAAAGTAAAATATAAACGTATTCAAGCGGAACAATGATTGATACAAATCATACGCGCGGGTTTTCTTAGTTTTTCATAAGTACAATTTAAGAATTTTCTATTTTCATATTTTATAGATATATATGCAAGGGGGATTAGGGTGCGATTAATAATGTAAAAGGCCAAGGCCATACAGTAAGAAATAATAATAATATAAACGTATTCTTCAGTTTTTAGGGCTCTATCATACACTATATACACTACACTACATACACTATATTTATTTAAATATACAGGGTGTTACTTAATGATAGGCCGTAATTGCAAGGGCACATTACTGAATCTATTTCCAGTAGAAAAGTTCATATTAACATGTGTCCTAAAATGTCTGATTTTCAAGATACAGGACGTCAAAATTTTAAAAAATCGGTTTTTTAATAATATCTCAAAGATCTTTGTGCCGATTTTGTTGACATTTGGCACTGTTGTTTATTATAATAAGATGCTAAGTTAACACTAACTAGAAGATAATTATGAGTTCCAGTGGCGTCCCGGGGGACAGTCTTACGAATAATATCTTTTTTCTTCAAAAACGAAGTGAGGTACGAAATAATGTGAAGAGACAAAAAAGTTGTATTTTTAGCTGCTTAATCTGAAAAAAATATAAAATTTTTTAAAAAGTCAGTGGTGTACACTTTTTTTGTCAATATTATTCGTGAGATTGTCCCCCGGGACGCCACTGGAACTCATAATTAACTTCTAGTTAGTGGTAACTTAGCGTCTTATTACAATAAACAACAGTGCCAAATGTCAACAAAATCGGCACGAGGATTGTTGAGATATTATTAAAGTACCGATTTTTTTTTAAACTGACGTCCTGTATCTTGAAAACCAGACATTTTAGGACACATGTTAATATGAACTTTTCTACTGTAAATTGATTCAGTAATGTGCCCTTGCAATTACGGCCTATCATTAAGTAACACCCTGTATATACACTATGCAAAAAAAAACAAGCTCGAAGTCGTGAGCAGACCGGGCAAGCTAAAAATGGCGCGTTGCCACGAGTCGACTCAAGTTGAACGATTTGGTAGTTCGACCGTAGTCGACTTAAAATTTCTTTGTTATTAGTCGAATCGCATGAAGTCGCAAGACGAGCTACTTTGTTCGATTCGACTAATAACAAAGAAATTTTACGTCGACTACGATCGAACTACCAAGTCGTTCGACTTGAGTCGACTCGTGGCAACGCGCTTTAAAAGACTAAAAACTACTCGCTGCAGCTACTCGTTCTCGCGCCGTCGTCTGTCGTATTCTCGCCCCCGGCGTTGCCACCTCGGCTTCACGGATGCCACGCTCCGCGTTGGACTTCCCTGCCTTCTCGTCGTCCTCCGTCCCAGTCCCTTGCGTAAGCCAAAGGCAATACAATGGCCTCGATGGGTGCCTTCTCTGAAGAAGGGGCTTCCTTGCTGCTCCTTCGAGTTACGGCATCTGACAAAAAACATTACAAAATGATGTATCGCAATCATTACTTTGAACGGTTTTTACTTCGTAAATATATTTCAAAAACAATAATTTACATGAAAAAATATTAATTACTCTCACCTATTATACACCGATGGAGCCTGAACTCTTTAAGGAGAAACTTGCTAGACTAAAATTTGTAATATATGGACGTGTGTCATTTTAAATGGATGAAAATTTTCATCCTTCAACATCCTCCCAACCGTGGACTTGCTGATTCTAACCTCTGTTGCCACAGCTCGAATACTCGTTCGAGGGTTATTCCTTATTCTTTCTAGCACAGCATCGATATTTTGCTGCACCTGTATTCTTCTGGGACTTCCTAAAATAATTATAAAAACAATATATAATTCAGCCTTGACAAATACAATCTTATCGAGCTGCACCTTATCGAGGCGATCTTTCGACATAATGATTCCAAAACGTTTTTATCGAGAAATATATATTTCTAACATATACGGTAGTGTTCACGAATATTGTAAAATATCGCAGGAATGTTACATAAAAGTTACTTGCAAAAACGTGCTTTGTAGGGTGTAAATGATGATATTTTATAATATAATTTCCATCGTTACACCAGAAGCGAAGAAGATTTGAAATAAAAGTGAGGTACATATACACTTCATGTTTGACAGGTCGGTATATAAATTTGAACTTGTGATAGTATAATACGAAAGAGGAAATATATCGATAAAGAAAAAATAATAAAATAGTTACTCCATTATTGTAATCCAATTCCATTGTATCCCTTATTTTTCTGCCACGACTTTGATTGTTGATAGTGAAGAAAAATCAAATTTATTGGTTGATCCATCCACTATCAACAATCAAAGTCGTGGCAGAAAAATAAGGGATCCAATGGAATTAGATTACAATAATGGAGTAACTATTTGATTATTTTTTCTTTATCGATATATTTCTTCTTTCGTATTATACTATCACAAGTTCCAATGTATATACCGACCTGTCAAACGTGAAGTGTACATGTACCTCACTTCTATTTCATCTCTTCTTCGCCTCGGATGTAAAGATGGAAATTATAAAATATCATCATTTACACCTCAAGAAGTACGTTTTTGCAAGTAACTTTTCTGTAACATTCCGGCAATATTTTACAATATTCGTGAACACTACCGTATATATTAGAAATATATATTTCTCGATAAAAACGTTTCGGAATCATTATGTCGAAAGATCTCGATAAGATACAGCTCGATAAGATTGTACTTGCTCGAGCTGAATTATATGGGGTTTTTATAATTATTTTAGGAAGTCCCAGAAGAATACAAGTGCAGCAAAATATCGATGCTGTGATAGAAAGAATAAGGAATAACCCTCGAACCCCCTAATCGGTATCAGTGATTCCCAATTGACCGTCGTTACACCAGAGACGAAAAAGAGATGAAATAGAAGTGAGGTACGTGTACACACTTCAGGTTTGACAGGTCGTGTATAAATTGGAACTTGTGATAATACGAAAGAGGAAATATATCGATAGAGAAAAAATAATGATAAAGTAATTACTTGATTATTGTGATCCAATTCCATTGCATCTCCTATTTTTCTGCCACGGCTTGTTGATGGAGAAGAAAAACCATTGATTTGTCCCGTGCTCGTATGACGCTGAAAACAAAAAATAGAATATTCACAAAGATATATGTCCTTCATAGGCAATCAAAGTGAGGTTAGAATGGTCAGATAGAAAGTAACTTATCTGACGGCAATTCTTCTGAGATGCTGCCGTCTCCTTTCCTGCTCTGTATGCACAGGCATCCAGAGAAAAGCAGCACTGCATCCGTTCACTATCACGATTCAAGATTATTAAAAAAAAATACAAACGATTTGCAAATTACACGGAGCGTCTGTCACATTCACCACTATTCGCCAGGGCCGTCCCGAGAAAAGGGGACGTTTTCAGCCTCTCTCCAGGGCCGTACTCTTTTCCCGGGACGGCCCTGGCGAATTTCTAAACACAAAAATAGCTGTAGCGCCTAAACTAAAATAGCTAGAAAAAAAAGTCATAAAGCAAAGATTAGAATGTTATTATCTATAACTTTTATTAAGGTCATTTTGTCGAAAAAATAATAATAATAAAATAATAAAAAAGCCTTTTGATTCGGTACTCTGGAGACTACCCTTAAACAGCCCTGAAAAAATCACCCTACCCTCGTCGATTTTTTTGCGGCATAGGTAAAAATGGATAAGTGCCTTGGACTAAGTGATTAGGTACCTCAGTTGGGGCCAGATTGGGGTCCCCAATGTAGCCCCAACTAAACGCTAATACTATATCGTATCACCTGATCCAAATTTCAGTCACTAAAAGTTCGGAATAGATTTCAATTTTATTTATTCTGTAATAGAAATGGCCAATTTATCATTATATGTATCTTACTCCACTCAATTTGAAAAATGCTGTAAAGATTATTAAAAATGCAATTATCAAAGAATGAAATATATTATATATTTATTACCAATGGCATCATAATAAAGTTAGTAAAGTTTTTGAGACGATGCTATCAACATTAAAACATAAAAATTATACAATATTTCTTGCTAGGGTAGTGATTAGGTACCTTAGTTGGGGCCAGATTGGGGTGCCCAACGTAGGCCCAACTAGTACCTTAGTTGGGGCCTGATTGGGCTGCCCAACGTAGCCCCAACTAAACGCTAATACTACATCGTATTACCTGACTCAAATTCCAGTCACTAAAAGTTCGGAATAAGTTCTAAATGTCCAGATTTATTTTTACTTCCAGTACATAAATAAAACAAATAATTGTATCTATTCGATTTATTATATTTTATTCAAATTGGGCCGCCCAATTGGGGCCTCATTGGCGCCCAATTACTGATTGGGCCAACTTGGGCAGATTTCCACACGGGCTGTTAATATGATGACCTTCACTTGACCTTGAACGAGACAAATCACGAAATGCGTGCCATGAATTCCAATACTTATTCGAAGACGATAAATGAATGAATTTCAATGTCATTGGGATTGTGTGAAATGTTATTGTTTCTGATGCTCATAAACAAACCTCTGAGGTATCTTGTTCCGTCAGGAACGAGAAAGTAAGAATCGGTCTTCGAACAAGTATTGGAATTCATGGCGCGCATTTCGTGATTCTTCTCGTTCAAGGTCAAGTGAAGGTGATCATATTACAGTTACTGAATTTCTCCTCTTATAAGCTACAAGACTGTGGTAATGAAAGTATGTCGACTCATTTAACATAATATCGATGACCTTGATATTTTGAAAAAAATTAATTAGAAAATAATTCTTTTCTAATAACAGTATTTGCCCCTTTGTATCGAACAATTTTTCCTCTGAACACTTTCATATCATCAAAGATTGCCGTGATATTTGAGGTGGTCAAGTTAGATGAAACACCCTGTATAATGCATATACCTGTTTACCTGCCCAGCAAATGGATGTATATTGTGTACACCGATAAATAGGTATTATATTACGAACAAGACTTTTTCGTCTTATTTCCACACCAGGGTGGAGAGGAGACGGAGGAGGGACACTCGTGATGACCCTTTTAACCGCGTCAGACGCCATTGTGCGCGTATAGAAGTTTCTCGTGTGTATGGATGTGTGTGCATGCATGTGTATATGCATGCATACGTGCGTGTTTAGCACAGGCACCTGCCGTATCGGCGCGTTCGTTGGTAATAACGTTACAACAGAGGGTTGATATATTAGTCTGCACGGTAAGATGTAAGCAGGGAGTTCGCCCTGTGAATAGACATTGAGATGGGTGGAAGAGTGCCAGGCTTATAAAATGCAAGGACACACGCCTATATTACTCAGGACCGCGAGAGGGTACTCTTTGAATAAACCGTGAATGAGGCAGCTGTTTTTTCACGAAGGCATCGTCATACTTTAACCGTCGTTCGTAAGTACCTTCGACCGCCCTTTTCCTACGTAAAGCCGCTCCCACACGATGCGGCGAATGCCTTCCAGCGTTGGACACATCGGCATTTGCCACATCTAGTCCAATCAAATTATACATTGAGCGATGCATCAAATCAGGTATTTTTACTTTTTTGATATGTTGTTTATGATGAAAAGAGGATGTTAAATCCAAGTTTTTTCGACCTCGGCAGATGACCGAATCATTGTCAAAAATCAAGAAAATCTAGAAATTTTTGACATTTTTTCAGTTCTTGTCGATTTTGACTCGGAAGGACTGGTTTTTCATAAAAGATCATCGTAACCATTTTTGAAGTAGATTAAATTTGCAATAATTTGAGATCTGAACGGTTATTGTAGCTCTAATAGTTTCGAAGATACAGCTTTTCAAAATTTGGCTAATTTTTTAAGTTACACGATTTTTATGAAAATTTCACAATTTTCAGTACCGTTCATGTATCTGAAGGCCCAGTATATTGTTTAGAAACCCTCTCCCACCCGTTCACTCTCCTAGGATCTCAGGAGACTTCAAAGTGACCCTTCCCCCTCAATCACTTGAGCAAAAAATGAGTTATTATTTGTATTTTTATTTACAGACGTAGGTATGTGTAAAAATCAAGGTATTGATAATTACTTACGATGTCTTTAATTTTTTTGGGATTATAATTATCATTAATATTATATTAAAAAGAAATACTTGTATAATACGTCGATGAAAAATAACTGAAAATCTGACATCAATTTTGAAGATGTGTTTATTTTAATCAAATTTTACCCTCTTTGATGGACCTGGTTGGTCCAAGACGTCGTCTCCTGAGATGTCAGGAGGGTTTTCAAGAATACCCGAGACGGGCACCCACAATTCTTCGTTTAATTCATCTTCGTCTGGCAGGTCATCCATGGGTGAATAATCGAGGTTTCATGTGACCTCAGGAACGTTGTCACATGAGACTCCCTCACAGTGGATGCAAACTACGGAGCACTTCAGTCCAACCTTCCTGCAGCTGCAGATGATGCTGCTGCAGCCTTTTTTGCAGCCGCAGGAGATGAGCTCAAGGAGATGTTGTGGCGCCGCGTCTTTTGTCATGATCTGAGGGCTGAGACCTTGGGAAGTGCGCAGCCACCCCCAGTCAAGAGGCTCCTTCTCAACTCCTAACCACTTCTGGACCTGTGAAAAAAGAAACTGCGTACAAATCAAGTTAAATCATCAATTTCTTACCAAAGCAATCAAAAAGCAAATATGCAGGTAGCTGAATGGTATTCAAAGGTTATTTTACCTGATGATAGGTGCGCAGCGAGTGAAATCTGATTGAATTCTGGGTGGGAGGCAATCTCGCTAGGTTGATGTTTGTTTTTGCCGCAGCCTTTGTGAACAAATTGTATCTCAAATCGTCCAGGTTCTGCGTTTTGTGCAGTCCTCCATAAAGAGCAATTGCGATACGCTCGCCTGCAGCTGCAATATCATCTGGGTTGGCGTTGCCGTTCAAGAAAATAGCAGCAGTGTGATCAAAGTCTCGATGTTTTTGAAACGCGGTGACAATTCTTGTTTTCCCTTGCCCAAAGAATGAAGACGTGGAGTCACATCCACTGAAGGCGTGGATGACAAGAAGGAGTTGAGGATTAATGCAATCATATTTGAAAGAAGTGTTGGTGTAGGTCACATCATGTAGACCTCGTCCATATTTTGTAAAAAAATATATTCCGACGGTTTGGTGGTGTGATGCCTGTGAGCAAGACTAGCAAGTCCACATCCTCACCAACAATTACGACATCGTGAGTAGTGGAGAAAGAGATTGCTGTTGTTATTATCAGTCTATCGGCATCTTCTGTAGCCTGTAATGTTGGAATATGGTGTTTCTCCATTTGTGTCTTCAAGAAGTCAATGAACCGAATTTTATTGTTTTCGTTGGATAGTAACTTTTCTTGAGACACTTGAGCAACTGTACTGGCGTCAAATAAAATTTGAGGGAATATAGCAGCCTTGGATCTGCGAATACGCTCAGAGTTCTTCGTGCTTTTCTCTGCAGCCTCAGTCGGATAGCCATCAAAAACTACTGTGACATTGAGTCCATAGTGAGTAGTGAGGTATTGGATATACCTAGCAGCTATTATCTCAAATGAGGAGTTTTTAGGCCATATAACTTTGTGGAGCAAATGTCCACCATCTACTGTCCACTGAAGTGCTCCGTAGTTTGCATCCACTGTGAGGGAGTCTCATGTGACAATGTTCCTGAGGTCACATTAAACCTCGATTATTCACCCATGGGTGACCTGCCAGACGAAGATGAATTAAACGAAGACTTGTGGGTGCCCGTCTCGGGTATTCTTGAAAACCCTCCTGACATCTCAGGAGACGACGTCTTGGACCAACCAGGTCCATCAAAGAGGGCAAAATTTGATTAAAATAAACACATCTTCAAAATTGATGTCAGATTTTCAGTTATTTTTCATCGACGTAATGTACAAGTATTTCTTTTTAATATAATATTAATGATAATGATAATCCCAAAAAAATTAAAGACATCGTAAGTAATTGTCAATACCTTGATTTTTACACATACCCACGTCTGTAAATAAAAATACAAATAGTAACTCATTTTTTGCTCAAGTGATTGAGGGGGAAGGGTCACTTTGAAGTCTCCTGAGATCCTAGGAGAGTGAACGGGTGGGAGAGGGTTTCTAAATAATATACTGGGCCTTCAGATACATGAACGGCACTGAAAATTGTGAAATTTTGATAAAAATCGTGTAACTTCCAAAATTAGCCAAATTTTGAAAAGCTGTATCTGCGAAACTATTGGAGCTACAATAACCGTTCAGATCTCAAATTATTGCAAATTTAATCTACTTCAAAAATGGTTACAATGATCTTTTATGAAAAACCAGTCCTTCCGAGTCAAAATCGACAAGAACTGAAAAAATGTCAAAAATGTCGAGATTTTCTTGATTTTTGACAATGATCCGGTCATCTGCCGAGGTCGAAAAAACTTGGATTTAACATCCTCTTTTCATCATAAACAACATATCAAAAAAGCAAAAATACCTGATTTGATGCAGCGTTCACCCCCTTTTCATGTTTAATTTTACTGTACTAATCGTGTGGGAGGACGTTGGCGAACTGCATGCGTCCAACGGTGACGAACGTTGGCCACAAGCAACGTTCGGGCTTCTGTCGGTAAATTTGAGCCGCGTCAAAGGAGCTTCAAAATATAGCGATATTTATTATCGCGGGCACTTCAAAAAATGACTCATTCTGACCAGTCCCATCGAGGGGTTATTCACATTCAATTTGGGTGACACCGTGATTATAAAATGTAATCGATTATAAGCGTTTACCACGGCGATTACACTGATTTCGGTAGTCAGTGATTACATTCATTACCACTACCTTCGAAGGTGACTTCATGATTACTAAATGATTTCAATGATTACAGTGAAATGGTAATCAGTGATTACAATATGTCAGTAATTGTTGAAATCATGTCCTCACTCTGTCTTTCTTATTAATTAATTGTTTTTTTAATGAACAAATCAACAATGAATAAAACTACATCAATTTGTAAAGGAAAACAAACAATGCATTAACTTTATTTGCGAGCTGTTCTGGTCGCTCGGGGTTTTTTGAACGTACTAGTCGTTCTGCGATTAGGAGCACTTGTTGTGCGACTTTTTTAGCTTTCTCTATTGCGACCGGGGGCGGGAGTGCCAACACACAACGCGAAGAAATTTCCAGGGAGATGCGGAAGGCAGGGTTAAGTGTTGTAAATCCCGAGGACCCTACTCAAAGAACCCAAGGAGTGCCGAATTTCTCCCTCACACCGGTCTACGGCCCAAATGCGAGGAGCATTTAAGCGAATACGCGACAGTGCCAGGGAAATGAAAGGGGAATCGTGGCGGTTTTTGATGATTACAGTCATTACAAATGACTACAAATGATTATATTTCGATTACCAAAAAATGATGACAGAAAATACAATCACTCGTAATAAGTGATTACACTGACTTCGTTGATTACAGTGTGATTACACTTTGATTACAAAATTGAGTGACACCATGATTACGATTGTGAGTAGCCCCTCGTGTCCCATACCTCCCGCCTCGTAGTCCAAGGCACTTATCCATTTTACAAAAAAATCGACGAGGGTAGGCTGATTTTTTCAGGGCTGTTCAAAGGCAGTCTCCAGAGTACCGAACCAAAAGATCACACTCGAAATCATCTGGCGTTCGGCCCTAGGGGCCTTTTTCTTATTTTTTTTTTTTTCGACAAAATGACGTTAATGAAAGTTAATATTCTGATTAATTTTGCCTGATGAACTTTTTTCTATCTATTTTAGTTTAGGCGCTATTATTATTTTTGTGTTTGGAAATTTGAAAAACAAAAATAACAAAAAAGCTACAGATAATTGTGTTTTTTTTCCCGCAAATGTATCAATGCACAGAAGTAGGAGAATGACTTGAGTCAAATTTTGTTTTTATTAACATTATTTGTTTATACCAAATCCCCAAAGAGCGTTTATTTGTCAACTGTAGAAGTTTCATTGCTAAACCGCGTGACATTGTTTTGTTTCAAAATGTGGAATAACGAGTTGTCTACGAATTACACAATTCATAGAACATGTCGTTCATACCGGTTAACGTTGGAAGCTTCTTTGACGCGACTCAGATTTACCGACAGAAGCCCGAACGTGGCATGAGGCCAACGTTGGAAGCATACCATTCGCCAACGTCCTCCCACACGATGTGGCAAATGCCGATGCTTCCAACTTTGGAAGGCGTTCGCCCCATCGTGTGGGACCGGCTTAAGAAAGGCACACAGCAATGTTTATGAACTTCAAACTCACAAGTAGGGGCATCAAGGATCCGACCACTCGAGATTCGTTCTCTTATACCTATACTTCCGTCGCAAAGGAACCGAGCGACCACGGTTTCCATCGATACTACGATTCTGTCTCTTTCCCTGCTTCATCGGATGACCCGTGTGCGTCGACCATGAACAGAAATAGATCCTCACTGTGTGTGTGTGTGTGTGTGTGCGCTTGTGTGTGTGTGTGTGTGTGTGTGTGTGTGTGAGTATATATATATATATATATATATTCGAACACTACGGATCACCTAATCTTTTTCCGCGTCTTTCCGAGAAAGAGAGATTGAAGAGGTCGAGGGGGTGGGTTTGGGAGAATAAGAGCGAGAGAGATGGTATGATGGAAGGGCGCCGTGAGGCTGTATCTTGGTACCCGGATTCCGGTTGTATACCTCGCGAGACACGTTATTCAATTACAGGCTAAGAGGTTCAGCGCTGATGGAGGGTAACTCCGCACATCGTACCGTCTCCACAACCGCCCACTCCGAGTTCTGCAGGATCGAATCATAGAAACCCAAAACCTCCCGCTTGTTCCTTCTTCTTCTCCTTCCCCACCCTTTCCACTCGTCCTTTTCTTTCTCCTTACTTCGTCCTCCAGCGCCTCTTTCTTTTTCTCCTCCTCCTTCCTTGAAGAAGAGAAGCTCCGTATGGGAATCGGTGCAAGGGGGGGGAGGAGGCTGTCGAGATGAGGGTTCGGTATATTGAATTATAGACTGCGTTGCTCTGATTGAGAACGACTTCGGGGCGTAGATTACGCGGTAACTACTGCTAAAAGGATCCCCCGTACTTTGACACATACTGTTTCCATGGAATTCACCGCGAAAACCGAAATCACGCAAAAACTCCCTCACTCCCTTCGGAAGAGGGCAAGCTGGCTTCCATTGTTAACTGCAAACATTGAGCAATGGATTTGGCTTCGGAAAATGTATTAGATACATCAATCCTGAAATTTAATTGATTAACTCGCGTATGACCGAAGGTCGCTTTTATAAGTGGTACGGGACGTTGCAAATACATATAACGACGCACGAGAGATTTACAGTCTATTAAGTAAGAGCGTGTGCAGCGTTATTCATAAACAAATTATTCAACAATGTTTTTTTCCACATACATACGTTTGACATGTTCCAAGGCAATGCGCAATTATGTTCATAATTAGTCCAATAACCACCATCGATAATCGCTTGGTATCTCCGAGGCATACTATCCACCAAATTTTCGACGTATTCGCGGGGAAGTGCCTTCCAAACGCGTCGAATTTCTCAGGATAGCTGCTTCACAGTGAAGACACGTTTTCATACATCAAGCAGAAGCTTCGAGGAAAACGTGTCTTCACTGTGAAGCAGCTGTCCTGAGAAATTCGATGCATTTGGAAGGCACTTCCCCGCAAATACGCCGAAAATTTGATGGATAGTATACCTCGGAGATGCCAAGCAATTACACAGGACCACAAAATGAAATCGAAAAAGTCCTCTTACCAAACCGAATGATCTATATGTTTTTGGCTATGCTGATCACGAATCCGTGGTCCGTATGACCCCTACACGTCAGGATCAAGGTCATTTGGAGGTCAACTTGGATAGGTACTTCGAAAGATGTTATTTTTTTACCTCGGATTCTGAAAGAGCAGGATATTTTACGTTCGGATATGTTTTGACCTATGAGCCAAAGTGACCTCTAGAGGTCACATGGAGGTCAGATTCATTCTTTTGAATTTCTCAAACCAATATCCTGTCATGGTAGGCGGATATCGAGGAAATGATCCGCGCAAAAAATGTTGAAGAAATCTGGAGCTATTGGCTGGTGGCTTTGGATCGACCCCAGAGGTCTTTTCAAGGTCATTCGAAGGTCAGCATCGATATTTCGCTAGATATCTCTGTTTTGACCTCGGATTCTGAAAAAACAGGAAATTTTATTTGCGGATATGCTCTGACGTAAAGACCAAATGAGAAGTTCAAAAGAATGAATCTGACCTCCATGTGACCTCTAGAGGTCACTTTGGCCCATAGGTCAAAACATATCCGAACGTAACATTTCTTGCTCTTTCAGAGTCCGAGGTCAAAAACTAACATTTTTCAAAGTATCGAAATTGACCTTCAAATGACCTTAATCCTGAGGTGTAGGGTCATACAGACCTCGGATTCGTGATCAGCGCACCCAAAAACATTTAGATCAGTCGGTTTGGTAAGAGGACTTTTTCGATCTCATTTTGTAGTCCTGTGTTATCGATTATGGTGATTGGACTCTGGATTGGAAGGAGACATCTGTTTCTCGGAAGAAGTGCCATCAGATAAGTTACTTCCTAACTGACTGTCTTAACCTCATTTTCATCACTTATAAAGAACAAATATCTTTGTGGTTATTCTACTTTTTGTTTTCAGCGCCATACGAGAAGAGGACGAATTAATGGAAATTTGATTTTTCTTCGCTGTCAAAAATCAACCTAGGTAGAAAAGAATTCTCTAGAATTGCGGTACAATGCCACGGTATGAATATCAGGTTCTACCGACATGACATGCTTCGACAAGGTCTGCATCAACTTTAGCGGTATATTGGGGGCACTGCACTAATCCTGTGTCACATTTTTCTATCTGTGAAAGCATATTATTATGATAGTACAGCTGTACAGCGTTCCGCTAATATACCGTTTTCCCGCACTGACAGTATACATGCATTTTACCTCCAATATGCCGGAATTGAAAATCTGTAGAACTCTGCGGTACCGCTAAAGTTAATACAGACCTTATCGAAGTATGTCATGTCGGTACAACCTGATATTCATACCGTGGCATTGTACCGCAATTCTAGAGAATTCTTTTCTACCTAGGTTGATTTTTGACAGCGAAGAAAAAATCAAACTTTTCAAATCAAGCAAGAGATTGAAGAACTTTAATTTTCCTTGTTTAAAAAGGGCAGATGTGGTATGACAACCACTAATGACATGTAAAAATAAAATATTCTTTGCAACAACTTCCTTATAATTTAAGCTCCGCGTCGAATAAAGCGCTTCTGCAACTTTCCCTCTCGCTGGTTTTAGCAAAAAAATGTTTTCCTGGTCTCTTGCCTTTGCAGTTAATAGAACTAATAAATCGATATCATCTCCGACAACAAAAATACGCACAAAAAACAATGACATATCGATGGCTGTCTGAATAATGAGCACATCCGCGTCTCCTACTGCCTGCGCTTTGCTGTGTAATTATGTTCCTTAAACTTTGAAATTAACATGGAAATTAAATTTCTTTTGTTATTATCGCTCGATAAGAATTCGTTGTGCTTAATGGGATTGCGCTAAACTATTCTATTTTCTATTATAAAGGAGTCAATGTTTTTCATCGATGTTTAAAATGTCGATGTATCGATGCATCGATGTAACAAATGGAATCGAGGCCCATATATTATACTTATTAGAACAATAGAATTAGAACAATTAGCGGTTAGTAGAGGTACCACCAATAATTTATAGACAACAGAATACGTGTATTTATCACTGTATAAACAGTTATAATATAATTATTTATGACTAGTTTGTGGATTATTGGTAAAACGTACCATGCTAATACCACTTTTACTAGATTTAAAATAGTTCGCCCTATTGTTCGATCCTGTAACTCGGAAACTATTAGTCTGACAAAAAACTCGAAATAGCGATTTTGTAGCAAAATTTGTTCTCTTCAATTTGTTTCTAAATATGTTTTTTCTAAATGCTACAGGAACCAAGATATAAACCAAAAACTGATTTAAGCCGTCATTTTTCAAGATGGCGGCGCAAGCGGCGGTCGCACGAGATCGCAAACTTAAGTGCATGTTAAGGACCTCCAAGTTTACATTCCTACCAAGTTTCAAAACTTCACGACATTTTGCACCAAAACACCATTTTTATGTCTGTAAAATGACTGGCCTATATATCTCGCATTCAGTCGTAAGATAGGTACCTATTGTATTTCAAATTCCATTATTCGGGCTCCACCGTTCGGCTCCTTCCGTAACCATTCGGGCGCACGAGTTTGGCACGCAGGGCCGCTTCTAGATGATGAGGTGCCTTCGTGCTTAGCGCCCTTTTCTAGAGAAGGTATGAGGTCTTTCGGCGCCCCATGGCTAGTGAGCCTTCGTGCGTGGCACGAAATGGCCCCCGTTAAGGCCCCTCTACACGTTGGCCAATGCGTTGGCAAGCACGCTGGCCAATGTGCATTGGCTAACGTATTGGGACCGTGTAACTGCTTGGAGGGGATACGGCGAACGATCGTGCGCAACTAGTGGTGAAGGCTTGAAGTTAGTGGGCACGTCTCTCCATACCTATAACACGTTGACTGCCAGCCACCACCGCTGCCGGGTTAAAGTACATTATATGGCGGTCAACGTGTCTGAAGGTGAATAAACCGGCCCTAAATGTTATGCTTACTGTTTATTGCAATTCTATACTTATAAATAGTTGCTATAAAATACACCTGATGAAAAACATTCATATTGTTGTTCACTAATTGGTTTTGCCGAGGATTTCTATATTCTTGTCGTATTTGGTACTGTATAAAAGTGCCTATTTTTTGCCGACTACTGCCACCAGGTGTCACTGTACGGGTGTTGCACGATCCCAATAGAGGGGGCTATTGGTGATATTGGCGGCATTGCACCGGCGTTGGCAGAGCGATCCATCGTGGTGTCGGTTTTTGAAGACATATCAAAGGCGTTGGCCTTGGAGCTGGCGGACGTTGGTAGCCGCGTCCACACGTTGGCTGCATTGGCCTAGTATATGAATAGCTGTCGCACCCGAGGCGAAATTTTTATATTCATTTTGACACTGAACACACTGCTAATTTCCATTGCACTAGCAGTATCTTCGATTTAAAAGAAGTGTTCATATCCATATTAAAATGGCACTGATTTTAACACTTTTGAGAGACTCTACATAATTCTATTTTCAGTAGTAGCAGGATCAAGCCAGTGTTTTAGAATGCAAAATTTCTATACTAAATTTAACACTGATGTGTTGAAGATGTATGCGATCTATGTAAACTCAGAAAAAGTAAAGGACAACTTTATAGGTCTGTTAAAAGAATTTAGAATTATTTATATTTGTACGATAAGGATTAAGGCTTTGACAACAATTAAAGTGACAAATATATTATTTATTTGTCAATTTTACGACTTCAAATTGTTGCAGTGCAGTTGTTCATATTGGCCTGCGTCGAAACAAACTGAATTCCATGTTCTTGCCAGTGCGTTGGCCGGCACGCTGGCCAGCGTATTGGCGAACGCATTGGCCAACGTGTAGAGGAGTATTCCAATGTCCTTGCCAGTGTGTTGGCAAGCATGCTGGCTACGCATTGGCGAACGCATTGGCCAACGTGTAGAGGAGCCATTAGACGCGGCCCTGTTGGTACGGCCCGGCCGGCTTTTTCCGTATTTCAGCGTAGTGCGAGGGGTTAACTTTCGCACAATGCACCTAACCTCAATTAGCGTCATTCGATGCGAATCGATTAGCGATTGGTAGTGCATTATTGTGTCGCGATTATTGTCGTCTATAGTGCTAACGGTGATAGAAAAATGTTCCTCATCAATTGTGACGCGGATGGTTCATATAGCATCATAGAAGATGCAGAGGTCATTTACGACGAAACGCAGCCACCGAAAAATGGTGAAAAGGTGTACTTTTTTTTTGGCAAAATGTTAAGTACGAAGGAACAGTAATCATGCGTTCAGGTAAACCTTTAAGGCCTCTGCCCACTACACCGTACCATACTCTGCCCGTAACAGGAACGTGTCAGGCACGAAAGGAAGCACTCCTATCACTACTATGCCCACTGCACGGCCGGTAACGGAACGGTCTAGTGGGTGTTGTCTGATACTAGACCATATAAAGAATATTTGGATGCATGTGTCGATACGGTTACGGTCCTGTCACGGTCAGGGTATGGTACGGTGTAGAGGGCAGAGGCCTTTATAGAATTCTTTATGTAAACTGATAAGCCCCTTCGCAATAATGCATGTGATAAACGGCTGAATGCTACGTAGTATGTATGTTGCAAGCGTATTGTGATACTATCGAAATCATGAAGAACCTGACAATTTGACTGATAATTTTAGTCGTATTATAACACCTACGCCTGCTTTTGCCTAGGCAAATAGCTTTTGTGGCTTCGCTCGCTTCGCCATTTCTAACCTAACCTAAACTAATCTAATACATTAAAATGTAAATAAATTAGATTCGGTAAGAGAGGTTTTACGTTAGATTAAGCTAGAATCGGCGGAGCGAGCGATAATCTAACCTTATCGAATCTAATTTATTTATATTTTAATGTGCTAGATTAGGTTAGGTTAGGTTAGAATCGGTGGAGCGAGCGAAGCGAGCGAAGCCACAATAATACGCCTAAAATTTTCAGTCACATTGTCAGATTCTTCATGATTTCGGAAGTATTACAATACGCCTAGGCGTATTATAATACGACTGATATTACAAAACCGAGAAGATGACAATTACAAATGAAGATGACTTTTCCACTACGACAGAGACGAGTGAGACTAGCGAGGAAGCAGTGGAGGCAGATGACGCCACAAATATAGATAACTTTTTTGGCAATGAAGATCAAGAAAATAAAAAGACTACCGATCCTATCAAGAAAGAAAGAGAAGATAAAGATGACGCTGAAACACCAGCAGAGGAGACGGATGACCAAATGTTTGGGAAAAATTAGACGGGTGAGAAAGTTAGTTATACTTGAATAACTAATTTAACGCAATACTTTTCGCAAGTATTTATATATCCATTATTTTTTGTGTATTATCCACACAATTTCGGTGGAATAATGTACGATGGATGATGTCGGACGATAACGGTAAACGTCACTATTACTGACTTTAGTCCCCAAATATCTTACGATTATTATTCATTTACTAAATATTATTTGACTAGATTGCATTAATTCTACTTTTAACATTGAAAATGTTTATGTTCCCGTATATGGGGGGACATTTCTAGGTTTTCGACGAGCCAGTTTAAGATAGATATGTCACTCCCCCCCCCCCCCCCCACTCTAGCGCTCTCGTGCATGCGCCACCGGAAAGCCCCCACTCTATCGCTCTCGACCGTGTGTATGTAATAGCCTGAGAGCGGGTACGGGTGATGGTACTATGTAGTGGTACGGGTGGTGAGGCAGCCATGCGGGGCGAAGAAAGAACAATAAGCTCGAAGAAAGCACTCTATTCGGCGAGAACTGAAAGATACAAATGCGTATGATCGGTGTGAACGCGTGTGGCCTTCGGCGAGCCTCATCCCCTAACCATGCCTCCTGTTACGACCTAATTAAACACAGTCTTAAAAATCCAAAGATTTCAACCGAATGACATACTATTTTTCCCCACGAATGCCCATTTCTCAAAACAAAACAAACAGAACTATACATGGCTCATTTCACGTTGCGTTTATCAGTTTGCAAAAAGGACCCACTTCGGACTAAACAATCTTTTGACAGCCTGCGGACTCCCGGTCGGTGTCACGCAGGAAAAACACCATCTTACGATCTAAGAATAGGCTGGAAAAGGGCTCGAAATGGGTATGAGTGAGGAAAAACTATTTTATATACTTAATAGAGAGATTTTTGTTACCAATAAATGTATCTACTTCTCGAGTTTGCTAGTGTGAAATCAGAAAAACGACTAAAGCTTCTTTGAATTCCGGAGGAGGAGCAGGAGGAGGATAATTCGGAGCTGAAAATGATGACATGATTTACGACAGCGACGAGGATATTGAGTTTGAGGATTTTATAGAACATGAGAGTTATGAAACAAAGTAATTTTAGATTCGATTAGCGTTATAGATGTATGTTGTATTCGAAGTAGAAGGAAAAAAAAATTTAATGAAAAAAAATTCGATTTTTCACTGTTTTTGAATTTTCAAAATTCGTGAGCGACCTCTAGAAAATTTTTTATCGTGCAGATCTTTGGTGACAATTCTTAAAACATGATAATCTAATATAATCTGACGTGCCACCCCAATATATATAGGGGTCACGGGGGGGGCTATATATATATATATATATGTATATATATATATACATATACTATCTGTCCCTTTCAATACACGCCAGCGTAGCGGGTTGCATATCGGTTGACGCCTCCGATCCGCTGCAGGGGCCATGCGCCTGTGGCGCCTGTGTCTGGCGCAAGGCGGATAACCGATATGCAACCCGCCACGCTGGCGTGTATTGAAAGGGACAGATAGTATATATGTCAAAAGGTTACTTTGGGGACACGATATATTTTGGGTTAAATCGATGCAGACTGGCATTATATACAGGGTGTTCGGAAAAAACACCGACACAGAAATAGGGATGATAGGTTACGTCATTACAAGTATTTTGATATAAGGGACCTATACCCGCAAGCGCCCCCTTCTGGAGATATCAACTTTTCAAGTTTATAACGACCGAGGTTGATCAAAGTAGAATAATATTTTTAGAAACGTATCAAGATGGTAACGAATATTTAATTTTACGAGATACAAAAACAATGTACTACCAGCAAATGCTCAAAATGACGGCCACCCATGTCCATGCAACATTGGAAACGATTCTGGATAGATGTGCCACTGCGCAAACTGCTTGCGGAAAGGATAACCACTTAGCTCAAGTCCTTGTACTTTTCGAAGATGATGCGGATACAAGAAGTTTTCATTTGTTTTTCAATTGTACAGGTAGACAAAAAAACTCAATATTATTCTACTTTGATCAACCTCGGTCGTTATAAACTTGAAAAGTTGATATCTCCAGAAGAGGGCGCTTGCGGGTATAGGTCCCTTATACCAAAATACTTGTAATGACGTAACCTATCACCCCTATTTCTGTGTCGGTGTTTTTTCCGAACACCCTGTATATATTAGGACTGGAGAAAAAATAATAATAAAATTTCAAGATATTTTTGAATTTTGCGTAAAACGGATACTATGAGGACATAGCATATATCAGCGAATATGAGGACATTATATTTTGTAAGGAATGGCGACTATGGGGACATTTTATATTAATAGAAAAAAATATTTGAATCAATAGCGTTTGCCGTTTTAAACAAGTAAACACTACTAACTGCTTCTAATTTCTTCTAAAATGTCTAAAACTAGAGACATTTAGAGTTACATATAAAACGGTGACTTTGAGGACATCCGCTTGTTGAAATACATAAAATAGAACTAATGGTTCCTTCGAGGACATAAACAGTTGTTTTCAAAATATTAAATATTTAGCAGATACAAATTTCAATATTGTTACGTGAGCATGTGTAACGTATCTGTGTAATATGATTTTCCACTCCACAATATAACATCAATACATCAATACATCAATAACATCCACAATATAACAATACAACGTCTTGTTATACAGATCCTACACGACAAAAAGAAATTTCGACGCTTCTCTCCTTCACGTTTTTTGAGGAATGAATATATCGCCATATATATTCTCCAGAAGAATAATGACGCAAGTGCAAATTTTGAAATTGTTTAATTAAACTCCTCAATAGTCTTAAAAGTCATTTTTAAGACTATTGAGGGGTTTAATTAAAAAATTTCAAAATTTGCACTTGCGTCATTGTTCTTCTGGAGAGAAGCGATATATTATTTGGGATGTCACTTTACCGACCGCTAGCGGTTCAATAGCATACATATGTCCGACCAACCGCACAGGCCGCAGATCCTCCGTGGCAGATTAGTGCAGTCAAAATAGCATATGAAATACAAATTAATCCGGACAGGATGAAACCTATACCAATCCATAGGGAAAAATCCCCTGAAAAACATATCAAAAGTTCCCAAAAAACTTTAGTCGGGAAATATGTTTAATTAATGAAAAAGTAACAAGAATCGCGGTCGAGCGTCCTTTGTACGCTAATATTTCTCGTTCAATGGGCTCAATTAAAAAAGTAGAACTACCATTTTGTAACGCGAAAAATTTACTATAAAAAACAAGCGGAAACCCCTAGCTGGAAATGTTTCGTTTTAGTTTCATTAATGTTTAATCTTCTGAGCGTCTTAAACGCCGAACGATCAGCCGATTATTTGGCGTTTACGACGCTGCAGAAGCTTAAAACATTAATAAAACTGAAACGAAACACTTTGAGCTAGGGGTTTCCGCTTATTTTTTGTAGCAAATTTTCCCCGCTACAAAATGGTAGTTCTACTATTTCATTGAGCCCATTGAACGAGAAATATCAGCGTTCAAAGGACGCTCGACCGCAATTCTTGTTACTTTTTCATTAATTAAACATATTTCCCGGCCAAAGTTTTTGGGAACTTTTGATATATTTTTCAGGGGATTTTTCCCTATGGATTGGTATAGATTTCATCCTGTCCGGATTAATTTGCATTCCATGGAATAAAATCGCCTATTTTTACTGCACTATACGTCCACTCGACGTGTGCCAAACACTCGCCAGAGCCGTCCCCCAAGTGCTTCGAAACCCGATATGTTTCAAACAGCGGGCATTATACTCTATGTCGGCTGGTGCCAAGACTGTATATGTTTGGTCATCCATTCTTTTATTTAAAACAGCAAAAACCCAAAACACGTCTAGGAGAATCCACCCGCCTAACGGAGGGTAAACCCTCGGTTAGTCGCCTATAGGTCCAGCGGACCTGTTGTCATACTACCTATCTACCTATTGTGCATAAAAGAAATTTGACGCGTCTAACGGAGGGTTAAATATGTTTTCGAAGGAAAATAAATTAAAAAAGTAAACACTTACACTCAAAAAGTTAAAAAAAAAAGCTAATTTTATTCCAAAATTATCAATGCAAAAATTATAACCTTTGTAGAAGGCATCTGTAAAAAAAAACACCCGAATCAGCCTCAAATACTCATAACGCTCATAAAGTTTTCAAAACTACAGCAAAGAGCTAGGTATATACGTATGTCGAGTTAGGTAACTTTGGTACTTGAACTTTGTTTCCTCATAATGAACGAAAGAATGACGTTAGAAATATTTTCCCAATTTCTGTAATTTCGTTCGGAGAAAGTTTGAAAGTAAAGGGCGTGCGAAAGACTCCGGGAAGACATCAGATGCGTCGACGTCCCGTGGTGCGGTCCAGGGACTAGGGGTTTCCGCTTACTTTTTGTAGAAAATTTTCCCCGCTACAAAATGGTAGTTCTACTATTTCATTGAACCCATTGAACGAGAAATATCAGCGTTCAAAGGACGCTCGACCGCAATTCTTGTTACTTTTTCATTAATTAAACATATTTCCCGGCCAAAGTTTTTGGGAACTTTTGATATGTTTTTCAGGGGATTTTTCCCTATGGATTGGTATAGGTTGCATCCTGTCCGGATTAATTTGCATTCCATGGAATAAAATCGCCTATTTTCACTGCACTATACATACGTCCACTCGACGTGTGCCAAACACTTGCCAGAGCCGTCCTCCAAGTGCTTCGAAACCCGATATGTTTCAAACAGCGGGCATTATACTCTATGTCGGCTGGTGCCAAGACTGTATATGTTTGGTCATTCATTCTTTTATTTAAAGCAGCAAAAACCCAAAACACGTCTAGTAGAATCCACCCGCCTAACGGAGGGTTAACCCTCGGTTAGTCGATTATAGGTCCAGCGGTCCAGGTTGTCATAGTACCTACCTACCTATTGTGCATAAGAGAAATTTGACGCGTCTAACGGAGGGTTAAATATGTTTTTGAAGGAAAATAAATTAAAAAAGTAAACATTTACACTCAAAAAGTTAAAAACAGAAAGCTAATTTTATTCCAAAATTATCAAAGCAAAAATTATAACCCTCGTAGAAGGCATCTGTAAAAAAAAACACCCGAATCAGTCTCAAATACTCATAACGCTCATAAAGTTTTCAAAACTACAGCAAAGAGCTAGGTATATACGTATGTCGAGTTAGGTAACTTTGGTACTTGAACTTTGTTTCCTCATAATGAACGAAAGAATTACGTTAGAAATATTTTCTCAATTTCTGTAATTTCGTTCGGAGAAAGTTTGAAAGTAAAGGGCGTGCGAAAGACTCCGGGAAGACATCAGATGCGTCGACGTCCCGTGGTGCGGTCCAGGGACGGGCGTACGCGCGTCTCGATGACTTAATTTATGATAGGGCGACGCGCGTCTCGTTTATAGGCCTTCATACACGATACGGTTTACCGGAAGGCAGGCCTTTCGATATGCAAGCCGGAAGGCAAATCGTAGTGGTCATATTGGCCGGAAGGCTCGGCCTGAACTCTCGGCTTTCCGAAAAACTGCGGGCGCTTGAAAATTTACCGCCGGCCATGCTTTTCGCCTGCATGTCGAAAAGTGTATGGGTGCCATAGAAATATAGGCCAAGAGTTTGTGTGACGGAAAGCATAGCAGAAGTAGGTACACCCGGGGACACGGAATCTGTCGCTGGTGACTTTTTTTAATGTCATTTTTAAACGTACTAAACTAATGAACAATTAATTCTCATGCCCTCATTAGCGACGGTGGCGTCTACTCTCGTTAATGAAAGTATGAGGATTATTAATCATTGGTTAGTACGTTTAAAAATAAAATTAAAAATAGTCACCAGCGACAGATTTCGTGTCCCCGGGTATACCTAGGCAGATATTGCCTAATTTCGATAATCATCAAGTTCCAGTTGTAATTCGTTGATTAAGTGCATATGCAAATGCACTTATCGATTTATTAACCACTGTTTTACCCATTTCGAACATTTGCGCTTTATCTTTTTCTTTTTTTCAGACAACAAAGCAACTGCTAGTCCTATTAACATAAGATCATATTCCGAAATCATGGCTACAACTTTTCGCTTTGCACTAACAAAACCCTGTTAACTCTCCGTTAGTTGGTAATTGTTGAAAAACTATTCCATGGTTTCGTTAATTAAATTTAGCCGAGTCAAATATAATGCTGCATGATTTTCCTCGGCACATAGAAGCATTATTTTCCTTGTTTCAAAGGAAAATTTACATTAGTTACAATGTCGCATCATATAATTTTTAAAACATAAGAGTGTTCAAGTGACGATAAGGGCCGGTATTATAAAGTCCGGTTAACCGAAGGTTGAACTTCAACCGGTGGTTAGACTGCAGTTTCCGAATACGCTAACCGCCGCATAAACATCGACGCGTGCGATCTCTTTCTCGCTCGAGAGAGAAGTCAGGGCCGCTTTAGTCTCTTTCTGGCTCGGGAGAGAAGTCAGGGCCCGATTATAAGTAGGTAGTTGTTTCATTTTACAAAGTGTGTACAGCACCGCATTTTTGAATTTGAAAATAGTTTCTCTTAAAAAATGAATGCACATGTAGAAAATATGTCACCTAATTAGGATTATGTGATTAATATGAATACAATACTTAAAAATGGGATTATTAAAATAAAAAAATGGAACTCTTTCTCGGAATAGATAATTAAGTTGACATTGCTCAGGAAAAGTAAAAAACATTTGGATGTACATGTATTTTTTAGTTTTATAGCCTAGTATGCTTTCCTATTTTATGTAAAAGTCCGAGTTCCCAAATAACGTGCCGAACAATTTTTTTAACAGTTGGGAATAACAATAAGTAGTCGAGCATGTAATAGTTTCAGATAACGTGTAACTGTACCTATACAGGTTATAATATGTTTTTTGTACTTTTTTACTTATGTACCAATTAATGTATAATATTTTGAAAACAATGCAGGTAACTTAATAAATATAATTTCCTTTAAATGTTTTTACTCTTCCTCAGCAATGTTATAACTTAGGTAATTACCTATTCCGAGAAAGAGTTTCAAGTTTTTATTTCAATAATCCTATTTAGGTATTTTATTCTTATTAATCATACTCCTAATTAGGCGACATATTTTCTACATGTTGTTTGTTCATTTTTAAGAAAAACTATTCGAAAATACGGTGCTGTACACACTTTGTAAAATGAAACTACTAATTTCCGTAATTTGCATATTTCCATATCTAGCAGTGCCGTATTCCTTACTGACAAACAGATGCAAACAAATTTTAGTCAGTTTTCGTTGAAATTTTGAAGTATGAACACGATGTCGGGAAGGAAAAGTAGAAATCGTCCGACTTACAAATTTTAAATTACAATTACTTATCATTACACTAATCAATGTAGGAATAACAGAATAGAACACTTGGAAAGACTTGGTCACTCATTTTCAGTTCGTTGATACGATACTGTAGAAGCACCGAGGGTCCCAACCCCTGTTGAGCCCCCTTTCTCGAGTCACTCGCAAGAGAAACGTACCAGGTCTTTGCGTATGTGTTGACATAGGAATCGTGTGAGTGCGAGTGAGAACGCGGATTAACACTGGTGAAATCATAAGAGTTTCTCTGTCGCACATTCTCCGTCCTTCTCGGACTTGTCCAGTTGGAGTATGCGACAGAGAAACTCTTATGGGTTCACCAGTGTTAATCCGCGTTCTCACTCGCACTCGCACGATTCCTATGTCAACACATACGCAAAGACCTGGTACCAAGAGACACGGTAGTGTCTCGCGGCATGTTCATTCAAGTCGTCAGAACGACGCCGCCAGCGCTGTCGCCGCGAGCACCCGTGTATTTTTACAGGAAAAATGTCTGCCCCCTTCACCCCTCAATTTGGACATCGAATTTTCTCAGTAAACATACGGTTATAACCAAAACTATGCTTAGTTACGCCATATAAATTGACTATTCTCTATCGATAGAGACCAGAGTAAATGTTGTAAGTTACATATTAACAGAGATTTTTCCTTAACAACGCGA
This sequence comes from Xiphydria camelus, assembly GCA_963678675.1. Taxonomy (NCBI): domain Eukaryota; kingdom Metazoa; phylum Arthropoda; class Insecta; order Hymenoptera; family Xiphydriidae; genus Xiphydria; species Xiphydria camelus. The sequence continues at coordinate 18,054,265 of OY783195.1, forward strand.
AGCCACGCCCCTCGCGCCTCAAAAGTCGAGAATCCGATTTCTCGGGCGATATATATATGTCAAAATCTCACAAAAATTCCGCCTGTCTTCGGCGATATTCAGCCATGGTCGAAAATGTGTACACAGATGCGGCCACACGCATACGCCATCAAATGTATGTAAGAGTGTGTGAGAGAATATATTCCTTGAATGTTTAGTTGTTTTTCAAAATTAATAAAATATTTCCATTCGCGAAACGATTTCCCTCGCATTTTTTCGATACTCGGACGCGCTTGTTAATAGAAAGTAAAAATTCAGTGTAATCGGAGTAGTGAATCTCAATAGTGGTGAATGTGATAGCTTGTGATGTGATAATCGTTTGGATTTTTTTCATATCGAGATAGTGAACGGATGCAGTGGTAATCTTCTCTAGTTGCCTGTGCATCAAGAAAGGAGGAGGAAAGGAGATGGTCTCAGAAGAATTGCCATCAGATAAGTTTAATTGCCATCTGACAGCTTTAACCTCACTTTCAATGGAAGGAAAATATCTTTGTTCGTTCTATTTTTTGTTTTCAGGGTCATGCGAGCACGGGAAAAATCGAAGGTTTTTCTTCTCACAATCAGTCATCAATAAAAGCCGTGGCAGAATAGGAGGTGAAATGGAATTGGATCACAAAAATCAAGTAATTACTTCACTATTTTTCTCTATCGATATATTTCCTCTTTCGTACTATCACAAGTTCCAATTTACACACCGACCTGTCAAACCTGAAGTGTACACGTACCTCACTTCTATTTCATCTCTTCTTCGTCTCCGGTGTAACGACGGTCAATGAGGAATTACTGATACCGATTAGGCAGATGAGTGCTGAATAACGTAGTATAATACGAAAGGGGAAATATATCATTTTTAATAATTCTGTCATTATTAGAATAGAATTGATTAACTCAGATATAGTTGTTTAATTTCTACGCCCGAGTAAGTTCGGTATATTTTAAATAATGAAATGCTGCATATGATTATGTAATTTACAATGTGTTACAGATCGTATGCAAACCCGAGGAGGTTTCTTTCGAATGAGGGATCATCCACTTGTTGTTCCAACAAGAACCAGTTGCATTAGTTGCATTCATTGCATTTGACAGGTCGGTATATAAATTGGTTCTTAATTTTTACGCTTAATTATATACCGACCTGTCAAACGTGAAGTGTACATGTATGTACCTCACTTCTATTTCATCTCTTCTTTGCCTTTGGTGTAACGATGGAAATTACAAAATATCATCATTTACACCCCACAAAGCACGTTTTTGGAAGTAACTTTTCTGTAACATTCCTGCGATATTTTACAATATTCGTGAACACTACCGTATGTTAGAAACATTCCTTTACGCATAATATATATTTCTCGATAAATTCGCGAATGTTGCAAAACATCATAGAAACATTTTTGAATCATTACGTCGAAAGATCTCCTCGATAAGGTACAGCTCGATAAGATTGTACTTGTTAGGGCTGAATTATATGGGGTTTTTATAATTATTTTAGGACGTCCCAGAAGAATACAGGTGCAGCAAAATATCGATGCTGTGCTGGAAATTAATTTAAGAGTAAGGGCGAAATTTCAGCGGTGCATGCAAAAGGATTTCTTAAAACTATTCCAACGTCTCGAGTTAATATATGTAACAACATATATACTGTCATAAGGCTTAACTCACACGGTGCGACTTCACTGCGACAGTGACCGCACCATACCCACGACCGAGTCCGACCGAGTGCGTCAGTTTTGTCGCACTGCTGTCGCAGTGAAGTCGCACCGTGTGAGTTAAGCCTAAGTGGTATCTTTACATGTGATGAAACAATTCGTCACGGTCATTGGAAGAGTAAACAGTATGTCCGATGGCAAACTCCAACTTTTGAATTTCCCTGACATTTGGCCGGAAGTGGTTGGGTCGTTTCTCTAGTCATTCATAGAATTGGTTTCGGGAGAGTGCGCTGCGGTCTTACGAGCCGTAAAAGCGAGAAGTGTCAAGCGTCTGGGGCCCCTTTCTCTAAAGGTACGTACAAACCGGCCAACAAAGTGTTGGCAACATGTTGGCAACATATGTTGGTAACATGTTGGCAACATGTTGGTAACATGTTGGCAACATGTTGGCAACACGTTGGCAACAGGTTGGCAACAGGCGGAACAAGTTGGCAACATAGATGTTGCCAACATCAACTCGTATCTGGATACAGTATTACAACGAGCTTCGACAAAGGTATATTTATTTTACAGTTTCAAGATATTAATTTTCATGAAACTCGTACAATCAAATAGGTCGGTTTTGAACGTATAAAATAAAGTGAAAAAACTGTTTTCATGAGAAAAATGTATATTTTATTAGCATGGGGTCCACTGGACTCCGTGTGACCACTATGGATTAATAAATTATTAATAAATTGTCTGTCGTATATTCGCTCAAATGCTCTTCGCATTTCGTCCGTAGACCGGCGTGAGGGAGAAATTCGACACTCCTCGGGCCGTTAAAGCCATAAATTAGATCCGGGAAAGTTCCTCATTACCACAGGGTCGAAGAGCGACCAGTTAGTTTGAAAACTTGCGAGCGACCGGAACAGTTCGCAAATAAAGTTAATGCATTGTTTGTTTTCCCTTACCAATTGGTATAATTTTATTTATCCTAAACCCACCACGCAAGATTAATTTGGCGCGTAGTCCGTCGCGCAAAGACGGAACATTGTTTATTAGAATAGATATTGCAGGAAACGGCTTATTTCGATTCGTCCGTTAATTAACCTTTTCCGGAAAGGGTGTGCGACGGAAAACAGACTCTAGTCTTTATGACTGTCCCGTCGTTTGACGGAAAGGATCGGAAGCGTTGAACCCCGTCCGCGACGGTCCCTGCCACATGTGGTCCCTGCCGGGCCGTGTCAAGTGGGCGGTAGTATATTTATTTGTATGTACTAGCTTTGCTCCCCAACCCCCGGGGGGTAAGTACCTGGCTCCGCGCATCGGGTCCCAAGGTCGCCGGGGTTTTCGGCGACATGGTTTTATCCACGCATTTATTAAAAAACTATTTTATATAATAATATATAATAATAAAAAAGGAGAAGGAAAGGATTTGATCCAGTCAGTATTTTGACATACCGTGCCGATGACGCGATTAACCACTTTCGTGCGTGGGTCGGAAAATTTACCGTCGCCGCGGCGACGATCCTGTCAAGAAATTTGCGTAGCGGCGGCGACGGCGGGAGTAGCTGAGCAGACGAGGAATCCAATAAAAATTATATTATAGTCGCGGAGAGTTATTTATGATCGATGTGCTATTAAAAGTATTAAAAGAGGTATGAATCGACTTTCTGAAATTCCGTCCCTTTTGCGTGGATGTTGCGAGGATGTTGTCAACTTTTCCCATTTGAAATGGGAAACACGGATACCAGCAACAGGCGACCATTCTCTTTGATGTCATACCGCCCGCTGTTGCTAGTCGACGGGAGACACGTGGGGATGAACGTGTTGCCAACATGTTGCCAACATTTGTTGGCTGGTCTGTACTGCTACGCTGTCGACGAGTATCCACAGACGAGTTGCCAACATGTTGCCAACACCGATATCGACGTGTTGCCAACATGTTGCCAACACTTTGTTGCCCGGTTTGTACGTACCTTAACTCGCTCGCAAAGTTGCGTATACGCATCTTAGCCAATAGACCAATCAGAACCAAGTATTCCGTTGTGGTGGGGGTCCTGATTGGTCTACTCGCTAAGAAACGTATATGTTTCTCTTGCAAGGGAGTTAGAGGAAGGGGCCCCTGATCTCCCAGTAGCTGTCAATTCGGGAGATCGAAACATCTAACCTCGAAATTGTTAATTTGTAAATAATGGTGAATAATGTGTAGAAGTGATCGGAAATAATCATTCGGGTTTCTTCGATGAGATTCCCCAAGTGTTTAAAAATCGGTGTCCGATTTTTTATATAACTGTTGCTTCAACTTCCAGTTACATTAAGGAGGATCGTCAGAGAAATGACTTCTCAGAAACCGTAGTTGAAAATTTTTTGAAATACTTGTGAACTCATTTTTATAAGAGAAAAAAAAATCAAACACTCACTCTACAGTTTTCTCGTAATTAATTTTTAAAACTTACGAGATTAGAGCATTGAGTCTTATGGGTAGCATATTTCAAATGCACAGAACTTGCGAGTTTCAACCGAAAAAAATTCTGAAAATTCTGAAATAAGTTTCAACACCACACGAACTTGTTTTCACTAAATTATAAAGAATTTTCACTCTACAGTTTTTTTAATATAAAGGAAAAACAGTCGAAAAATTCAAAAGTTTTCATGTACTCGTCCGCCATATGCAAAAACGTGGCAACACCTCACTACGTGACGTCACAAGCTATTGGTACGAAGCGTGCTCTTTCTACCTTACCAGTTTTCCAACTTGAGATTGAGGTTGTAAACAGACGTCATGAACCGCTTCAACGCGTTGGCCGTCGATAAGAATTCTGTTTAACCTACCGATTTGCTACCGACTTACAAATACACTTTCTCACTAACACGTTTTCCTTTCCATCGGAAAGTTTGAGCACGTGAAAAATTGTACATGTCTTGGCAGTTCTTTTACGTCTATTTATATACTCGCTAACTTGAGATTGAGGTTATAAACAGACGTCGTGAACCGCTTCAACGCGTTGTCCGTCGATAAGAATTCTGTTTAACCTACCGATTTGTTACCAACTTACGAATGTTGAAATGCTATATTGCCACGTTTTGCACACATTTTACATATCTAAAATAAATTAAGTCTGAAGTTATAAAATTGTTTTCGAATATTTATCTTATTTTTTTAGGTTGAAAGTAACAAAAAGAAAAAAGAATTCAGCACCTATACTTATTATTGCAGTTTTTATAAAACTTGAAATTTTACTATTTGAAATTGGCAACACACGTCGATTTCTTTGTTCTTTTTCCCCTTCTACCTCACCCCGAAGAGCACTGACGATCCTCCTTAATTGTAAGTATTACTGCAGAACGAGTAGGTTAAAAGATTTTCGTGAAGACTCACGATTTTCTGATATGTCATTTCGTACAGGTGCAACCAAAGAGGATCTAGCTCGTGTCCTGTCCGTAAAAAGATGACTCGATGGACATCGGAGAATGTCAGGCTTGTCACCTTCTGAATTTCTCTGAATTTGACTTCGGCAGTACAATTTATGAATCACTCTAGCACCGTCCAAGCACTACCAATTATTCGGTATAGTGGACAAAATATCAAAACTTAAACGCGGCAAGTTCTTTTTTATTAAAATTTTTTTATAAATTTTTTTAGTCGAATTTTGTAGTCACTTGATTTACAATAATTTCCCTTTCAAATGATGCCTTTTACTTTCTATATATAACTCTTGAACATGTCGATCTTAATTGATTTCAAATCTTTTTTGGAGAGTATTTTACGTATCAATTTTTGTTGGGACTAAATGAACATGCCGCCTTTTTTTTTACAGAGAATCTGTTTTTGTGGGGGGATTTCATTACTTTTTGGAATTTATTCATGAGGAGAATACGTACATGTAGAAGAATAGCTTTCTATTACCACAAAATGGTAAAGTCTCACATTTTATACCGATACGAGCCAATTAATTATAACCACTTACTTACTTTTGATTTATTCTCGTGATATTTTGAAAGAGATTTATAGACTAGAGAGCCCTTATATTGTTCACTTTGCCTTAGTATTTTGGAGAAATAAAACATATACCGCTTTCGAATTTACAGGCCATCGGATTTTTCTTATATTTTGGTTGTCTACAGAAATCCATGAAGACGTTTTACCTTCAACTCTAAGTATACTCTTCCAATGACCATGACGAATTGTTTCATCACATGTAAAGATACCACTTATGACAGTATATACGTTGTTACATATATTAACTCGAGACGTTGGAATAGTTTTAAGAAATCCTTTCGCATGCACCGCTAAAATTTCGCCCTTACTTATAAATAAATTTAATGTAATTATTACTACATCATTTACAGCTTCGATGCTGACCTTATGACTCATTTCAATCCGAGTAGAACATTCATTGCAAATATCATCATAAACATGCCAATGCGAATAAAAATCATCTATTAACTGTTGCAGATCAAGTATTCCGTTGTGGTGGGGGTCCTGATTGGTCTACTCGCAAAGATGCGTATACGTTTCTTAGCGAGTAGACCAATCAGGACCCCCGCCGCAACGGAATACTTGAACCTGATTGGTCTCTTCGCTGAGTTGCGTGCACGCAAAGATACGAGTGACTCGAGAAAGGCCCCCCTGATCTCCCGGTAGCTGTCAATTCGGGAGATCGAAGCATGTAACCTCGAAATCAAGTGTACAAGTGATAAGAAAATTATTCGGGTTTCTTCGGTGAGTTTCCCCAAGTGTTTAAAGTAGTTACTCCATTATTGTAATCCAATTTTATTGTATCCCTTATTTTTCTGCCACGACTTTGATTGTTGATAGTGGATGGATCAGCTAATAAATTTGATTTTTATTCACTATCAACTATCAAAGTCGTGGCAGAAAAATAAGGGATACAATGGAATTGGATTACAGTAATGTAGTAACTACTTTATTATTATTATTTTTTTATCGATATATTTCCTCTTTCGTATTATACTATCAGAAGTTCCAATTTATATACCAACCTATCAAACGTGAAATGTACATATACCTCACTTCTATTTCATCTCTTCTTCGCCTCTGATGTAACGATAGAAATTACAAAATATCCATTTCAAGTGGCACACGTCCATGCACTCGAGACAGCAGATCCAGCTCGCCAAATGAATTAATGCAACTGGTTCTTGGAACAACAAGTGGATGATCCTTCGTTCGAAAGAAACCCCCTCGGGTTCGCATACGATCTGTAACAAATTGTAAATATCAATCATATAGGGTTTTTATAATTATTTTAGGAAGTCTCAGAAGAAAACAGGTGCAGTAAAATATCGATGCTCTGTGCTAGAAAGAATAAGGAATAACCCTCGAACCCTAATCGGTATCAGTAATTCCTCATTGACTGTCGTTACAACGGAGACGAAGAACTGATGAAATAGAAGTGAGGTACATGTACACTTCATGTTTGACAGGTCGGTGTGTAAATTGGAACTTGTAATAGTACGAAAGAGGAAATATATCGATAGAGAAAAAATAATGATAAAGTAATTACTTGATTGTTGTGATCCAATTCCATTGCATCTCCTATTTTTCTCCCACGGCTTTGATTGTGACAGAGAAGAAAAGCCATCAATTCGTCTCGTGCTCGCATGACGCTTAAACAAAAAATAGAATTATCACAAAGATAATTGTCCTTCCATCGAAAGTGAGGTTAAAGCTGTCAGATGGCAATTAAACTTATCTGATGGTAATTCTTTTGAGATACTGCCGTCTCCTTTCCTGCTCTTCATGCATAGGCAACCAGAGAAACACAGCACTGCATCCGTTCACTATCTCGATTATCGAAAAAAAACAAATGATTATTAAACTATACGGAGCGTCTGTCACATTCACCACTATTGAGATTCATAACTCCGATTACACTGAATTTTTACATTTTATTAACAAACGCATCCGAGGATCGAAATAAACGCGACGTTAATCGTTTCGCGAATGGAAATATTTTATTAATTTTGAGAATACCCAAACATTTAAGGAATATATTCTCTCACACACTCTCACATACATTTGATGGCGTATGCGTGTGGCCGTATCTGTGTACATATTTCCGATCATGGCCGACTATCGCCGAAGGTAGGCGGAATTTTTGTGAGATTTTGACATATATAAATCGCCCGAGAAATCGGATTCTCGACTTTTAGGCACAAGGGGCGTGGCTTCGCGTGGTTTCGCGTGGCTAAGGAAAAATCTCTGTTAATATGTAACTTATAACATTTATTCTGGTCTCTATCAATAGAGAATAGTCAATTTATATGGCGTAACTAAGCATAGTTTTGGTTATAACCGTATATTTATTGAGAAAGTTCGATGTAAAAATTGAGGGGTGCAGGGGGCAGACATTTGTGGTGTAAAGAGACACGGGTATATTCGCGACATCAGCGCTGTCGTGTCTGAGCGCGAAACTACTTGAACGAACATGCCGCGAGACACTGCCGTGTCTCTTGATCGGGCAATGACTTCTCTCCCGAGCGAGAAAGAGAAAGAGGTTAAATTTTCGATGTCTAATACTTTAAAGGTGTTGCCGGAGAGTCAGCTAGCTGTTTAAGCTGTAACTGTATTGTAATTTTTAGAAGTGTACGTTATTTCCTCCTGGAGGAAATACATATGTATACTCTCTCACCACAGAGTTTTTTTATTACAGTAAAAACGTCTAGAATCGTTGTTGTTTGAGATGCTGCTTAGTGATTTCTCAAAGAAATTTGTTCCCAACGTTGGTAGATAATTTTACAAGAATTTAAATAAAATTCATTTATTTTGAAATTATAAATTCTTGAATATATTGCAACATTATTACAATTTTGCAATAATATATTTGAGCGCAAATATGGTAAGATTGCTGCAATGAAATTGCTATATTGTAAATTTTATAAAATTAAATTTAAGCAAAGTCATTGCAATATTAAATACTTTCTGGATAGTTGCTTTCAATTAAAAACGTAATTAAAGTTGTACTTCTTATAAATTGTTATTTCAAGGACAGTCCTTAAAGAAACCGATTAATGTATTGTTACTTTGGGGACTGTCCCCAAAGTAACACCAATTTTGGCTGTCCTCGAACTACACGTAAGACTTGCGTTAATGATTTCGGGGACTGTCCTCAAACTATACACTTCATGAGTAAAAATTTCGGGGACTGTCCTCAAAGTACACGAATGTCCCCGAAATAACTGATCAGTGCACGAAAATGTCCTCGAACTACACGTTACGCATATGTATAGGTACCTATTGTAATAGTTTATATATATTTTCGTCACTCAGTGCGTAAAACTCGGTTTCACGGGCGTCTTCAACCCCGTCAACCTCGTATTTCACACTTAGTGACAAAAAATAGAATTCGTTATAAGGGCGTTTCGTATCGTTTTAACTCGTGTGATTGGAAAACTTCACATTCGTTAAAAACGGCGCTTCACGCTCTTATAACGAAAATATCTATTCCTGTTCATTGTATTCATAAAACAAAAAAAATTACTTTTAATATCGCGGTAAATGTACAATCGTATCGGTATATAATGTGAGTCTTTAATTTTGTGGTAATAAAAAGCTATTCTCTCCTACATGTGTGTGTGTGTAGGGGAGATCGGGGGGTTATGAGAGGGGTTTCGTTTTTGTAAAAAAAGTATAATGAAAAAACTTTTTTTCTGCGCATAAATATTGTCAAATTGTGAGTAAGCATAACAACACTTTTAAAAAAGATGGGTTTGCTGAAATTTCCAAAAATCCTATAAGTTTGGCCTGTTAGCTCGAAAATTGGTTTTTCTGGATTTTTACAATGTTCGGGGGGTTGTGAGACACGCCTTCAAATCATAGAAAGTGGCATACGTTTATTAAAATTGTTTATACAAATTAAAAAAAGAAAGCAAATGTTGCAGCTTACAATGTATTCAAGTTTAAAAAGGTTAGATTTTTACATATAACTAATAAACAAGTTTTAGGTGCGACTCGCTACAAAATAAAGAAAAAATCATTTAAAGAAGGCTAAATTAATTAAAAACAATTAAAATTGCACAAAACGTGCAGTGTTCACAAAAAATTCAAAATACGCCCATAAAATACGATTTTTAGTAAATCGCTTTTAGAAATAGCGTGTCTCACAACCCCCCGAAAATGTTGTCTCATGACACCCCAAGTTCAATATTTTTAAAATAGCCACCGCTTCATAGATACATAAAATGTTAATCCAAAATTCTTTTTGTGTGTTAAAAGGCTGCTCACCACACAAGGAATGACTTATATCTATACACTTTTGTGAACAGCTTGAAAACATGAATGAAAATACTGCAAACACAATTGGTCGAAAGAACTTTAAAACACAAAATTGAAGTTGCAATCTGAAGAGATACGAAGAATCCGCGTCAACGCGACGAGTGTCAAATGGAAATGGAGATACAGGACGAGAATGAAGTTTGATAGTCATTTGTACATGTCGCACTTTTCAATTCAGTGCTGTGAGCTTGTCTCACGACCCCCCGTGTCTCACAACCCCCCGATCTTCCCTACATATTCTCCTCATGAATAAATTCCAAAAAGGAGTGCAATCTTGTCACAAAAACAGATTCTCTGTAAAAAAAGGCGGCATGTTCATTGAGTGCCAACCAAATTGATACGTAAAATACTCCCCAAAAAAGATTTTAAATCAATTAAGATCGCCATGTTCAAGATTTATATATAAAAAATGAAAGGCATCATTTGAAAGGAAAATTGTTGTAAATCAAGGTACTAAAAAATTCACCGGCAAAAAATTTATAAAAAATGTTCATAAAAGAGAACTTGCCGTGTTTAAGTTTTTATATTTTTTCAACTATATATTGGTGGTATCATATAAGTGTATGAATTTATTTAAAATCATAAGAGCATAAACATCGAATATAATTTTCTGTCCGAATTTTTTATTTTGAAGGAAAAAAACGCGGAAGTTCTTTTTCATGAAAATTTTTTGTCGAATTTTTTAGTAACTTTTGATTTACAATAATTTTCCTTCCAACTGATGCCTTTTATTTTTTAAATATAATATAAATCTTGAACATGGCGATCTTAATTTATTGATTTCTAATCTTTTTTGGAGAGTATTTTACGTATCAATTTTGTTGGCACTGAATGAACATGCCGCCTTTTTTTTAACAGAGAATCTGTTTTTGTGACAAGTTTCACTCCTTTTTGGAATTTATTCATTAGGAGAATATGTACATGTAGAAGAGTAGCTTTTTATTACCACAAAATTAAAATCTCACATTTTATACCGATACGAGTCAATTAATTATAACCACGTTACTTTTGATTTATTCTCGTGATATTTTGAAATGATTTTATAATTAATATTTCGATAATATATATATTTTCCCCAGAACAATTCGTTCGTGAAAGGATTTCCATAAATAACTGCCGTATGTCCGCGGGCGAATCGATCAGTCATACCTATGGCCGATACCTTGAAATTTGACTTCGACCGTCGGTAAGGTATAAATAATCCGATAGTCGATAATATAGAGTCATGTCATTTTCTTCTTTTTTTTTAAGCTATTTTGACAGCTTTATACATTTACTGTCACCATATGAAACGAGCAATTGAACATATATAATCGGCATGAAACCATAATATATGTTATTGCATGGAAATAATTGCAGTAATGGAAATGCTCGCTATAATTTTCTGAATTCAAGGGAAAAGAAAAAATATTTTTAAAGTAATTAGGAAAGGAGATACAGGCATTTGAAGTCATACATATATATTCTCTCACATACTTTTGATGGCGTATGCGTGTGGTCGCATTTTTGTACGCATTTCCGATCATCGCCGAACAGTCGACGATGAAAGCCGGAATATATCTCACACATCCAATGGCGCGTGTGTGTGTTTTATCGCATCTATGTATACACATTTCCGATCATGGCCGACTATCGCCGAAGATTGCCGGAATTTTTGTGACATTTTGACATACCTATAGATATCGGCCGAGAAATAAAATTCTCGACTCTTAGGCGCGAGGGGCGTGGCTTCGCGTTGTTAAGGACGAATCTCTGTTAATATGTAACTTATAAAATTTATTCTGGTCTCTATCAATAGAGAATAATCAATTTATATGGCGTAACTAAGCATAGTTTTGGTTATAACCATATATTTATTGAGAAAATTCGATGTAAAAATTGAGGGGTGAAGGGAGCAGACATTTTTCCTGTAAAGATACACGGGTGCTGCGACGTTGAACGAACATGCCGCGAGACACTGCCGTGCTATTATATGATTATATATCTTTTTTGCATTATAATACATAGTTAATAACAATATCATTTATATATTTTTCGTATCATTTTCAATGTCCCCGATAGTTGCAAGGATTGCGAGATCTGTGAATTTTTGTTTAGATATATAGAGATTTAAATCTCTGAAAGTTTTTTAGTGTCGGATTTTTCAGTGATGCGACGTGTTACTAAATACATGTAACAGCAAATAATAAGAGCTTCCTGGGGCATGTATCTTCTTGCAATCAAAAAACATTTTTTCGTTTTGTTTACACCCTTTTGCTTACTATCAAAAGAAAAGTATTTTTTTGTTTTCCATAATAATATTATTTAATTAAGAAAAATTCTGTTCACGTAAGATTTAACTTTTCACGTTTCGTACAAATCGAAATCAAATAATATACATATATATGTAAGTAAATCGATATGTATTGTACCAAAAAATTATATAAATAATTTAACACTGTAATAAAAAATTAATTTTTTTTTAGATCCCACAAAAAGAATCGTATACCACCATATATATCTAATTATACCTGATGCATCAGATATAATTAGATCCGAACGATTACGAAAAAATTCTGATATACACAGAAAGAAGATTACGGTTGGTAAGATTCTCATACTTGGTATAGCAATTTTGATGTATTGCATGCGCACTTCGAGTGTAGTCATACGTATGAATCTAACACTCAAAATGTCCAATACATGGAATTTGCTATACGAAGTATGAGAACAGGAATCGTAATCTTTTCTCCATGTGTGTAGAACCATATATATCAGATATAATCAGATAGCGCCAATTTTCGGATCTGATTATATCTGATTAGTTCTATATAATTATATATGATTATATATAATCATTTTTTCCCGGGCTTTCACACACCAATTCGTGAAAAGTTGCGCAGTGCGTGAAATAACCTGCACAGTGCGTGAAATTATATTTTAGTATTTTAGGATTTTGTAGTATTTTAATTTTAATGTGAGAAACAGTAATAAAAATTTAAATTTTGTTCTAAAGTTCTTTGTTTCTTTGTTTATTTATTTCTTTTTACTTTATAAAATACTTATGATATTTTTGTTTGTAAGGGGGGGCTCAGCCCCCCTCCCCAACCCTCCGCTACACCACGCCCCGAACCCCGTCTCAACCTCGTATTTAACACTTACAATTGAGGCATGTAAATGGAAAAGGCTGAAAGTGCCATACCTTGCAGAAATAAGATTTTGTATAAGATTTTTTATAAAAATAGGCGTAAATGCCATCGCCAATAACCTAGTAATGGATGTAAGTGTCTCCTGATTCAGTTTTAGTTTATAGAGCGTTCGAAAAGTAGCTCTGCGGTTGCAGTTTTAAACAAATTTATTTGATTTTTCAACAATTTTGGCTTTGGCACTTTCAACCTTTTCCATTTACATGCGATAATTAGTGACAAAAAAGAGAATTCGTCATTCGGGCGTTTCGCGCTGTTTTTAATTCGTTAAAAACGGCGCTTCATGCCCTTATAGCGAAAATAACTATTCTTGAAATGTGTATCTTTTGTTTTCTTTCGGCTTGTTTTAAAAATTCGTAATTTAATGATAAAAATTTTAAGCCATCGTTCATCGTGGAGAAACTTTATTTTTCTATTTTTTTATCGGGATATTGAAGTTCTGATAGCCTTTGGGATCACCACGTATAAATGTTTTTAATACAGTATCGTTTTTCTTATAATCAGAATTAAAATAAGGGACATTCCAAGTATATTTGAGGTGTAAATTTATTCAACTGTGATACTAATGGAACGTAAATTGTTAACACGCTCACTGCCGTCTCGGTCTATATGACCGAGAAAAATGTTTCCGCACACGCCGTCTCGGTCTATTAGACCGAGAATTTTACATTTGCACATAATTTAGTAAAGAATAGGAATTTTGGAAAAATTCTTATGTAAGTCGTTACTACACTTATAAACGTCTGTCTGCGCACTGTCGGCAGTCAACGTGTTAACCCGTTCGCTACGGATGACCTTTCTTCTGTGCGGAAGGGATATTTTGTTAAAGCATTTAAATATTGGGGATTACGCCTTATGGCGTCATCCGTACATAGTAGGGGAGTACGTTGACGTTATTAGGCGTCATCCGCAGCGAAAGTGTTCATTGTAAGGCATATAGTACGGTAAAGTTGTCGTTTGAAAACAAAAATTCCGGACAAGCTGATTTTTTCAGGGTTTGTCAGTGACTGTCTCCTAAGTGTAAACTTCGCAAAATCGGAAACTTTCCCCTTGGACTTTTGAGGAATAGAGGGGCTGTTTTTTGAAAATTATGCTATAACAAAATTATTAGACTGAAATTGTACAGAAGAACATTCTCTATTACTTTGTCTTATGAAAGTTGTTTATACATGTATTATTTCCGGACTTAGCGGCCGTTTATTGAACCCCAATTCTTCATGTACTGAGCGCTACCTCCAAAAATAATCAAGTTGCAAAAAAAAGTTCATAAGGAAAAGTTGTTTGTATATTTATTATGAACAACTTTCATGAGGGACAATTTGCTGAAAAACAAACTTTTCCCTTATGAAAGTTGTTCATAATAAATCTACAAACAACTTTTCCTTATGAACTTTTTTTGCAACTTGATTATTTTTGGAGGTAGCGCCCAGTACACGAAGAATTGGGGTTCAATAAACGGCCGCTAAGTCCGGAAATAATAAATTTATGAACGACTTTCATAAGACAAAAGTTTTCGGTGGCGTTCAGGGATGACTAGCGTCCTAACCGCTTTTATTATTATTATTTATTTATTATTATTCATAAGACAAAGTAATAGAGAATGTTCTTCTGTACAATTTCAGTCTAATATATTTGTTATAGCATAATTTTCAAAAAACAGCACCTATTCTTCAAAAGTCCAAGGGGAAAGTTTCCGATTTTGCTAATTTTACACTTAGGAGACAGTCGCTGACCAACCCTGAAAAAATCAGCTTGTTCGGAATTTTTTTTCACGCTATGTACAGCGATACAACTTAACCGTACTAATACGCCAGAAACAAAACAATACAATTGTAAAGCGTGGGGCGTATACGCCCCACGCGGCGTGAACGGAGTCTTCAAAAAAACGGTCTGGTAGGGAACGTGTTATAACAATAAGTATATACAAAGCAAATGTAGTAAACTTTAATCTAAGATTTGAAGTGAAAAATATACCATTTTGACTAGAAGTCAAATTTGCTAAATAGTTACATATTGTTAACAATTTACATTACATCATTATCGCATTTGGATAAATTTTCACCTCAAATATCATTGGAATATGATCCTTATTTCAATTCTGATTATAAGAAAAATGTTGCTGCATGAAAAACATTTAGGTATACATGTTGATCCTCTAAAGGTTTTCGGAACTTGATGATCCCGATGAAAAAAATAGAAGCAAAAAGTTTCTTCGCGATGAACGATGGTTTAAAATTTTCGTCATTAAATTACGAATTTGTTAAAAAATTTTTTTTAAAATAATTTGTTAACTTTATGGAGTTATACATAATCCAGAATGATGTAGAAATATTTTTTTTATTTTTTCATCGTATAGAGCATTTAAAACCGAAAAAAATCATTCACTGTTTTTGTCGATAGCATTTTTTTATCGTAGTTATAATCATCCGAAGCTCGGGTAGACTCATTTTTCCTCAATGTTTCATTATTTTATAACTCGAGAACGTATTGGTGAAAAGATTTAGTTCCATTCGTTTAGACTAAATAAATATATAAGTTTCTGAATGTCTTGGGAAACATTATTCCTAGTACGTATTAGAAGACGGGGAAAGTTTTGCCGATGTGTACGATAGTATGTTTTTTTTTTGATTTACTGATGGTGACAATTGATTTCAATAATTTTTTAATGCTGAATTAGATTCCGTTAACCGAATGGCTTCATTATGTCAGGTTCCCGAGATATTCTCACTGAAAAGTGTCCTAAATTGACCTTTTCAGCACTTTTACATTATGATATCCTGAAAACCTAATGTGATAAAGTAATTTGGTCAATGGGATCGAATTCAACATGCCAAAAATCCTCGAAATTACATAAGACAGTCTTTGGGTCAAAATTGATGTTGGCCTATGTAATTGAATGCGACCACACCGCAGCTACCTCGACATTTATCCATCTACATTCCCCTTTTCTTTTTCTCCTTTACTTCCTATTTCATATAATCGGAAATAATTTGCAGAAAACTCTCGACTTCTCGTTCCGATCAATTTCTCAGCACGGCTCCCATTATACATACGTATATATGGGGCATTTCACAAGAAAACGACAAAGCGAAACCCATGGGGTCGGGAATTTACTTCATATATTTTTTTTCTTAAAGGCTTTTGGGTTCTAAACTTACTCCCAAGAGGATTTTTTTTTATTGCCTTTGTTTAAACGGGATATTCTCAAGAAAAACAATTTTTAATTAATCCTCAAAGAATTTCAAATTTTTTAAGCCGTCAAACGCCACGGAGTTTCGAGTTTTCAATGTTTTATGCACTATTTTAGGAAAAAAAAAAATTCAAGAAAAAATTTTTTCACACACACACACACACATTAGCAATATCTGCTGAAACTTAATTAGGAAAAAAATTAACCGTGGAGCAAGTTATTTACTAAAAATCGCGATATGGAGAGCGAAATGTAGGACAAAATTGTGAAAAATCGACTCATATATTATTTATAATGAATTATGATGTTATTGATATTTATTAAGTGTTTTATTTAATAAAATTTGACATAACATCTCACTGTTTTTTCAATATATCGAGGACTTGATAGTCTGGCGAAAATGAATATCTTTTTGTTCTCATTTTTCCATTTTCAGGAATAATGCAGTGAGAGCGCAAGGTATCACGGATGGGCTTTGCACGACAGAAACGATCTGATAATTCCGATTTTACCACATCATAATTCGTAGCGTCCTAGTAACGAAATGTTAGTGACGGTAGGTTATCCGGCTTAGATGCCCATTCATAGAGAGCCATTGGAGTCATTATTTGTTCATGTGCTGGCAATTGCAGACTTGCTCGAGCAGCTAATCGCTTAACAATTCGCCCAATACCATCGGAAGGGCCCTTGCCGTGCGCTGTGGCAAAAAAATGCCATTCAGCAGCGACGCCAAAATCTTCAAAATGATAATAAATATTACAGAAATTTTTATAATTTTTAAATTGCTGTGGCGCCCCGTCTGAGAAGTAAATCATCTTTGATGGCATTGGTATAAACGATTTAACAAAATCATTGATGATTCTGGAAAAAGCGTAAATCGTGTACGAGTCGTGATGCAAGCAATTTGGCATAATGCGCAGGGCAAGGGCCCTTCCGATGGTATTGGGGGAACTGTTTCGTTTCTGCGGTACTGATAATACCGCATATTTTTTTTCAGAAAATACGTTCAAAAACAAAACCTTTTTGTATTTGAAGTTTCTTGAAATTATCATTTCTTCTATTCGAAAATTAGCCCTGAAAATCACATTTTTCAATATTGTCGAGAGATATCCCGTTTAAACAAAGGCAATAAAAAAAATCCTCTTGGGAATATGTTTAGAACCCAAAAGCCTTTAAGAAAAAAATATATGAAGTAAATTCCCGATCCCATGGGTTTCGCTTTGTCGTTTTCTTGTGAAATGCCCCATATGTATACCTATGTTGGTTTTCTTGAAACGTGGTAAATCGAGCAGACGTTGTCGAGGGTGTAGGTATGAAATTACATCGTCATTGCATAAATACATACGCAATGGTAACGTGTCGGCCCAACGGGCTTCTCGGAAATACGATGGCTCCACTCTGAGATTCCCGCGAATAAGAAGCAGAGGGGACTTTTTACAAATTTCGTTTACACTGCATAGATGCATTTTATTCGCGCGCGGTTTTCGAGTGCCATGTTCTCACGCGCAAATAGGGACACACAGCCGATCCACTAAACGGCGCATTTGAATACCGTAGACCAGCAGCTCTTATTGCGTAAATCCTTATGCAAAATTCAATAGTTTCATAACACTATGCGATGGTTCTTATACAAACGGCGCTATTATTTATCGCCGACTATTCGTACGCTGGACATTGAGGGAAGTACACTTAGGTGAATTGAAGGTGCATTCACGCGCAGTAGCATTTCGACCAGAAAAATCGTTCGCATTCAACTTGTACGTGCGTCATTGAGCACACGCTTTGCTCGTGCTCGGCGGTAACGGTGGACACCGCACGGATCATCAACGTATTCGGCGAGGATAAGCACCTATTACAACGAGAGATATTTTCTCGGGGCACCTATGAAATTCCTGTCGACCTTCCTCATTCCATTTGCGATGCGCACATCGATCGCGACGCAATGATTTACTCTTTCAAATGTTATTGTAATAGGATATTACGCGTAAAATTGCTCAAGAACCGTTTCTGCTTAGTACACGCGCAGTACGAGATGACTCTTCTTCTCACCCTCCTTCCTCCACTCCCTCTTTCTCTGTTTCTCTTTTCTTCTCCCATAGGTCCTTTTAACCCCTCTCATCCGAGCGGATAGGTATTTCGGTAATACTTTCACAATCATACTCGAAAAGGGGTTCAAAATTGCGAAGTAAATAGAACATTATTGGTAATATTCATACAGCAAAGCACGCGGGAGCTAAGGTGGAAAAAGGGGGTGAGCTTTCATTTCCATGAAGGCCGATCAATTCCGCTCGCCCCACTCCCCGAGCCTACCTCGTGCAGATATTTTGGTAGGAATCTATCTAGAATACAGCAAGCGTCCCTAAATTCTGTTAGGGATTGGCCAGGCATCGGATCAGATCCTAGTAGTGAAATGTAACACATTCACTCTGAATTCCGACTAGATGTACTAGCTGGATCCTAGACTGGGTACTAGAGGAATTCTAATAGAGCGAAGGCTAGTGTATACCCCCTCCCCCGTGGAAATTTCTGACTCACATATTTTTTTGTTGGTATTGCAATGTAGTTTAAGGTTTTAGTTGTTTGCCTCTTGTCAATTACAGCATATCCCGGAAAAACGTGGAAAACCACGGTGCTCCATCGCACTGAGCGACGGAATTCGGAAGGTCAATTCATACCCCTTAATAGCGTCTGTAGATTACAAGTTCCAAGTTCTATAGAAATTCTATTGACATCACAATATAACAGACAATCAATCGATATACCAAATGCACCGGCGGCATAGTGGGTTACAGCTGAAATTTCTGGGCATATGCACGATGGTGTATTACAAGGCATGAACGTGCTAAATATGTCGAATTGGCATTTGAAAATGCAAGTATGTTACATACATCAGATTCCTCTCACCAAGATATGCAAATACGAGAAATGAAACGAAGTGAGCAAAGTGTCTTGAAAGTAATTGAAGCTATTGAGCAATATATCAATCCATTTGAAGTTGACGACAAGGATTCTCTGTTCTGTTTATCATCCGGAAGGCCTGCACCTGAATCGGTGGAAGAAGATTTACTCAATGTAGATATTCTGGGGAAAAAGCTGCCTATAACACTTTCCTACAAGACACATTTATTCTAAAGAATAACAAATTTCATGAACCACTGAAGAGACAAAAGCTTAAAACTTTTAAGAGTATTCAAGAGAAGATAATTGTTACGTCCTCTCAAAAGAGATTAGTTGAGATAAGAGCAGAAAGAAATATTTTTGATCGAGCTTTGCTCCTGTTCCAGGAACATCAAATTAGCATAGAAATGCTGTTATCCTATCCATTAGGACCAGTGCCATGAGCATTAGTAACTGCTGATGGGTGTCCTACAAAAACAGACAAGGCCAAACTACTCCATGCTTTGGAGATCAAGGGTGCGGTAAATGAACCTCCTAAGGTTGAAGAATGCATTTATATGATTTATGGCATGGCTTACTTTCAAGCTCAGTAATGGCAAAAACAAGGAACAACTTGTCAACCTTCTACATAATGAATGAAAACAAGACATATATGCCCACTATTTTCATGGTAGAAATCTTTACTCATCACATAATGATCAGTGCATGTTGTTTACTGGAGAAGACGGTTCAACTGTGAATTATACGATACAAGAAGAGCTATGCTCTTCACAAAAGGAGGCGGATACTAAAATTACATTACATTGTTTCATGCTTCTCAATCCTGCCAAGACAATTTGCCTATCAAAATTAGATCACCAGACACAGATGTTTTTATGTTGTTACTAGCAGCCCGTCCCGGCTTCGCACGGGTAGATTGTGGATTGATTTTGTCCGTCCACCACATTATTAGCTACGGAAAAATCCAAACCCTACTATCAAAAAGAATTTTTATAGGGCCCACATAGTTTTCATGGTACGAAGCCGAACTGTACTTGACCTTCAAAAAGTCCTGGTACGGCTGAATATTTCAGCGGGAAATCATTTTATAGAAAAATTTTTAATACAAAATTTTTAGTATTTTTCCCGGTCTACCCAATGGTCATATTGGATTTGACCTTGACCATGACCTTCAAGGTTATATCAAGGTCAAATTAATTTTTTTTCTTGTTCAAATGTGTCCTTGACCATTTTTTTCATGTTACCTTTATTGTCAGCGGAGGTCAAATTTAGGTCAAGTATAGTTCGACTTTTTGAACACCCTGTATAAGATCTACTAACTCAGAAACCTTCGTGGATATGTGTCCAACTGTTCCCCAAATTTTCATCGCAATCGGATGAACGGTTTAGGAAGGCATAATAATCATCCGTACCGGTACTTTTTGAACACCCTGTATAAGATTTACTAACTCAGAAACCTTCGCGGGCATGCGTCCAACCATTCCCCAAAGTTTCATCGCAATCGGATGAACGGTTTAGGAAGGCATAATAATCATCAGTACTGGTACTTTTTGAACACCCTGTATAAGATTTACTAACTCAGAAACCTTCGCGGGCATGCGTCCGACCATTCCCCAACTTTTCATCGCAATCGGACGAACGGTTTAGGAAGGCATAATAATCATCCGTACCGGTACTTTTTGAACACCCTGTATAAGATTTACTAACTCAGAAACCTTCGCGGGCATGCGTCCAACCATTCCCCAAAGTTTCATCGCAATCGGATGAACGGTTTAGGAAGGCATAATAATCATCCGTACCGGTACTTTTTGAACACCCTGTATAATA
The DNA here is from genome assembly GCA_963678675.1 of Xiphydria camelus. Taxonomy (NCBI): domain Eukaryota; kingdom Metazoa; phylum Arthropoda; class Insecta; order Hymenoptera; family Xiphydriidae; genus Xiphydria; species Xiphydria camelus. The sequence goes on from OY783195.1 coordinate 18,075,334, forward strand.
TTTACTAACTCAGAAACCTTCGCAGGCATGCGTCCAACCATTCCCCAAAGTTTCATCGCAATCGGATGAACGGTTTAGGAAGGCATTTGATATTACCTTAAAGGTCACGGTCAAGGTCAAATCCTATACGAGCACTGGATAGCCAAGGGAAAATCCTTAGTTTTGTATTAAACATTTTTCTCTAAAATGTTTTCCCGTTGAGATAATCGGCCGTACCGGGACTTTTTGGACACCCTGTATAAGATTTACTAACTCAGAAACCATCGCGGGCATGCGTCCAACCATTTCCCAAAATTTCATCGCAATCGGATGAACGGTTTAGGAAGGCATAAGAGACATACAGACAGACAGACAAACAGACAGACAGACAGAGGCAGACAAACATTCATTTTTATATATATAGATTAAGTTACGCCAACGAAATTGAAAACGTGTTACTGTTTGATACAGGAACTGGAAACAAACGAAGGGTCATTAAATATCACCATCATTTCTCGGGATTTAGTTGCAGCAAAGAGCCATGCTGTGTTGAATATGCATGCATTAACCAGATGCGACACTACCAGTTTGTTCGTCATGGAAAGTTGTCAGTAAAATCTAAATTAGAAGTTTTCGAAATTCGTGCCTATCCTTTGATCATTAGGATCATCACTTACAATTACAGACATGTTACAGACAGGCCTAGAGGAATTCGTCTGTTGCTTGTACAGTGATAAGGGATACACAGATATAAATAAGCTACGGTACGATTTGTTTACACAAAAATACTCTCCCACAATGACATTTGCATTGCCAAATACACAAGCTCCACTCACCTTCAAAAGCTTCACTTGAAAAGCACATCAGTCGTGCAAACTACCAGTGCTATATATGGAACAATGCACACGCCGCTAAATCCATACTACCAACTCCAGTGGGACATGGCTGAAAGTTGGAGAATGGACAACTGAAGTTTGATGGGATTAAAGGGGATCCGTTGCCGCACGAATTAACCGACGTTATGGAAAGCTTTCATCCAGATGAGTTTGAAGATGGAGATGATCCAGAAGTAGTTAACTTAGCCGATATAGTACATGAGGATGAAGAAGAAGACTGCTGATTACAGATGCTGTTATAAAATGAAATGCTCTTATTTGATTTTGAGTTTGAAAAAGTTTGAATTTTCATTATTATAACTAATGTTTTCGTTTATATTCACATAATGAGAATTTTGTATTAAGCTTCATATTTACAATTAAAAATGGAAGAATATGTAACTAAAAACTCAGGGAAGAATTCCTGCACGGAATATTATTTATAAACATACCTTCTTCAACGAAAAATTTTAATGAAATGGGAATGAATTGAAAAAGAGTCATTTTCTCCATGTTTTCGTGGTTTTTCATGTTTTTTCAGGATATGCTGTAATTGACAAGAGGCAAACAACTAAAACCTTAAACTAGATGGCAATACCAACAAAAAGATATGTGAGTCAGAAATTCCCACGGGGGGGGGGGGGGGTCATATTGGTATCTCATGGTCTATAAGTAGATCCAGTGGGCTAGTACTGCCTATTTACGAATTTTTTCGATTTCTTTGGGATTATCGCTCTGTTTTCTAGCTTCACCAAAATCTGGTTCTTCCTCCTCGTTTCGTTGTTCTCTAGCTTCATCAATATCTCTCTCTTCGTTTTCTACACTTAATATATATATTGTATCTATTCATCTCTCATATCTACATCGCTGGCATAACCTGTACTTGTATTAGCATTATCTGGTACTTCGACTGTCAGAGCACCAATCCCAGGTAGCACACTAACGTTAGAATAATGTCAAAGACGTCATTTTTTGGTAAGTATAGGGTTTCAGACGTCAATTGTCGTAATATTAACGTCACAAAGACGTCATATTTACGACGTACCTTGGACGTCAAAATTAAACGTCTTTTTGACGGAACTTTTCTGTCATTTTTAATGACGAACGAGACTTAGAAAAATTTCGATCTCCTGCATATAGGTATAGGGACTTGAAAATTTATTTGTGAATAAATGGACAAAAATTGTAATTTGTTCATTTATTAAATCAATAAATTATTTCATTTCGAGTCTTCAAAGTATGTTGAGCAAGTTATAAACTATACTGTTTCTTAAAAAGCACAGATTATTAAAGTAAATGAAAGACAATCAATTAATGTAGGATGAATAAATATTCATATAATTATTTATTTATTGATTTATATTTATTTATTATTTATATCTTGCATAAACGCAATGCAAGAATATTTATCAAAAGATACAATCATAAATTTAGAAAAATGTTGAGAAAAGAATAATACAATTATAAAATCTTATTTATTCAAGCTCTTTCTTATTGACAGGAAAAGCAATATACATTTATTCATCAAACTTCAGATGAACACCAATAGTAATAATATTCTTAACCACAAGAGCGTGCAGCAGATGAGCACTTGAGGACACCGACCGATCAAAGAAGTTAAGCAGCGAAAAGTGCGGACACTAGTTGGATGGGTGACCGCTCACGATGAAAAGATATTCGTCAAACCTAACCCCTTTTAGAACCGTTATTTTTTACGTCATCACAACGTCCGGTAAAACGTCATTATGACGTGATTCTTCTGACGTCGTGTGGATGTGCAATTAAGCCGTCTTTGCGACGTTAAAATGACGTCATATTTTTCGTCATCTGACGTCAGAACTGACTTTCAAAAAACGTCATTTCGACGTTGATGTGCTACCTGGGATCATAGTTGTTGCATCCGTTAGTTAGTTGGATGCAATTTTGAGCAAAAGGTTGTGTCTCGATTGTAAGAATACTTTGTTGATCCGCACACTGATTATTTTCTGCAAGAAAAATCCTTTCAAATTTTGCATGGTTAATATTTTATTATGGCAATAGGAATAAATAAAAAAAAAGGTGTGAGTGCCGTTGTACTCACGGAGGATGTGTAAATATCTTACAATTATCTGCGGTCCGAGTTTAATTGGGAATATGACGTCGTAGTTCGACATAAAGAAGTTAAATTTTTTCTATAATAAAATATTTATTATTATTATATTAGATTTATAACTTACTAGCAGCCCGTCCCGGCTTCGCACGGGTAGATTGTGATTGATTTTGCCCGTCCACCATTGTTTAAATACATTTTTAATACAAAACTTTTAGTATTTTTCCCGGGCTACGCAATGGTCATATTGGATTTGACCTTGACCATGACCTTCAAGGTTATATCAAGGTCAAATTAATTTTTTTTCACGTTCAAATGTGTCCTTGACCATTTTTTTCATGTTACCTTTATTGTCAGCGGAGGTCAAATTTAGGTCAAGTATAGTTCGACTTTTTGAATACCCTGTATAAGATTTACTAACTCAGAAACCTTCGCGGATATGCGTCCAACTTTTCCCCAAATTTTCATCGCAATCGGATGAACGGTTTAGGAAGGCATAATAATCATCCGTACCGGTACTTTTTGAACACCCTGTATAAGATTCACTAACTCAGAAACCTTCGCGGGCATGCGTCCAACCATTCCCCAACTTTTCATCGCAATCGGATGAACGGTTTAGGAAGGCATAATAATCATCAGTACTGGTACTTGTTGAATGTATAAGATTTACTAACTCAGAAACCTTCGCGGGCATGCGTCCAACCATTTCCCAGTTTCATCGCAATCGGATGAACGGTTTAGGAAGGCATTTGAAGGCCACGGTCAAGGTCAAATCCAATACGACCACTGGGTAGCCAAGGGAAAATCCTTAAAGTTTTGTATTAAACATTTTTCTCTAAAATGTTTTCCCGTTGAGATAATGCATCTTGCGCGAATAGTATGCGCAGTAGCGCCACACACACACTGACGCAGTCACATCTACATGACTTACGTCTGACGCTCAATTTCCCAGGAAGGTCGTACCGCAGAGCCATAGCATAGATGTTTACACATCAAAAAAATTACTTTGTAATATTGCGGTAAATGTACAATATGCTATGTATTATATGATTACATATATTTTTTGCATTGTAATACATAGTTAATAACAATATCATTTTTATATTTTTCGTATCATTTTCAATGTCCCCGATGGTTGCAAGGATTGCGAGATCTGTGAATTTTTGATGTGTAAACATCTATGCTATGGCTCTGCGGTACGACCTTCCTGGGAAATTGAGCGTCAGACGTAAGTCATGTAGATGTGACTGCGTCAGTGTGTGTGTGGCGCTACTGCGCATACTATTCGCGCAAGCTGGATTATCTCAACGGGAAAACATTTTAGAGAAAAATGTTTAATACAAAACTTTAAGGATTTTCCCTTGGCTACCCAGTGGTCGTATTGGATTTGACCTTGACCGTGACCTTTAAGGTAATATCAAATGCCTTCCTAAACCGTTCATCCGATTGCGATGAAACTTTGGGGAATGGTTTGCCGCATGCCCGCGAAGGTTTCTGAGTTAGTAAATCTTATAAAAGGTGTTCAAAAAGTACCGGTACTGATGATTATTATGCCTTCCTAAACCGTTCATCCGATTGCGATGAAAAGTTGGGAAATGGTTGGAAACATGCCCGCGAAGGTTTCTGAGTTAGTAAATCTTATACAGGGTGTTCAAAAAGTACCGGTACGGATGATTATTATGCCTTCCTAAACCGTTCATCCGATTGCGATGAAAATTTGGGGAACAGTTGGACGCATATCCGCGAAGGTTTGAGTTAGTAAATCTTATACAGGGTGTTTAAAAAGTACCGGTACGGATGATTCTTATGCCTTCCTAAACCGTTCATCCGATTGCGATGAAAATTTGGGGAACAGTTGGACGCATATCCGCGAAGGTTTGAGTTTGTAAATCTTATACAGGGTGTTCAAAAAGTACCGGTACGGATGATTATTATGCCTTCCTAAACCGTTCATCCGATTGCGATGAAAATTTGGGTAACAGTTGGACGCATATCCGCGAAGGTTTCTGAGTTAGTAAATCTTATACAGGGTATTCAAAAAGTCGAACTATACTTGACCTAATTTTGACCTCCGCTGACAATAAAGGTAACATGAAAAAAATGGTCAAGGGCACATTTGAACGTGAAAAAAAATTAATTTGACCTTTATATAACCTTGAAGGTCATGGTCAAGGTCAAATCCAATATGACCATTGCGTAGCCCGGGAAAAATACTAAAAGTTTTGTATTAAAAATGTATTTAAACAATGGTGGACGGACAAAATCAATCACAATCTACCCGTGCGAAGCCGGGACGGGCTGCTAGTAAGTTATAAATCTAATATAATAATAATAAATATTTTATTATAGAAAAAATTAAACTTCTTTATGTCGAACTACGACGTCATATTCCCCAATTAAACTCGGACCGCAGATAATTGTAAGATGTTTACACATCCTCCGTGAGTACAACGGCACTCAAACCTTTTTTTTTTGTTTTACGAATACAATGAACAGGAAATATATAAACTATTACAATACCTATATACATTGGGGTGGCACGTCAGATTATGTTAGTTTATCATGTTTTACGAACCGTCACCAAAGGTCTGCACGATAAAGAATTTTCTAGAGGTCGCTCACGAATTTTGAAAATTCAAAAACAGTGAAAAATCGAATTCTTTTTCATTACATTTTTATGTGTAAACATCTATTACGGCGGTATGAGGGTAAACCTCGGGAAATGGGACGGAAATGTGAAGCCGGATGTGATTAGTGCGCAGTGATTCGTGCGCAGTGATTCGTGCGCAGTGATTCGTGCGCAGCTACTTCAGCGCTTACGGCCTAGGGTGGTATTACATTTTCTTGTCGATGATGTCGATATAATAAATCGCTATACAACCTACTAATAGCGCAGCTAGCATTGGTGACGCACACAAGCCTAGTCACTTTCTCTTAGCTTCCCCACGCGCTCCGTAAACAGCTAACACTTGTATCTCTGTCTAAATAATCTATATATACCATAATACCGTATACTGCACGTCCCGTAAGAAACGCAACAAGCGACATTTTTCTTCGGCAGTATTTGCCGACGGTGTTTGAGTCTTTTATAGGTATGTGCACCGTTGGAAAATACTGCCGACGGTAAATGTCGCTTGTTGCGTTTCTTACGGGATACCGTACCGTATGTATATAATCGTGAATTTATGAATTATGAACAATGGTAATTACTCACCATAATTCACAAATCCACGACTTCGAGGTTAGACGCTTCGATCTCCCGAATTGATACCAACTCTACCGACTCTATAGGCCTTTTGTGTACTTTCACAAGCGTAACTTTTGTTTGTGTTACACATGTACGTATAGAGAATTTACACCCCAGTGTTTCGCCAAGAAACCCAGTTTGGCGGCGCTGTTTTCCGTATACATACAATACACATTCATACTTGTGATAGTGTACATGAGCTCTACGCAATAGGCCTATACCGACTCGACTTCTACCTACCGGTAAAAGTTGCTCGAATACTGAACAAGCACGGCCGAAAGAAAATTTCAAGGTCCCTGTAACTGCGTGCGGTTCTGTGCCGGACATACGGTAATGCAGTACCCGGCTTATCCAGGTACGAGAGAAACAATTAACCGTTCAAGGTAGCCTGGCGGGTCCTCGCGGTCGACATTCTTGATCCGTGAGTGCGGGGCTCGGGAAAGCGTAAAGTTAGCAACGGTACCTTCGACTTTCGGACACGGACTCCGACAGCCCCAGCATCATCGGCTGTTCCACCACTCTCCTCTAATTAGCTAATCAGGGTGGATAGCGTCGCCCATGCTATCCCCTCCGTTAATCGAAAAGTTGCTACGTTCCGAACTATGTAAGACGAAGCCAGGAGGCTTCCGGCGTCTTCTCTTGCCTTCTCTTAATTGTATCAGTCATCAACGCATCTTGTATCACTTGAATATATCCATATCAGTCTTGTAGTGAGTGCAGTGTTCAGTTTATTCGTTACCCGTTTCCGCACCTTTGAAGCAGAGTGGTTTAGAGCTCCACGGCCACGACCCGCCATCTACAGACGACCTGGACCGGCTCGGTATGCAAGAGCAGTGAATTAATCCACTCCGATTGAAGCTGCCAGTAAGTATTTTTATTACAGTATTTTACTGTAAATATTAAATGCTGTACTGTGCGATGTTATTAGAGTATTTTTAGAGTATTTTGAGGTTACGAAATATTGCCATGACATATATACATATATATTATACAATTGATTTAATGAATAAATATTCCTTATTTTCACAGAAATGGGTAAAAATGCAGAATATCGGTAACTATGGAAATGTGATTGGGATTTGTGGATATTGGTATCTGTAATCGAAGTAATTCCAAAAAAGCACAAAACGAGTCTGCTAGTACTCGAGACACTGATGTGTAAACATCTAGTGAGCGAGATTTGATAGCTAAAATAAATCGGCTTATGATAGCTAAAAAAAATAAATAAGTGAGTCGGAGTAGAGCCGATCGACGAGGAGTTACTCCAACTCACTTACCCTACATGGCGAACACCACTTCCATACAACATTGTTCTGCCAGATATTTACACATCAATTAGTCATTCTTACTTGTAATTGATGTGTAAACACCTGGCAAAACAATGTTGTATGGAAGTGGTGTTTGCCATGTATAGTAAGTGAGTTGGAGGAACTCCTCGTCGATCGGCTCTACTCCGACTCACTTATTTATTTTTTTTAGCTATCATAAGCCGATTTATTTTAGCTATCAAATCTCGCTCACTAGTTTTTTCTTTCTACTTCGAATACAACATACACCTCTAACACTAATCGAATCTAAAATTACTCTGTTTCGTCACTCTCATTTTCTATATAATCCTGAAACTCAATATCCTCGTCGCTGTCATAAATCATGTCATCATTTTCAGCTCCGAATTATCCTCCTCCTCCTCCGGATTTCAAAGAACCTTTAGTCGTTTTTCTGATTTCACACTAGCAAACTCGAGCAGTAGGTACCTTTATTGGTAATAAAAATCTCTCTATTAAGTATATACCGTGGGTGGACCAGTTATTGACACTTTTTGGTTAGGGATTCACTTGAATCTACAATTAAATATTATTTTCTGTATCAAAATAATTTGTTTTCTTTATAAAAATAAACTTTAGACTCTTCGGCATCTAACAAAGAGTCAAAAATATTCAAAAAATTAATCCAAATAATTAATATTACATAAATAAATATTTGTCTCAAGTGGATGAGTTTATGACAGGGGTAAAACTGAAGTGGATGTATTTCTGGCATCAAGTGCGCTAGTTTTTGACAATAGGTCGCGCGTGTTGATTTATCATTATAAATTATTATAAACGATTAAATTTACTTACTAAATAATTAAAATAACTTTTATTTCATATAAAAATACAAATTTGTTTTTTTTTTGGCGTAATATTTTCATTCTCTGACATATAGCTTGTTAATGGCAGCGAATAATTGTGATAGTAATATTGATCTTATTAACTCAAATTTTCAAGGCTCATTTATTATTTCTTGTTTAATTTCTTTGGCAATGCTCAGTGACTTCTTTGTTATATTTGTCTAGAATTAATAGAAAGTCCTGCCTTCTCACTGCTGTTAATGCCACTTATAACTCGATTTCAGTGTAGGTACTTCCCTATGGTTTTTTTGTGGTGCATTTTACCCCCGAGAGAAAAAAATATATATATTATTTTTTCTTAATTAAAATGAGAGAGCATATGTACTTTCATAGGCAAAATGATTTTAATTGCAAAGTGTTGAATAGGTACTTGAGAAATTAAGTGAGGTTAGGAAATTGACGGGTAAACCGGTGTCACAAATAGGAACATAGCAGCTTATACAGGATACATTATTGACACCCCAATTTTTTTATTAAATAAATTTGTATTTAATTTTTTTATCATTTCAATTAATAAATTAACTTACTATTTTTCTACAAGAATAATTTTTATTTATATTTAATACCTACATTTTCAAAATTAAGAGAAAAAACTGAGATCGAATTTTCACACCAGGCGAGCTGACACCAGTCCGCACATCCTTGAAAACTTGATTTAATTATATTGGTCTATTGTCAAGCGATGATTTTATGCAAGAAAAGACACAAGATCCTGTAGTATGCGCACAAAATTCTTTTTCTATGTTTTTAAAACGAAATTTCGCTCAAATTACTGAAAATGCGCCTTACCTGTCAGTAACTAGCGCATTGTCAATAACTAGTCCACCCACGGTAAAATAGTTTTTCCTCACTCATACCCATTTCGAGTCCTTTTCCAGCCTATTTTTAGACCGTAAGATGGGGTTTTTCCCGCGTGACACCGACCGGGAGTCCGCAGGCTCTCAAAAGATTATTTAGTCCGAGGTGGGCCCTTTTTCCAAACTGATAAACGCAACGTGAAATGAGTCATGTATAGTTCTGTTTGTTTTGTTTTGAGAAATGGACATTCGTGAGAAAAAATAGTATATGTCATTCGCGGTTGAAATCCTCGGACTTTTAAGACTGTGTTTAATTAGGTCATAACAGGAGGCATGGTTAGGGGATGAGGCTCGCCGAAGGCCTCTTCCCCCAACCATGCCTCCTGTGTTGACCTAATTAAGCACAGTCTGAAAAAACCTCGGATTTCCGCCTTATGACATAAGATACTATTTCGATATCCGCTGCCTCATTCATTGATATATCCAACATCCGACCAAACAGATCACGTTGCGTACGAACCTCGCGTACTTTATTATTAATTGTTACTTTTTGTTCGTTATTACAACTCGCAAAATTCAAAATTTTATTTTGTTTGATTAGTGCTTCGAATCTGGTAACATCTTGCGAACATTCTGATATAAATAAGTCTTGCATTGCCCGTCCATTTTTTTCTATATTTAAAAGAAAATTAATCACGGGTTCCGATGCACGACACGACCTGTTTTAATATTAAATAAAAAATTTTCCTTAATTTCCAATTAGTTGAAAGGATTCATATTCTGTTTAAGAGCAGCGATAAATGCAGCTAAATTTTTGGAGTCATCGTGATCGTTTGTTTTTCCAAAACTGATGTTATATCCTACATTTTTATGTCGCGTGCCTCAATTTAAAGATTTTCAAACGTAAATAAAAAAACAGTGAGTGTCATGACACTCGGTGGAAGTGAAACTTATTGGAAACGTAATCAGTAGGGAATATAAGCGTGGAAAAACTGTAAAGAAATTATGAAAACAGGCGAGGAAATAAAAGGCCGAATTAAATATACATTCTCTCTCTCTCTCTCTCTCTCTCTCTCTCTCTCTCTCTCTCTCTCTCTCTCTCTCTCTCTCTCTCTCTCTCTCTCTCTCTCTCTCTCTCTCTCTCTCTCTCTCTCTCTCTCTCTCTCTCTCTCTCTCTCTCTCTCTCTCTCTCTCCCTCCCTCCCTCCCCCTCCCTCCCCCCCCTCTCTCTCTCTCTCTCTCACTGGTATATAAAATATAAATTTATTCCTTGAATTGCTTTTAAACATTTTAATTAAAAATATTGTTCGTCTTGTACATTTTCTACTCTATCGCCAGTCGAGTCTACAGCAATAAACATAGGATTATGGTAACTGAAATATGAGACAAAATGTTTAACTCTCTTCGATAGTATCAATGATTCTCGCAAAAACTGCATCAAACGTAGTGCCTCCTTTCGTAGTGGTGTTGCGTAACTGTAAACATCTGCTAGTTCTAGGTAGTGTACCCTTCGTTGCGAACCCCGAATGTCTCTACCGATTTTTCATTTTATTACGGGACTCTCTATTCACGCCAAAAAACCTCCAAAACATCCTTGACCCTTTTTACCCAAAAACTTTCTAACCCGTAACTTTCATTTCCGCCTACCCTTAACTCTGAGTTTTTTTCCAGTAAATTCCTTCTTCCCCCGCTCCATAGTTCCATACTCGAAACACTCCTCAGCTTTCTAAAAATCTTCAGTTCCTTACAAGCTCACACCCCGGACAGTACGTTCTCTCGAGAGATTTTCCGCGAGTCTGTCCGCTCGCCCTCGAGACGATTCCTCCACCACGCAAATGTGATTTGAGAATATTTATACTTAGAATACAATATTTCTTAGTAGCCGAAGGCATTTGTTATTTATTGGAGGAATCCAACAGTGGATCATTTCTACCATTAACTGATTTTAAAAGCGGCTAGCGGGGCAGGGGTATGCTTCGGCTTTTTTCTATGCATGGTGGGATAAGGAAATTCTTCGAAACCACCGAGCTGGAGCATGAGAATTGGCGCCGGGAGAGTACGTAGATTCGGCGCTGTCCGCTTGGTGTTATCCCTGAACAAGTACACGTGCACCGCAATAGTCGAATTTATTGCGGATCTGCACTTTAACAGAGGAGATAGAGCGAAAGGCAGAGGGTTTCTGTCCCTCCCTCCAGGCTCCTAAAATCTGAGCACGCGCGCGCGGTCGAGGGGCCCTTCGTTTGCGACCCAGCGCCCGTCACTACAGTCACCGAACATAGAACTAGTCTATGTTCGGTGCTACAGTACAGGGAATGCGGTACGCATACGCAAACCATTTCCACCTCCAGTAGGCCCACGGTGCCATACCCCCTCCAGAGGAGCGTGTTAAACGCTCCGACGTCGTATAAGTTTCACTTCAAATAAATTTTCGTTCCACAGGCAGAATATCATACGTTGTGGTTATACTGGAAGTTCAAACATGAGAGTGATATTCTACGAATATTTAACATTTGTCCATTTCTAGATAAAACATGTTCAGAAATGTATTTTCAAGTAGTATACCACATTTGAGATTTTTTTTCCTTTTTAAAGAAATCTGTGACTGAAAGGGTTAATATCATTTTAATAGAAATAAAATACTAAAATGCAAAGAAAAGTGGGGCGCCGACGCACCCCAGGTAGTACATCAACGTCGAAATGACGTTTTTTGAAGGTCAGTTCTGACGTCAGATGACGAAAAATATGACGTCATTTTAACGTCGCAAAGACGGCTTAATTGCACATCCACACGACGTCAGAAAAATCACGTTATAATGACGTTCTACCGGAAGTTGTGATGACGTAAAAAATAACGGTTCTAAAAGGCTAGGGGGGTTTGACGTATATCTTTTCATCGTGAGCGGTCACCCATCCAACTAGAGAGTGTCCGCACTTTTCGCTGCTTAACTTCGTTGATCGGTCGGTGTCCCCGAGTCCTCATCCGCTGCACGCTCTTGTGGTTAGGAATATTATTACTATTGGTGTTCATATGAAGTTTGATGAATAAATGTATATTGCTTTTCCTGTCGATAAGAAAGAGCTTGAATAAATAAGATTTTATAATTGTATTATTCTTTTCTCAACATTTTTCTAAATTTATGATTGTGTCTTTTGAAAAATATTCTTGCATAGACGCAAATTGATATTAATATTGATATTTTCGTAATTTTTAGAAAAACTGTTTTTTTTAGTTTCGATCACGTTTTTTGCGATATTGAACACTGTGCGACGCTCTTAGCATCGGAATTATCTCCCTTATTGTTTTATCTAGCCGTCTGGCACATTTTGCATGTAATCTAATTTTAAATTATATAGAATAAGTCGCCCCCCATTCTCGGCGAGCGACGCCACCGGCGCGAGGAGACGCGCCAGTAGCCAAGCCGTTCATACCGATATCATACGCATTTGTATCGTTCAGTTTTCGATGAATAGAGTTCTTTCTTCGAGCTCGTTCTTCTTTCTTCGTCCCGCGTAGCTGCCTCACCACCCGTACCACTACATAGTACCATCACCAGTGCCCACTCTCAGTCTACTACATACACACGGTCGAGAGCGCTAGAGTGGGGGCTTTCCGGTGGCGCACGCACGAGAGCGCTAGAGTGGGGAGAGCGACATGTCGAAAACCTAGAAATGTCCCCCCATATACTGGAACATAAACATTTTCAATGTTAAAGTTTATTCAAATTATAGAAACTTTCATATTTCGGTATACTTTTCTTTTAAGTGGCATCTATTTAAAAGGACACATGCACGTAATTAATTATAAAGAGGTTATTATTCACTTTGAGATTCGGCATGTTGTCGCAATTCTAGGATAACTTCTTACTACATTAAACGATGCCTTTGTACACGTTTGCGGGTTCTCTCTCGCGTATCGTTCATCTCATACATAATAATAATTGTACAATCATATCTGATTAGAATCGGAAACGGATCGTCTTGGAATGCTGATTCGCAACTATTATAACGCCATTAAATTATATTATAGGTTCGTTCCAACTAACACGAGAACTGGTTCTGAACTCGACGGAGTGTGCGCAGTCTGACTTTTGGGACGGCTAGGTCAGACTGCGCACACTCCGTCGAGTTCAGAACCAGTTCTCGTGTTAGTTGGAACGAACCTTATAACTACGGTTTTATAATAGTTGCTAATCGGCATTTTCGTCAGATATGATTGTTTAATTATTATGGATGAAATAAACGATACAGGAGAGAACCTGCAATCGTGTAGGTACAATGGCATTATTTAATTCGACAAGAAGTTATTCTTGGATTGCGACAGTATACCGAATCTCGAAGTGAATGATAACCTCTTTACAATTAATCACGTACCTATACATTACTTACAAATTATTAAGGTTTTTTAATTTTAATACAAATTTTTTAATATCCCATTGCTGCCATAATGAAACATTAACAGTGTGAAATTTGACATAATTTTTTTCTTGCAGAAAATAATCAGAATGCAGATCAATAAAACTTTAAAATATTAAAACACTAAATGTAAATTACGCCAAATAGGGAGACATTCTAAGATCTGTATGGAACCACCAAGTAGGGATACCTTCTTTGGGAATCCTCACTAAATCCGGACTGGAATCTGACTGGAAATCAGGAGTCTCTCCGATAAATTTCTGCACGGGACCTTACGGTAACGCCAATGGGTAGACACATATAACTCATATATTGCTTTTAACAATTTCGGATTTCGAATTTTTTAAAATAATTCTCCGAGGTTGCCCCCCATTGTTTGAAACGATGAAAAAATGATGTAATAGTAATTGGGAGAAACATCGTAGATACGTACCATCACCCTATAGTATTGCAGAAATTGGACCTCGTTCCCAAACAGAAACCCTCTCAGACATTCCCGACGTGATCCGCCAGACTGGGATTCTGCTCAGAATTATTGTGGGCAATTCTGGCATGATTTGCCTTGGTAGGGAGTAGATACATTGTTTAACAATTTGTTTAGGCAATAAACTTTTGCAAATATCTGAGAAACGATGACAGATACGACGAAACGGACAAACTTTTAAAGACTGGATGGCATTTGAACCTTCTATCGTGATTGGATTACCGAACAGCGCGAATGAATAATTTGTTTAAACAATTAATTTATGTAAATATTTTGGAAACTGCAAGAAACGTGATGAATAGTGATACATATGGCAAAATGGATGAAATTTTGATAATGCAAAGTATAGTAGAACTCAAATTACCCGAACTCCGACTATCCGAATCGCTTTCAGAAAAAAAATTATAAGACGGAAATGCAAGCAAAATAATGTACAGCACTTGTAAGGACGCTATATAACACGTAAAGCCTGCCTTTCATGCCTTTAATGATGCCTTTGGAAGTGTTGCCTTTTCATTTAATTAATTAAGAATGCATGCAGTACCGAAAATAAGCTCTTTTCCTTTAAAATATATACTGTAACACGCAAGTCGCTGCCAAGGCGACATGCGCTAGACAGCTAGGCATTCGGGGCGCACTGAGTCACCCCGAACGCGACCGTTAGCGAGGCGCATGAAGTCACCCCAACGACCGACGACTTTACCGTTAGGACTAACGGTAAGGGCTCTCGGCAAGGTCCGCCAAAGCAGTACATTAGGCGGCCGGCGAACCACGATAGCGAGAAGGAGGCGAGCATCGGTAGTGACAGCTTTCGCTCTACGAACATCACTACCCCTCGCAGCACTCCACGGGATCGACCCCCGAGACTGTTAGCGGCAGCTTTCGCTCTGCGAACACCCTAACGCTCGTGGCCCACCGATCTACACTCGCGACCGAGAAAGCAGCTTTCGCTCTGCGAACACTCTCTCGCGCTGCGCTCCCTGACGTCTCACGACGTCCCGGCTTGAGTCCCGCTGGCGGCAGCTTTCGCTCTGCGAACACCCCAGCGGCCTCTTAGTCGCACCGCCGACGCTTTCACGTCGCTTCGCCTATTCGGCGACCTACTACGAGGACGAGCCATCCCACCTCGAGGACCAACGACGACGCTTGGGACGCGAGCCGCTCCAGGCACGACTCGACGCGGCCATTCCCTGGGACCGGTGCCCTCGCACCACCTCCGAGCGGCCTGACTGCTGCTAGTACCTCCGACGCTTCTCCGTGACCGGGCTTCTTCCGATCACCCACACCCACACACACACCACTTGTACTCCCGTATCGTGAATAAACTCTTGTTATCGTTATTCCCGCTTCGTGCGTACTTCTCCCTCCTTATAACTGGCGCCCAACTTCCGGGTAGAATCCTCACCCAACTTCCGGTAGAACCCTAACCCACCACGTCCCCACCCAGGAGAAGCGCAAGGCTAGCGGAAGGTATGGCGGTCCAACTCTCGAACGAACAGTTTGAAAGACTGCTCGAAAGGACCAACCCACCACCGCAGCAGGAAAGGAGACGCGCTAGTTTCGCCAAGTGTACCGCAAGTTATGATGGAACCAGAAACCGAGACAAGGTGGAGGAATTTATCACGGCGGCCACCATCTTCAAGGAAATAAGCGAGATCCCTGACGAAGACGCGCTGAAGGGTCTTCCGCTACTACTAAAGGACATCGCAGCAACATGGTGGCAAGGCACAAAAGAAAACACAGGTACCTGGACAGAAGCTATGGCTCTCCTCCGAACCGCCTTTTGCCACGAAACAGCCACGGACATCTTCATCTGTAAGGCGCGGGCTCTACTATCGGAATTACCGTACAGATTACCAGAAACCCAGCAGCTTGATCTGATCTTCGGCCTTCTACGGCAACGAATCCGAGAAAAAGTCCCCCGAGATACAGTAGCTATTTTCCAGGAGCTACTACGTAAGGCTCGGGAAGTGGAAGGAATAGATAGGGAACTATCTATCGACCAACGAAGGACAGTATTCCAAGAGAAGAAGAACACAGAATGGAAAGAATACAAGCCGGAAAAAGCCATCAGACCGAGATGCGACTCATGCAAGCGTTTCGGTCACACCAAAGAAGTCTGCCGTCAGAATAAAGGAATACCGACTGTTCATATAAAAGAGGAACCAGCAACGTTGCAATGTTACGGTTGCAAACGACCTGGAGTGGTGAGAAGTAAGTGCCCAACTTGCAACCCGAGCAAAACGGATGTCGTCCAATTGGATTTTTTTGCCGTGAACGCAAACATCCCACGCCAACGCCCGACCGTCCAAGTCTCCATCGAAGGACTTAGCGGCAGCGCCTGTGTCGATACAGGCGCAAGGGCGTGCGTTGCCAGCCACAGTCTGTACCAAGCCTTGCTAAAAAAACAGTGGAAATTCACAAAAGCTACAATGCAGATCTCACTTACGGATGGGAAATCCCAACTCCAGGAAGTACCTACCACCAGCGTGACCATTCAGCTACAAGGTCGTCCAATTCGCACCAGGCTCATTGTACTACCAGAAGCCAAGAATAACCATACGCTACTAGGAGTGGATTTTGTAGAAGATGCCGGCATAGTAATGGATATTCCACAGCAAAATTGGTGGTTCAACACGGATCCACAACGACGCTACGACTTCCAGAGGAACCTAGGAGAACCAGCCCCCCCGCCTCACTCATCAGAAGTGCTAGCGACAAGGATCGAGGCGGCGGAGACAGAAACTGAGATCAACTCGTGGTCAAACTTTACGGAGATACCGGAGATGCTTAGTCCCTTACCTGCTTCCCCTCAAGGGATAGAGCCGACCGACTACCTTGATGAACTGTTTGATCGCTGTTATCAAACGGCGATTAACGCGAACCAAGGGATAAGCGAGAGAATCGATCTAGCATCAGTTGATATCACGCTACAGTCTAACGAAGCCACAGAACTAGATAAAAATGAGGGAACTCAAATAAATAAATTATTAAAAGACTACGCCAGCCTCTTCGAACCAACGGGCCCACCAACAGACCAGGCAGAACACCACATCGATACGGCGAACCATGCCCCCGTAGCGGTTCCCCCGTACCGATTATCGCCGCAACGGAAGAAAGTGCTACTCGACGAGCTGACCAGAATGTTACAGGACGACATTATTGAAGAATGCGAATCACCCTGGGCAGCACCAGTAGTGCTGATCCCTAAAAAGGACGGCAGCGTACGAGTCTGCGTCGATTTTCGCAAACTCAACAGCATAACAGTAACAGACGCTTACCCGTTACCCAGGATGGATGACCTACTACACGCCGCCAGAAGCACCAGATTCATGACGACGTTGGATCTCCAGTCAGGTTATTGGCAAATAAAGATGAAACAAGACGATAAGGACAAGACTGCATTCACTACTCCCTTTGGCACGTATCGCTTTAAACGTATGCCATTTGGACTCAAGAATGCCCCAGCCACCTTTCAGCGAACAATAGACCACTTACGACGAGGACTCGGAGACTGTATCGTGCTGGCCTATCTAGATGACCTGATTATCTTATCCAATACATTTACGCAGCACCTAGAAGATTTAACAGCCGTCTTCCAAAGATTGCAACTTTTCAAACTACGAGTCAACAGGAAGAAAAGCCATTTCTGCTGTACACAAACCCCCTTCTCCAACAAGCAAATGCAGAAAAACCATACTACATTAAAACGGACGCCAGCGGAATAGCCGTAGGGGCAGCTCTACTCCAGGGGGAGGGATCAGAAGAACATCCAGTCGAATACGCCAGCAGACTACTCACCACACATCAGCCCTAACACCATACCGAGGCGCTGTGGAAGAAGAACCACCTACCCCAATACAACCTCTACGAAAAAGAGGGCGACCCCGCAAACAAACAGAACAACCATCCACGCTAAATCCTGGACCCTCGTCGGGACGCCGTCAGGTCCAGAGGGGGAGATTGTAACACGCAAGTCGCTGCCAAGGCGACATGCGCTAGACAGCTAGGCATTCGGGGCGCACTGAGTCACCCCGAACGCGACCGTTAGCGAGGCGCATGAAGTCACCCCAACGACCGACGACTTTACCGTTAGGACTAACGGTAAGGGCTCTCGGCAAGGTCCGCCAAAGCAGTACATTAGGCGGCCGGCGAACCACGATAGCGAGAAGGAGGCGAGCATCGGTAGTGACAGCTTTCGCTCTGCGAACATCACTACCCCTCGCAGCACTCCACGGGATCGACCCTCGAGACTGTTAGCGGCAGCTTTCGCTCTGCGAACACCCTAACGCTCGTGGCCCACCGATCTACACTCGCGAACGAGAGAGCAGCTTTCGCTCTGCGAACACTCTCTCGCGCTGCGCTCCCTGGACGGCTATTCTGTAATTCCGGGGAGAGTGAGCGTACCTGGAAAGTGACCGTTCCACGGGTGAGAGCTTCCCTCGCCCAGCTCATGCCCGACCGTTGAAACGTGTACCTAAACAGCTATTCTCTAAGTGAGGAGCGGGCGATGTTCACTGAAAAAGCAAGGAGAGTGAAGGAATCACTATTCTGTAATTGCGGAAGTGCTCCCATCGCACGAAAACGGGTGAACTTACTTCTACTGGTCAAGACCGTGAGAAGCAGCCTGCTCCCCGGGAGAACGGCGACTCTAGCCTACCTACTTCTGCGCCAGCGTGCCGCAGTTTACAGTTTGTTAATTTGCGTGTTCCAACAAACGATACACAGTGGTCCGGCGATCTAAGCAAACGCGATCATGAGTATATTAATGAGTTACATAACTGATTTGTGCGATGTAAATTTATGTCTTAGTTATAAAGATATATACTGTTAAAATAAAAGACCAAAAATTAACCATATATTTATTCTACTATGATAACGTAAATGGAACATAATAAAAAAATATATTAAACTGAAACATTCATTTTAAATGATATAAAATAATTCAAAAACATACTTATATATAAGAACTTTTTCCAGAGGTGGTAATAGGAAAAGTAGTTGGAAAAAATAATTTAACAAAAAGCACATTTCCCTAATGCTTACAATAAAAGTCAAAAGCAGCTTAATAATTAAAAAAGATATAGGTGTTATACTGGTACCTAGTATTATTCCAAAATATGCATCCTTGAAAACGTACACTTATAAAACGTACCTGAAACCAAGCAAATTGTTTTAAATAGAGAAAACTGATTTCGTAACAATAAGACTGCGAAACCGTAAAAATTCAATACATTAAAATAGGACAAGAATGGTGACAGTACAAGCTATATTTTGATGCCAATAGATATTAATTTATTTCAATTATTTGCAAGTGAATCATAGTTCAAGGGTACCTCACTGTGGTGTATGAATACTTTTTACCCCACTGTATTTTTCGAGTGGGCAGGGATGTCGTTGCTCGTCCCTGGCCATAAAAGGAGTATGTTGCATCGAATGACGGTTCGATTCTTTGTACCTGGATAAGCCAGGTATTAAGTTAATCCGACCGGCCATCTATTAGATTCGTCTTGTCTTCCCTTTACAAAGCTGATTTATTATTCTAAGTATAGCGGTATCTATTACAATAGGTATTGTGGGAAATGGCTTCTTCCGATGCGGTCGGTAATTACCCCTTCCCGAGCATGGTGCGGGACTGCGAGCGCACGTGCAGCCTAGATTCGCCGAAAAATACCCCGTTCCGTTTCGTATATTCCGATCCGAGAGTAGCTATAGATTTGCGAGGTATTTCTGACTGTGATACTATTAAACGGTTCGAAGCATTGTGTCGAATTCCGTTTATCGCGAGACGGAACAGCGACCGATAGCAGAGTTAAGAGAGAATAAACTAAATGCGCTTTGAATTAGACAGGATGGTTAATACTTGACGGTAGGTTATAAATTAACAGTTTCTCCGCTCATTATTTCTCGTTAGAATAGCAGTCTTAAATTAGTATAGAATATTCGAATTTACCGCTATAAAATAAAGTAACCCTTGAAGGTTATACGGGCTTTGGTGAACGAGTTATATACAGGGTGTAACAGAGTAAGTGTTACAACGTGAAACTGTAGATTCCTTGTGAAAAAAGAAAAAGATTTTTCCTCTTACAAAAATGTTCTGCGTGCTTTCGTTTTCGATATACAGGATGTCAAAGTTTTGAAAAAAAAAATCGTTTTTCTTTAAACCTCGAACTATCTTTATCAGATTTGAGTGTTGACACCTAATAACAAGTAGTTCGTGGTTTAAATAAGGTAAAACGAGGTGAGTTGGCGAATGAAGTCGGCCCCTCGTTTCCATTTCTTTCCATAGAAACGAGGGGCCAACTCCATTCGCCAACTCACCTTGTTTTACCTTATATCGAAAACGACAGCCTGCAGAACATTTTTGTAAGAGGAAAAATCTTTTTCTTCTTTCATAAGGAATCTACAGTTTCACGTTGTAACACTTACTCTGTTACACCCTGTATATCGCGGTGATACTAATTACTAAGGATCGTTAATCAGAATTCCGACCATCGCACAGTGGTTCTGAAATAGGTCAAAAGTCCATATTAATTCATAACTGTTTACTATGATGCTAAGTCCAGATACGTACATTTTCTGGTTTAAGTTATAGTTTGAAGCATGCTCTTGATTATTATATAACATTTTACATGCCATTCTTGTCCCATATTTTAATGTATTTAATTTTTACGGTTTCGCAGTCTTATTGTTACGAAATCAGTTTTCTCTATTTAAAACAATTTGCTTGGTTTCAGGTACGTTTTATAAGTGTACGTTTTCAAGGATGCATATTTTGGAATAATACTAGGTACCAGTATAATACCTATATCTTTTTTAATTATTAAGCTGCTTTTGACTTTTATTGTAAGCATTAGGGAAATGTGCTTTTTGTTAAATTATTTTTTCGAACTACTTTTCCTATTACCACCTCTGGAAAAAGTTCTTATATACAAGAGTAAATCAGTTATGTAAGTCATTAATATACTCATGACCGCGTTTGCTTAGATCGCCGGACTACTGTGTATCGTTTGTTGGAACACGCAAATTAATCAACTGTAAACTGCGGCACACTGTCACAGAAGTAGATACATAGGTTAGAATCGCCGTCCCGACCAGACCGACCGAGCAGACCGATTCTCCCAGGAACTACGTTCACCCGATTTTCGTACTCCCGCAGTTAGAGAATAGCGACTAGGAGTCTCCTTACTTTTCCAGTGAACTCCGCCCACTTCTCACGGGAACAGGCTTTCACTCAGTTATAGAATAGCCGTCCTGACGTCTCACGACGTCCCGGCTTGAGTCCCGCTGGCGGCAGCTTTCGCTCTGCGAACACCCCAGCGGCCTCTTAGTCGCACCGCCGACGCTTTCACGTCGCTTCGCCTATTCGGCGACCTACTACGAGGACGAGCCATCCCACCTCGAGGACCAACGACCAACTCGCTCCAGGCACGACTCGACGCGGCCATTCCCTGGGACCGGTGCCCTCGCACCACCTCCGAGCGGCCTGACTGCTGCTAGCACCTCCGACGCTTCTCCGTGACCGGGCTTCTTCCGATCACCCACACCCACACACACACCACTTGTACTCCCGTATCGTGAATAAACTCTTGTTATCGTTATTCCCGCTTCGTGCGTACTTCTCCCTCCTTATAATACCCTTTTTAAAAATATGTACCCTTTTTTTGGGAAAAGTCCAATTTTCCGAATTTTTGATTATCCGAATGGAGTCCGGTCCCAATTGATTCGGATAACTGGAGTTCTACTGTATATTTACCCACTAAAAACTGTGTCGACAAAGATTTCAACAAAAATTACACATCCTAAAAAGTATTGAGATCCGAATGTAGTGCCAAGCACCTACCAAGTGTTTCTCAGAATGGGCGAAGTAGGAGATGCGAGACTGCGAGTGACAACTTCGATTAATCCTTCAAACTCCTCCTATATCGCCTATTTTGCAAATCTTATGATATACTCAAACGTAATAAAAGTGATCTAGATCGAGATAACAAATGACTATACCAAAATATACCACCAATGTTCAAAGTGGTATTTCCTATATAGGAATCTTCAACTGGCTCAACAGTGGACCTACTGGCTACCATATGACCTGTACCATTATTGTCATAATTATGAGCTATAGAAAGTTGAACTTTATTAAATGAAATTAGTGGCCGGACCGGAATTACCTAGGACGTGAATCCCCGATGACGTACGGACGACCGTACCAGTTAACGGTGATCACTAACGGCAGACAAGGAGTGCTCTGATTGGTTCGGCGCAAGGATGAGCACCGTATAAGAGGACGGCCCGTCGAGCTCAGAGGGAGAGAGGGAGAGAGGAGAGAGGGAGAGAGGGAGAGAGGGAGAGAGGGAGAGAGAGAGAGAGAGAGAGAGAGGGAGAGAGAGCGAGAGAGAGCAAGAGAGAGAGAGAGAGAGAGAGAGGGAGGGAGAGAGGGAGAGAGGGAGAGAGCGAGAGAGAGAGAGAGAGGGAGAGAGGGAGGGAGAGAGGGAGAGAGGGAGAGAGGGAGAGAGCGAGAGAGAGAGAGAGAGGGAGAGGGAGAGAGAGAGAGAGA